>VZRH01007244.1:0-21087 GCA_013397555.1 Urocynchramus pylzowi | reverse complement strand
ATCCCCGGGGCGGCTCAGCGGGAGCAGCCGGAGGTGCGGGCGGGCTCGCCCCCGCCCCGCCCGGGTGGGCCAAGCGTGCCCGATGCCTTCGCTGCGGCCGCGGGGTGCCCGCACGGAGCGCAGCGGTGCGAGGGTGTGCATCCCTGCACGGCCCCCGCAGACAGCCCCTGCCCCGCTCCCCCCGAGTGCGAGCGCCTGGGACAGCCCAGACCGAGCCTCGGCCGTGCCCCAGGTCCCTCTGAGGATGCCCCAGGATGTGGTGCCGCGGTTCCCGCTGCTGGAACGAGGAGGGAAAAAGGGGACGCGGTGCGGTTGCGTCCGTGGCGTGGTGCAAAAAGCAGTGCGGGCAGCGCCTGTCCCGCCAGCATCTCCTGGCGGAGTTTGATTTCCCGTGGTGGGATACGACGGGTCCAAGTGCTGTTTTTCCATCTTGCAAAAGTGCATTGAGGGACAGAATGGCCTCGGAGTGGGGGCCAAGAGTTGTTCTACAAGATGCTTTTACCTCCAGAAACCTTCCCTGCTTGTCGTCAGTGCTGCACCTATACACGTGCTTTAAATCTTAAAGCCATTTTTAAAGTATGACTGGCTGTTCTCACTCTGGAAGCTGTTTTAGCCTCTTTTAGATTGTTAAACAGAACGTGCATAAAAAAAAGAAAGTGTAATTTCCAGATTTAGCTTGTTTCTTAATTAAAACTCAGTTCAGATTGTACTCCTGTTAGCAGAATCAAGAGTTGGGTGCTGGGGGGGGACAAGCTGGCATGGTTTTGTTGGTCATTTGTTTGCACCGTCTCGACAAGCTCCCTGCCTGAGTCTGACCTAAACCCCAGTAAATGGCAGTGATTGTCCCTGCCTCAGTTTCCCCACCTGGAAAAGGAAAGTAGAAACACTTTTTGGTGGGGTGGCAGCTGCTGGTGGTCGAGGTGTCATTGACCAGGAATTAGTGCTGTAAAGGTGCGCTCATCTAAACCAAAGTGAACCTCAAACAGTGAGAGCTGCAGTGCCTGTGTGGGATTAGTTTGGTTATTGAGGTCTTTAAATCAGATACCAGAGCTTGTTTTGGATTGTTCTTGTAAATAAAGAACAGCTACTAGGTGGGTTCCAGCAAGGAGGAGAGCAAAAATTTAGTTTGTGTGGTTTCACCACCATGTTTATGCTCTGAGAAGAGCGGTGGGAATTTCCTGTGGTTGTTGGTGTGCTGGTAGGTGAAGCAGCCGTGTAACTCACACTGTCTCTTGGCACTAACTCTGCAAACTCTGTTTTCCAACTTATTATAGGTCTTAAAATTCTCTCAGCGGGCATTGCTTGGTGCTTGGGGAGCCCTTCCTGAGACCTCCTTCATGGGGAAGGGGGAGAAATCCTTGCAAAGGGTGGAAAAGCAGAGCCCAGGTATCACTGAGCGCAGGGAGGGGTGAGAGCAGAGGCTCCTCTCGATGGGTTTGCAGTTGGTGAGCGTGTCCTCGTTATGGCTGAGCACTAATTGGGGGCTTCAGGGGACCAATGAGCTGTGATAAAGCAGTTCCTCCCAGGGAGCATCTGAGGCCACAGGCAGGGACATCAGTTCATCTCTTTAAACCAGAATATGGGGCAGTAGGTTGCTTGAATATCCATGGGGTTGGGATGGCAGTGGTGGCCAGGAGGTGCCTAAGCCCCCAGCCATGGATTTATGCCTGGCATTATGTCTTTCCCCTCCCCCACTCTGTTAGGTCCTCGTTTATTTTCTCCAAGATTTAATCTGGCTGTGAAATTGGAGTGCCTGCTCTGTGATTTAGCCACAATTTGATGGGCATGGATCAGAATCAAATGGAGGATTAGGGGATTCAAGGATTAGGGGCTTCATTGCTGGGTGGGATGGGAATGAGAAACTCCTGAGTGGGACAGCTCTTTGAAGAGGAAATGAGATGAGTGTAGAGGATGCTTTTCCTCTTGCAGGAATTTCATCAGTGTCCATTTAAGCCCTATTGTATCTGTACTGGTTTGGCATCTTCCTCTCCTTGCTTGTTAAAGGGGTGCCTGTTGTATCCCATAAAACCAGGATTTTCCTTGTTTCCCTTGGAAGTGAGGACCAAATGCCATGAATAACCTAGAAGGGCTCTTCCTACCAACCATCTCCTCTTCTCCTGCAGGAAACACACAAAGTTTACAGGCAGAAACTGGAAGAAGTCACCAGCTTGCAGACAGCCTGCAGCAGCTCCATACACCGGCAGAAGAAGACACTGAGGGATCTGAAGCACAGCCTGCAACGGTAACAGGAGACCTGGAGGGTGGAGGAGGCAGGGATGGGATAGTTCTCCTTCCCAAGGGCTGAAATGCTTGGATTTATAGTACTTTCACTAGAAAGTTCTGTATTGCAGTGTTAAAGTTGTTCCATATTACAGCCGAGTAGAGTGTTGGTTACTGCATGAGAGAGGGAGTCCTGTAAATAAAGAAGATTAAGGGAGCTGGTTTCTTCCTTGCAGTGCGTGCTGTACATTGCAGGACAGTGCAGCTTTTGGCTGTGCCAGGTGAGCAATGCTTTGCTCTGTAAACTGCACTGGAAGAGCAACATCAGTCCTTGAACCTGAAGGTGTAACTTGCTCCTGGGTGGATTTTCAGGAGGGAACTGTCTCTGGCTGCTTGGCTGATCCCAGGAGCCAAGGGCTGAATTCCTTGTGTGCAGGCCTGAGTACAGCACCTCTGACACCACAGGCTGTTGGCTCTGCTGCTCACTGCTCTCTGGTTAACATTAATTACTAAAACCACAGTTTGTCAGTAAATCATCAGCTCTGTGTCCTGTTACATCCTGAAATACTTCATACCTGAAGAGCTGTAGCCTCTGCAAGGGCAGTGCCTGAAACCAAGCACAGAGTTCCCAGGGTGGAGGGAGTTCCTTCAGAAAAGCACAATATTCCCATGTGATCCTGTCACTGAGCTGATGAAAAGAGAAGCTGATTTATAAACCAACTGGTTGAAGTAACCTACAGCAGCATAAACCTGGCAGTGAAATAAAGTCATGATAAGCCAAATGGTTCCTCAGAAATACAGGAGCAAAGCACATCAGAGAGAGCCAGCTTTTTAACAGCCTGGATTTTATGACAACATTATTTTCCTTCAAATAAAAAGGAGGTGAAAACATGAACAGGAATATCTTGTTTCTGTGTTCTTGCAGGTGCAAGCCCAGAGCGAGTCCTGAGGAGTTTGCTCTCATTCAGGAGATCAGCAGCCAGATCAAGGAGAGGCAGAATGCCTTCTTTGACATGGAAGCCTACCTGCCCAAGAGGAATGGGTACGTGCTCCACCAGGGAGGCTTGTGTGCTCCAGGAATTTTGGATTTTTATATGTTCACAGCAATGCTCTTTGTTCCTGAAGGAAAAGGTTGCAGAAAGACATGTAAAATTGGATTAGTCATAAATCTCTTGCTGAGCTGCTGTGTCAGTTGTACACAGAATTCATTAGCTGTGAGTGGATGTAAATGTGTGTGGGCAGTGCAGGTTTTCTGTTAAAATGACAGTAACCTGCACTGGCAAGGGATTGTGCAGTTCACTGTTCCACACTGATGTTTTCCTGGGCTAATTTTTTTGAGGACTGAATCAGAACAAGACTTTTCTCTTTTTTTAATATTATTTTTAACCAACTTTAACTTTTGCTTCAAACGGGGTTGCTAGGACAGAGTTATATCAGTTGTCAAGGGCTGTGTGATGCTGCATCCCTTCAGAAGTTTCTATCAGAAACGTTTCTTCCAAATCCTCCATGGTTTGGTTTAGACATTGCACACTACATATTTAGATTGTAGTGCAAAAAGGGACCAAGAAAATGAACCTTTTCAGTAACTTCCTGGAAATGCTGACCAATATTTCCATGTGTAAAGCCTCTTCTGTGTCTTTCCCTCCAGTATGTCTTAATTAAAAACCTCTAGCAAATGTGGCTTTGGCAGAGTCACTGTCTCATCACCTCGATCCAGCTTGTCCTGTAGTGTTCAAATAAAACAACTTACTTGGGTCTGCTCTTGGCTTTTGTCTTCCAGCCTGTACTTAAATCTGGTGCTGGGAAATGTGAATGTCACTCTCCTGAGCAACCAGGCAAAGTGAGTGAGCCACCCCACATGTGTGAGTTTCTCTGGGGCCAGCTGTGGGTATGGACAAGCCCAGAGAGGGAATGGGTTTCTCTTAGATCTGATAAGTGAAATGTTGAGGGTTGGCGATTGGGCTATGACATGGGGATAAGCTAACATCTTATGTAGCTCTAATTAATTCAATTTATTGCTGGCTTTTAAGCCCAGCTCAGCCAGTGGTCTTAATTGTAAAAGAGTTTAAACTTTTTTTGTGCTGAAAAATGGTGCTGTGACTTCTAGACATACAGTGCTCCAGAAAATGGAGATACATATGTATTTTTTAAATCTTGTCATGCCAACCCAGAAACCAGCTCTGATGGACTTAAGGCATTGTGTTGCAGCTGAGACAGACCCTCCCTGCAGGCAGAACCCTGCCTTTCACCACTGTCCACAGCTTTTCTAAGTGTTTCAGCAAAACCTCTTGTCTCTGGGCTTGATATTTGGCTTTGTGTGTGGTTTGAAAAGGTGAAGCTATGTTCCAGTCAAACATCTATTTGTGTCCACAAATGGCACCTGTTTCCTTCCAGGTTCGCCTACAAGGATGAGTATGAGAAGTTCAAACTTTATCTGACAATAATCTTGTTACTCGGGGCTGTTGCCTGCAGGTGTTTTCTCCACTACAGGTAAGCTGCATTTTTATTTCTTATCAAGTATTTTGCATAAAATTGTGCTGGGTTTGAATTATCTTATGCACTGTTAAGGACAGTGAGACAGCTCAGGTGGTGTTTAGGCTTTGAGCAATTGGGCAGCAGGACACCTGCACTTCTTCAACTCTGGCAGGAGCTGTATTTTAGCTAATTGTTTTTCCTTTTTAAAAGAGTCTTTTGTAACTGAGAAAGTCCAACATCACGTTTCCTGATGATGCTAAAAATTGATGTTGTTATTCTGGCATCGTGCCATCCTTGGGAATGAACAGTTGGTTTTGCTTGTGGGTTGTCCCAGGGACCAACACTGTGCTGCAGCTCTGGGGGTAACAAAAACAACAAAAGAATTTGCATGAAATAATCAGACCTGTAACATTACCTCTAGGTTGTGATTATGTGTCTGAGCACCAACAAGCTTCCACTATTCAGTTTTGCTTAAAAACTAGGAAGGTGTTGGAACCATGCACTTCCACTGCAGTGTCTGAGTGAATGCAGGATTGTACCAGGAACGATGCTGCCCTGTACAGAGGCTGCCCCAAGTCCCCTTGACTTCAGGAGTTTGCAAATGGCAAAATAAAGTTTTGGTGTTTTGGTTTTTTTTGCCCCAGAGCATAATGCTCTTCCATTCTTTTAGCTGATTGGATTTATATAGATCTCATGGAATCTCCTCATTGAATTAGGCTGGAAAGGCCTCTCTAAATTGGATCATCTGCTGCTTCTGTGGTGCTTTCTCTCCTTGAGCAGCACTTAATGTCATCCCTGCATACGTGCTTATCAGCTCAGGATCTGCAGTGCTGGATCCCTGGAGCCTGGCAGTGCTGCCCGTGTGTGCAGTGCTGCATGTGGGTTAGAGATGGTCGGGATGGGACTTTGTGTCCATAGCCTCACTTGGACACTCACTGGGTTTTCATCTACCCAGGAAGAGGAAGGAAAAATAGGGATTTTTAAAATGTGTCTTTATAATTAACACAAGGTTTTTTCACTCTGTGGTTTTTGTGTCTAACAGGGTGACAGATGAAGTGTTTAACTTTCTGTTGGTGTGGTATTACTGCACGCTGACGATACGGGAAAGCATTCTCATTAGCAATGGCTCAAGGTACAGTGCAACGTGCAAAAACCATGAAAGCATGAAATGTCCCTAAAGAAAACCAGGCAACAAAAAGGGATTCAGCTTGGCAATGAAGCCCAGCAAATCCAAGATGCTGGTGGTCTCTCTGCAGAGTCTCTTGTCTCTCTCCTCCTCCCTGGTCACTTCCAAGGGCACATGTGGCCACCTGAGGTGTGGGGAGAGAGCAGTTGCAGTTCCTAAGAGTCCCTAAGTTATTGATCCAAGGTGTTGGCTGGTTTTGGTAGCTGTAGGTTAGTTGTAGATGTGATCTGGGGTGTGTGTGCTGCCTTGTGATAGAGGTCACACATCTTTGGTTGGAAATGCCACAGCATCTCTTGTGCTTGAGTTGGGACATCTGCTTTGTTCCCATTTTTGGATCATTTTTTGCCTGTAAGGCTGGACTTCAACGCTGAAATCCATGTTTCTTGTCTAACTGCCATGTGTTTTTCTGCTCAGGATCAAAGGCTGGTGGGTGTCTCATCACTACGTTTCCACGTTCCTGTCTGGAGTGATGTTAACGTGGTGAGTCTGCTCTTGCCTGCTCGAGGTGCTTCAAGGCTGTTTCATGGTGTTTATATCATCTGAGCATTTAAATCCAGTGTGACCACGAAGCTGTGGCCACAGGACACATGGCAGCGTGTCAGCCTTAATATTTGTTTGATGTTACAGATGTTTTCAATGATAAATACAACACTTCCAGGTTGTATTTACATTGCTGGATTTAAAAAAAAAAAAAAAAAAAAGAAATGCAAACTCTGTGGCTGTAGTTGAGCTGGTGATAGCAAAATCTCTGCAAGTCTCCCAGTTTCTGTCTCTGTACTTAAGGAAACAAACAGCACTTTGCTATAGAGGAGGGACACTACAAAATTAATGTTTGGTGCCTTTACTGAGCTTTGATTAGAGTTTAAAGCCAAAAATTCAAGTTACCATCTTGCAGTGGGTGGTGGTGGTGGTCAGACAACCCACAATGCACCCCCTGTGCAACCTGTCTCAACTTGGGCATGAACTGATGAGTTAATTATTAAAAATTGTTTTAAAACAACAGAAGCTTCTGCTCCTGAATCTGTAAGGGGATGACAGTGGCCGGGGCAGAAGGTCCCTTGCCCTCCATCTATCCTGAACTGCCCTCAGGATAACCAGCACAACCACCCCGTTGCAGTGCTTGGATTGTCGATGCAGATGATGCTGAATGGCTTTGCTGCCTGGAGAAAACTGTGATAAAGGATAAGAGGAGACAGCATTTATCCTTTTAGAGAGGGGAAACCTAATCAATGAGAGCACTTCCTGTGTGGCTGTAGCACCTCTCTGGGCTCCCAGTGGGTGGTATGGGCTGGGCACCAGCTGCTGGTTCCTTTGCTAATGGGATCAGGCCTGGTGGTGAAGGGGAAGGGTTGGAGGCATTGGATGCTTTCAGCAGATTAATGGACCTCCCCATGTTCTGCTTCCAGGCCGGATGGACTCATGTATCAGATGTTTCGCAGTCAATTTTTAGCATTTTCAATATTTCAGAGTGAGTATATCTTACCTTGCTAATTCAGGGCATAAAGTCATTTTGTGTCATACGTGCTTAGAAGAAAACACTTTCATTTGGAAAATACTGGAATATTAAACTGTGGGAATGTAAAGATAGTGTACAAATATGCAATCTACAAATATAAGCAATAAATAAATGCTGTTGGATTAAACATTATTAAAGTAGTTTGATACTTACCATACTTCTGAATAACCAGTGGAGTGATGTTTTCTCTCTCCTTTTCCAGGCTGTGTTCAGTTCTTACAGTATTATTACCAAAGGGGCTGCCTCTATAGGCTCCGGGCTTTGGGGGAGAGAAATCACTTGGACCTTACAGTAGGTGAGGTCTCCTGCTATGCTTCCTTGTACTGCTTTGCACAGGTTTTGGGTGCAGTGATAGGGAGGGAGAGGGCTGTGTGCCCCCCCACTGCAGAGCTGTCCCCTGCCTGGCTACCTGTGTCCCAAGGCAGGAAGGGCAGCAAGACTTTTATCCCTGTACTTGGGTCCTGTGGGTCAGGAGCAGAGGAATCTGATCTTTGTCAGCATTTGAGGAGACTAAGAAGAAAGTTTTGGTCATCCCTAACTTTATCCTCCTCCAACTACTGCAATTTCAAACAAATATTTTTACTTGATAGGAATAGCCCTTATGGGGTGATCTGGGTGGGGAGGAGCTGCAGGTCCAATCCTGGCTCTTCTTTGCTCAAACTCTGCCTCTTCTGTCAACCATTTCCAGAAGGATTCCAGTCCTGGATGTGGCGGGGGCTGACGTTTCTCCTTCCCTTCTTGTTCTTTGGGCATGTAAGTTGGGTGATCCCCTCCTCCCTCTGCGGTGCAGTGTCTGCTGCTGCACCACCCAAAGGTGCTTTGGATCACACGCAGCCATGACAAACGTTTCCAAGGCTTAATTCTTTTTGCTCATAATTAAATTGCCTTTTTCTTTTCCCCTTTGCAGTTCTGGCAGCTATACAATGCAATCACACTTTTCAGATTGTCAAGGCACAAGGAATGCAAAGAATGGCAGGTGCGTGTTGGCTCTGCTCAGAAGAAGCACAGAGCAGGGCAGAGGGGGTGCTTGACCACGTCCTGAAAGATATTTGGCCATCTGACTCCATTAAAATATCTCAGGATAATGCAGCACAGAGCCTGTTCGTGTCTGGTAGAGCCCAGCAGTGCTGAATATAATCCATGTTGTAATATTACAAGGTAATAAATGCTGCTTCCTCTCCCCTTTCAGGTTTTTGTGTTGGCTTTCACATTCCTGCTGCTCTTCCTCGGGAATTTCCTCACTACTCTCAAGGTGGTGCACACTAAACTGCAGAAGAACAAAGACAAGGTGAAGAAGCTGTGACTGCCCCTGTTCCCAGTGTGCATCCATGCCTGTGCCCCCAGCAGGGCTGGGTTTGGGACAGATCCTGCTCAACCTCAGCCAGGCGATGGATGAGCTCGGAAGGACTCACCTATCCCCGTGTTTGGTAAAGGACTCTGCCAGCACAGACTCAGTATTAATGCAAGCATGGCTCTCCAGTCACACTCCTGCTATTTATGTATATTTAATATAAAATGTATTTGCTTCTGGGGTTTTTGTTCTGTATATAGAGCAGCATGCACCTGCCTGGCAAAGTGCCAGCGTTGGGGAAAATGTGGGATCTACTGTAATTCCAATTCTGGAATGATACCTGACACTTTCCAGTTTTATTATTTAAATTCTGGGTATTGAATTTATTGAGGTTTATGAACACTCTGGGTGGCTCAGTAATACAGAGCGAATGCTGTTTTTCAAGGCATTTGTGTAAGGCATATTCTCAGTGGCAATACTAACCTGTGTGTACTGTGAAAAGAAAATACTCATCTTTGTACCATACTGCTGCTATATACACTTCTGAAAAGCTATTTAAAGAAGAGGAATTCCTCCTTTGAAAACAAAATCATGCAAGCAAAAGCAGTTTTTAAATGGCAGGGAAGACTGCTAGCCCTTTTCCAGGGAGACCAGGTCATTTGTCCAGGCCTGAAAGAACCTAAAATAAACCATTCAATATGGAACTGCCTTTGCCCTTTTTTAGTAACAAGCACATGGCCCTTGGGTTGTTTTTTGAGGCACGGTTCTGGAAAGGGACAGGCTCAGCTCAAATATTAAATACTTTCTTTAGATGCTGCACTTGTACCAATAATATAGAGAATGGAAATGCTGGGTCAAGGGGATAGCAGGGGACAAACACTGACTGCTACCCTTGTCCTTGTCCTTGTGCTGCTTGAATTTACACTTACTCATTGGAACACCCTTTTTTTGGGTGCTGTAACTTCTGTACCTCCTCAGGCAGCTGCAGCACTGAGCTGCCTTGGGCTGTGTCTTTCCCAGCAGTGAAGGCTCCCTTTGAGCCAGCACAAAGCCCAAAGTGAGCACATCCTCTGGCAGTGTGAGTGGAAAACAGTGCCCTCCTCCCCAGAGGTTGCTCACAAGGGGACAGATAATGTACCACAGCCTTGGGATGGATTCATCACTTCTGTTGCTGCAAACTAGCAAAATTACCTTTGCTGTGTCACTGTCCTGTGGGCATGAACAATAAACTGCAATTTGCATATTTTCAACAGTTTTCACACCAGTTGGGCTGTATTTTGCTCTTTTGCACACCCTGTAAGGTTTTTTGTTTTATTCCTTGAACTCTCAGTTTATGAGATCTAAATTGTTGTCTATTGAGAGCAATGCTGGAACCTCATTCTGCAGGGGTGAGTAACGTGAGTTCTGCAACCTGAGAAACTCAGATTAAAAAAGCCAGAGAGATTTCCACTGTGGAGCTGATGGTGAATGGGTCACTTCCTGAATGTTGGTGTTTCAGTTTTCTACTGAGTGAGGTGAAGGGTGGTTCTTTTAGTGACAAGTGGAGAAAAGGCTGCACAATTCTTCAAGGTTTTTCTATAGTCAAGGATGTGCACAAATTTCCAATAATTTAATTTCCTATTTCAGGCTCATAATTATTCACAAACCTTAATTAAATCAAAACAAGTTAGGATAAAAATGAAAAGAAAAATATTTTTTAAGGGTCGAGACCTGTTTTCCTGCATGTAAAATAATAATGATGGTTTCTGTACTGCAGAAACCTCATTTCCCCTCTCAGGATTGGTTTATGATGACTACAAACTGGGGATGTTCTTGCAGTCTGAGATCTCAGTGAGGGGATGTGCAAAAGAACCAGGAGATACAATGCACACGTACCAAGGTGTGCAGTGGGAGCCTCCCTGATCCTTAGACAACTGACACCTTCATCACAAAAGGGAAAATTTTAATTTATACCAGCAGAAATGATTTCACAAGTGAATGAATTTTTCCTCCAGTGTGCACCATGATTTGCATGTGTCTTGTATTAAATAGGCTGTAAATGTTTATCATAAGACTGACAACATTACATGTAGTAGCTGCTTGGAGTACTTCTAAATTTGAGTGCTGTAAATTAACTATTTCCCAAGATACTCCATTATTTAATTGGAGCAACTGACGTATTTCCATTGATAAATTTTCCAGCAGCAGGCCTTGAAGAACTCTGAGGTGCAGGTCTGCAGAGCTGGTCCTGAGAGGTGGTGGATGTTCCATCTGCACTCAGGGGGCAGCTTGAGGCCAACTCCTGCCATTGCCACCAAGGTAATTGACTTGAAAATGTTAAGACAAAACTTCTGTCTCTTCAAAGGTGCCTGATAAGCTGCTTTGACATTGCTTCTGAAAGATGTGAGTTTTCTACCGGAAAAAGGCAGTAAATTGTAGCTCTAACATGCCACAATTATTCTGCAGAGGAAGAAAAACCCCAACACTTAAGTTATATAGTAGCAGTTGCTGTTCATTGCAGTTTAGATAGTGAGTTGTTCACACTTAAAAGGCAAAAGCCAGATGGGTGAAGGCACACAGCATGAGTTAACTGTGATAAACAGCTTTGAAAACTCCATGAGAACAATGTAATAAAAGTGCAAAAATACTAAAAATAATTAAAATTTTAAAATAAAAATAATCCTAGGAATACAAACATGTAAAAAAAAAAGGTTTTTAAAGTGAAACTTTCATAAAATCTGAATCACTTGGCTCTCGTGCAGTCCAGATCATAACACTGAGCACACTTTCCGTTTCCTGTGGCCCTTGGCTTTCTTCATGGCACTCAGTGCAATGGTTGTGGCCTCTTTAAAGACATTTTCTACGTTCTCACGACATTTTGCTGAGCATTCCAGGTAAATTTGTGCATTAATCTCCTTGCAAGCTGCCTCACCCTGGAAAGAACAAAAAGGTAAGAAAATATGTAAGTTGGGTGGATGAGTGAAGGAAGGTGAGTTGGGAAGAAAGGGAATTAATTTGTGCATCTTTGCAATCATGAAGAAAGAAGCTGCCTCTGAGTGCAGTGCTAGAGTGTGAGAGGCATTGGTAATAAACTGAAGCACTGTAAATAAACTTGGTGTTTTTCCACTCTGCTGAACCAAAGCCCGGCCTAAGAGTTCAGAGCATTAGAGACTCTTGAGATGCAGAGTCCTGATAGCACAAAAATATTCTCAGTATTGAATTTCTTTAAACTAAATGCTGAGGTAGGTACTTAAGTGAGGATAAGATGTCTACATGGTGGTATTTTTTTCAGACCTGACCTTAACTATTCTGTGATGTCCTCTTTAGTAATGAATGTCAGTCACATGCAAGAACAGAATCTGCACTGATACCTTGCCTTGTTTTGCTGGTGCACATGCAGGAACCTTGACTTTTGCTTTGAAGCATCACTAGGGTTCAGCCAAAATCATCATAAAAACAAACGGGTGCCTGCATTTCTCAGCCATGCAATGGGAACAGGCTTGAATCTAAAATATTTCCATGCAGTGCTGGTTATGTGAAATCACTACAGACAAAGCACAGTGATTTCTTACTTTTGATCCATTTATTGACCCTGCAGAGCCAGCCCCCAGGTTTGAATGCTTGTGAGCCCTTTACTGTGAATTCCAGGTCTGTAACCCATGGCTCACAGACTCTGTAATCTCTGGGAGTGGGGTCACTTGGGCCCCCCACATTGGGGGAGTGAGGGGTGGTGTTTCTTCATATTTAAGCCATTTGTCTCCTTCCAGTTGTTTGCAAGCTGCAGTGGTGGCAGATACTGTTCAGATCCTCTGTGCCTGGCATGGGAAGCATCACGTTGTGGCATCAGCTGTAAAAAACTGAGGTAGAGCATATTTCAGGGAGGAAAAACCAAGTGGGAGGGCTCACATAGGAGACAAAGTTTGTATAATGTGGGTCCTTGAGTTTAACTGCATGAGGCCTCAGCAGATTGGCCAGAAGTGTCTGTTGCTTGCCTGGAACTTCTCTCATGTGAGGATGATGAAGGGATTTATTCATGCAAACAAAGGACAATCTGCAAGTGTTCACAATGACAGGCTGGGACCTCATCTTGTGTGCTAGGGAGACAAACTAAAAGGCCCAGCATGGTTTTGTGGTGATGCAGTTGCAGTTTATTTTCCTGCTGTTTAGAAGAAGTGGTGATTCACTCAAGGTCGTAGTGCTCTTGACCCTGTTCCCTGGACATGTGTCTCATTTTGAAAGCTGCTGTTCTTGCTCTGAGGTGAGAGGAGAAGGATGGCTTTGTAGTTTAGAAAAAAGAAAAATTGGAGGACCAGAGCAGAAAGGTCTTGTGTGACATGGGACAAGCTGTTCCATCACTGTTTCTCCTGTACCTAGGACAGCTATGCCAGTGACATAACAGTACTCATAAATCTAACTGCTTCATAATACTTAGAGACACTGATAATATGTAGTTTTCTTAAGATTACTTTAGAGACTTCAGAGAACAGTCTCTCATGTCAGAGAAACCTTGCAGATGTTCTTGCTATTGGCCTTGAAAGGATTTCCTTTTAAGTAGGATTTGCAAAACACATTTATTCCAGAATGGTCAGTGTATTTAATACTGGAATGGGTTTCCTAGCATCACCAGTCTTGATCACAGTACTGATCAAAGCACCAGTGATGGCTGCAATGTAAGCTAATAACAATTATGAAGGAAGTCAGCAAACTTGTTAAGGCTTACAAACTTGTAACAGTAATAACCCAGCTGAGAAAGAAGAATGAGTTGTAATGAGCATAGAAGGCAGATAGTTGTGTCCTTTAAAACTGCTCATATTTCTCTTTACTTTGGCACTAAAAATGGTTGGTGATTTGGCCACTTCCAGAACGAACTTACTCCAGCACTCTGTTAGTGCTGTCAACCATTTCTTTATCTGGATCACCTAATTTTGCAGTGTCTGTGATCATACCTGTGAGGAGCAATGCCATCACATGCTTTATCTCCTGCCAAGAAGCCACTACTGTAGAAACACTGAAGCTTACCTGGTTGTAGGTGATGGGCTCCTGCCTGGCAGCCCTGAGCTTGCGCAGCTGCTCCTTGTCCTTCCGAAGGTCTGTCTTGCAGCCGATCAGCACGAGCGGGACGCCCCGGCAGAAGTGATTCACTTCAGGATACCACTGGGGGTAGAAAAACAAAACTTTTACATCTGGTTTTTATTTTGTCATTTGTTTCCTGCAATCAAAACAATACAGCCAAACAGCATTTAATATGAGTTGCAATTTCAGAGTTTTGGAGTTAGTCTNCGGGGGGCAACATGCACTATTTACATCCCAGAAATGTTTAAAACTCCTACCCAAAGTCAGTTGCTTTATAAAAACATAGTGGCATCTGTCTCTATGCCAAAATGTTTATTTACCATCTGTTTAAATTCTGAGGATTTCCTCTAAAAGTCACATTTCAAAACAGAATTTGGACTAAGTTTTGCTTTGTTTTCCTGGTGCTATGTCCAAGAATGCTTTGGAACATTGCAGAAATCCCAGCACAGAGAAGTGGTTGCTCTCATCTCTCCCCTTCTAATCAATACACACATGATGGAAGTAGTCTTGACTCTAAGATGTGCAATGTTGGTCATGTGACATTGCTACAGCTAAAGCAGTGATTTAATTGCTGGTGTTTGATCTTTTTAGTGAGAGTCAACCCTGGTCCTGAGCACTTGGGAGCCATGGAGAGGTGAGCCCCAGGTCTAAGGTCTGTGACCTGCAGCTCAGCACAGGATGAGTGATCTGGGCACCTACACACCCAGCGTACAGGACACTAAAAGCACCAGCATTTCTAATCTGACATCTTGTCATATATCATGCATGTGTAATTCATTTAGAAGCCTCTTACCTTGGCTGCTACATTATCATAGCTGGTGGGGTTCATGACATCGTAACAAATTAACACGACATTGGTGTTCTGGTAAGAAAGTGGCCGTAGCCGATCGTAGTCCTCCTGCCCTGAAACACACAGGATGGTTTGGATGAAGAAATCTCTGTCCTGAGCAAGCAGAACAATGGGGATATGTACAGACACATACTGGAGATCAAGAACAATGGTACTATAATTACACAGACTCCAAGTTTTTCATACTTGCAAAATTCCTTCCCTTGAGTACAGGAGATTCCCCCTCACTGACAAAACTGATGGTTTAGAATACAGAACACATCCTTGGCAGGTTTTAATAAAAAGCCTGCTTTGTCCACTTGCTGAGGACTTAGAAGCAGTTCTAAACACCAACTGCCAAGTTGCTGCTTAAAAATAAAGTCATCAAGAGGAATATGACAATTATTATTAAATATTTTCAGTTTGACAGTGGCATTCCCATAATCATTTGCACATGTGATGCTGTGAGGAGAAGAAACACTGTATTTGCTAGACAGGAATGGTGAAGTAGAAACCTTAGTGGCAAACTTGCTTTTCCCAGCCTGGTGAGCTGAGAGGAAGCAGTGATTACACACAGGATTGTACAAGCCATGCTGCAGCATGAGCCAGGCTTAACTGGCCTTTGAAGCAGGACTCCGCAGCAGATCTAAGGGAATTCTGCTGAATTCTGGAAAAGCAGGGGATTTGTCATACATCTGATTAGGGATATTCTAGCACGTGATGTGACAAGAGGAAGCTAATTTGCTTCAGACCTGTTCTCTTCCCCTTACAGTAATCACCGTGCCAGGGTCTGAAAGTGTCTTGCTTTGAGAGATTAAGTTCAAGAAAGCAGTAATTCCCAGCTACAGCTGGCAGCTCAGGAAAAAAAAAAAAAAACCACAATATTTTTCATTTAATAAGGAAGAAAGCATGATTCAAGAAATCTTTAGAAGGTGTATTTGTCATCTGAATGCTGGAATTAGGCACGTGTCTGTGATGTACTGAATTTCCACGAGGAGAATGCTGTTCCTTCCCACTATCACCACAATCCACACACAGACCAGAAACTGCCCTACAGGGAAGTTCCACATCTCAAATCTTCATGTTGATATTTCAAATGAAGGAATGCAGAAAATTTCAGTGTGCCCCAACTTTACAGCAACAATTCCTGCTCTGGCACCTGCTTCAGTCCAAAATCACTCATCACTTGCCAACATTTTTGTCTCCAGTCTGAAGAACTGCAGATACTAGAAGGCAAATAATATTACAATATTTTTCTCCCTTGCTTAATTTAATGATTGGTTGAGATACATTTTATTCCAAGGCAATCCCTGCTGGATAAGCCATTACTCAGTTTGCCTGAGATGTTTGTACAAAGGGAATCTTGGATTTGGACCACTTTGTATTTGAGCTTCCACAACAGCCATGGGCTCTGTGGGGAGGTGCAGAACAAAGAGGGATTGATATCTCAGGGTTTAATCCAGAAATAATACACAATTGACAAAATTATGCATGTTGTATAAACATTCAGAGAAAAGATTGTACTGCTTATCCCTTCTTATTCTCCCAAACCATCTACTTGTTTGCAACCGATTTGCCATTTTGTTGCTGAGATAATCCCTTAAATGCATTAAATACATCAGGTGCCAAACATTTTTTTCCCTCCTAACTTTCTCTAGTGCTGTGTAAAGTTTTCCTTGTTGAAGTTCAGGCCTCTGAGTTTCCAACAACATAACTTGTAACATTAAAAGGTCCTCTGAGTTGTTGTTGGCAATTTGTGAGGCAGACAGGGCTGTCCCTTTGGGAGAAACATGTTTATTTGCTTGGAATCAGAACAAACCTCTAAATTCACACTCTCCCGGATGGGACAACAGAAAAAGTGTCTTTAATTATGTGACACAATATGTTGTATTGCAGGTCAAAAACTATAGACATGCCCTGGTAAACTGCTCTTTCATCTTCAAATCTATTTGCAGTTACGGGTTTTTAAGCAAGCAATAAATGCATGAGAAAATGTTGTATAAAGCACGGCTGCGTGTGCATTTGGAATGTTGGATACAGAGTGCAGAACAGGGTGGGGTGCAGAGAGCAGAAGGGGAAGGTGAGATGGCAATTGCTTAACCTGTGTTACAGTCGGGTGGTTGCAGCACTCACGGGGAAGGAGGAGGAAGCTGCTCTTTAGAAGCTCAGATGCAGCTCCTCAGCTGCTGAGGATGTAACAGGACCCAGATCAAGCTGTATCTAAACATAGACATACCCCTCTCTGAAAACAATCCCTTTCACCCCCTGTCCTCAAGTGCTGCTGGTGAAATGCAAGAAAGGGCCTGAGAGACTTTTTTTCTCAGTAAAGCTGCTCAGTCTGTGGTCAGAGCTAATTTGGTACAGATTTAGGATTTTTTTCTAAGAGTTTTAAAAAGGAGGAACAGAGGTGAACCTAAGCAGCAACTGAATGTCTATGCAAAGCTCTGTGTGTGCTTCCTCAAACACAGGTAGCTGTTTTCTTTCCCCAGTTAACACAAAATACGCTGTGGAGGGTTTTTTTTTTTAAGTATCTGCCTACGTGTGAGCACATCGGTGACCCCTCTGTCTTCCTTGATTCATTGTACCATCAGAGACCTTGGGTTTTTCTAGAGAAAAAACTCCACCCAACTGAATTCACCTAAAATTTGCTAATTCTCTGCCAAGCTCCCAGTCCTGCGTGCCTCTGGGGGATGCTGTGTGACCACATCACTGCAGTCAGGCTCTGTGGTGGGGAGGGAGCTCTGGTGATGGCTCAGGGTGAACAGGAGAAGTGAAACCACAGGTCACAGTCTCATGTGCAGGTTCACCTCTGTCTGCTCTTCCTCACCCCTTTGCCCATTCACCAACAAAGAATGTGAGCTGCTTGCCAGCTATATTTTCTCCCTATTCAGTTTAAAACAAATTGGGAAATGGACATTCTTGGCAGGAAGAAAACTGGTAGATGAGGACACTTGGGGCAGGAGGGACACACATCAATTAAAAAATTGGGGTTTTTGTCTTCCTCAGGCATGACTTCCCTGTGAAAGTTATGAGAAATTATTCTTGCATTCACTGGATTTTAAAATTTCTCTGAAGACCTTGTGTTTCTGTCATCAGAGACCTGAAAAACCTCGCTGGAGACGTTGCATGTGCTTCCTGTCAGGCAGAGCAAGTACCCACAATGATGAGGCATTACTTCCTCCCCAGCCCAGCAGTGCTCTGCTCTCTGCTCTGAGAAACTCCTGCACCAGGAATTGAGCCTCGAGCCTGAACTGCACCTAGGGCATCTACACTGCTCCCTTGGCATGGGAAAACTGCAGAGTTAATTTACCTCTCAGTGCCTTTGCCTGTCAAGCACAGCTGGAAGTGGAAACTTTTAATTGAAAAAGCAGCTGCAAAGGCTGTTTGCAGACCAGACAAGTGACATTACAAAGCCTTTACACATTGCATATGTGTACCACCAACTTCCTGCAACAGCAAGAAGTGTTTGATGAGGAAGACACAGTATCACAGTACAAAACGCTCACCAAAAATTATTTTTCTGGTACATTTTTGACTAATCTGTTAAGTTCATTTGTTACCAAATTCTTGTCAAAAAAATAATACCTTTGGTATCTTGAAATATTTGTTTCTTAAGCTTTTCGTTTGTGTCCTCCTCCCTCAGTAAGTAGGACAAGATCAAATGTTTGAGCTGCACAGGATTTAATAATACAAAGAATCCTTCCAACTTTAAACAGCACGTGGAGCTGAACCTGTCCTTTACCTTTCCATGATGCTGAAGTACACCCAGCTTTATTTAGTGTTGCTCCAAGCAAGATCTAAAAATACACAACTCTTGCTCCTAGTCTAACCCTTAAGGAACTTAACATCAGTTTTGTACTATTAAAAACAGGATGAGATTAAAATGTGCGCTCAAGTGAGTCCTTCCTCTAGCAAAACTTCCAGTTACAGAAAGAGGCTGAAAAGCTGCTTGAATTAGAGTTTGACAGAGTTTATAGATATGTAACATAAAACTATGTAAACAGCTTTGAAACAACCAAAATTCAGGTTTTTCCCCCCTCCCAATTAAATGTCTTAACCCAGGTGACAATCTCCCTGCTTTCTTTCTTGCTGTGTCGTATGGAAAGTGAAAGAAATTTAACAGGAAGGGAGGAGACAAGTGCCAACAGCCTCAAGAAACTTGTAGCCTTGTGGCCACGATGCTGTTTTGGGAGGTGAAAAATGTTGGGTTTCGAGGTTTCCAGAGGAGAGATGGAAAGCAATTGCTCTTTCACACCAACAATGGCAGCTCCACTTCCCAAAGTGTCTCACAAGACACAAAATACACCCCACTGTTCTTCAGTGGAGCAGTGCTTTAGTCTAAACCAGTTTTTACAGCTGTGAATTCAAAGTAGAAGGTACACATGAATAGTTATATGCATAAACAGGGAAATTACAGGACGTGGGCTAATGTTTTAAACTATTAAAGGGCAGATTTGCAATAGATATAAAGGGTACATTTTCCACAATGAGACACAGGCTGCCCAGAGAAGCTGTGGCTGCTCTATCCATGAAAACACCCAAGGTCAGCTTGGACAGGGCCCTGAGCAACCTGATCTACTTAAAGATGTCCTTGTTCATTGCACAGGCGCTGGACTAGATGACCTTGAAAGGTCCCTTCCCACCCAAACTGTCCTAATTCTGCAATAAGCCATCGGCTCAGTGAGGGGTCCCTGGGCTGCTGGTGGCTGCAGGTCTGGGACAGAGCTGAGCTCTGAGACACAAGGAGCTGTGCACTCCTGCCAGGCTCGGGAGAGCTCAGTGCTGCAATGCTGGACCTGCCCAGCCCACTGCCATCTCTGGATCCAGCCCATGCTCCTTACAGCCTGGAAGAGACTCCAAAGGCAAATGCTGGAATGTGTGGCACGGGGATTTTAAATGAGAGCTAGGAACTATGCAAGGCAAAAAATCCACACTGACAGCAAACAAACATAAAAATCACGAGTGCAGTAGCAGGTTCTTGGTGCCAACACCCTCTATTAAGGAAATCCCCTTTGGTTGCTCACACCTGATTCCAGTCCTTCTCTTTTTCTCTAAGACTTAGACCCAAACCCCCTGCCATTCAGTAGAAGGTATTTATCCCAGCTAAATGGACTTAAAACAGTAGCACTGACACAAGAAGTCACATTTGCAAATTGGGTGCTCAGGATCTTACTAACTGTAGTAAAAATTAGCAGTGAAATTCAGTTTTAGATGGAAAGGCTTTTTAAATTATGTTTTCAGCTATCACTTGCAGTATACAAGAAGGTAAGTGTGTTTAATTACTATTAAAAAATGACTGGACTGCATTCGGTTCTTATTTGTCTTGGTGTAAATTTGGAACAACTCCAAAGGCTTGAACTGAAACAGATGATTTACACTGAGCTGAAACTGAGCACGTGTCAATTTTAGGGTTCATTTAGGAAAGCAGCTGGAAAACAGTCTGGGAACTTTGAGTGAAGTTGAACACAAACCATTTCACCAGTTCTTCAAATGAACCTGAACAACTATCAGCATTTTCAAATAACTTTTACTGCCACAGCCTTTTGATTTTGAACACAAACCAGCCTTTTTCTGCTTCCCTATCCAATCACACATGGCAGCAGATTAAAATATTTTCCTGGTTGATTGTATTATGCTTTGCATCTGGGAATTGGGTTTTAATACTTCCAGATATGGTTGCTATTTGATGTTTCTGAATTAATTGAGTTGTTAAGATAATGAGTAAGTCGACGACCAGAACTGCCATTAGACAATCGATCCTTTTTTTTCTGGAAGGCACATTGATATGCAACAGGTAATGGTGGTTGGTTTGTTTGTATTTTCATCTCTAGCAGTCTTACCTGCAATGCTATGGTTAAACTACGCTGGTAGAGAAGCAATTTGAAAACCTGTCCAACTTTACAGTCTTCAAATATTGGGCTGATTTCAGCTGACACTGAAAAATCTGCTGGAACAGAAATGGGGGTACGTGCGTTCATCAGAGCAACATTTTACAGTAATACAGTTTCTGCTTATTTGCCTTAAGTTACGAAAGGCTGGGCCGGGTTTGGGCTCAGTCCCAGGCCAATGTCCCCGAGTGCTGCCATCGCAGTGGCCGCACAGGAGCTGCCCCTCGCAGGAAAGTGGAACCCCTTACCTGCGGTGTCGTACAGGTTCAGGGTGACCTCCTTCTTCCCCACCGTCACACTCGTTGAGTACTTCTCAAAAACAGAGGGCGCGTATTGCTGGAAAGGGAGAAGGATCTCGATGATCTCAGAGGCCTTTTCCAACCTTAATAGACTCTCTGACTGTGAGAAGCGGTGCTGGCAGGGCCCAAGCGCCGGGGCAGGCCCCGGCTGCGGCCCCCAGCCCCAAGGGGGTGGCAGCCTCTCACCTCGGGGAAGGAGCCCTTGGCGTACACCATCAGCAGCGACGTCTTCCCGCAGCCTCCGTCGCCCACGATCACCACCTTCACCTCCTTCCTGCCCGACGGGGCGGCCGCGGGGCCGCGGGGCTGCTCCGCCGCGCCCTCGGGCACG
>VZRH01007243.1:0-139619 GCA_013397555.1 Urocynchramus pylzowi | reverse complement strand
GCTGCCCGGGCGCCAGCCCCGCCGCGCCGCAGCGCTGCCCGCTCGCCTTCCCGCCCGGAGCGTTGAACCCTCCCTCCGGCAAAGGCGGCTCGATCCAAGGGGAACGAGGCTGCCGGCACTGCCCGGTTAGAGTCCGTGCTGCCGAGGGCTCGGGTCGCTCCGCGGGCGCCCCGTAGGCTCCGGTGCGCCGGTGGTGCGAGGGAGCGGAGCCCCCTGGAGCAGCCGGCCGGAGAGGACCCAAGCCCGGAGGTGCGGCGGCAGCGAGGGGGTGGCGGTATCGGTGATCAGAGCCCTTCAGAAAACCAGACCTCCGGAGCGGCAGCTCTGCTGAATTCCCGATGCCTGCTTGTAAAGCAGGTGCAGGAAATTAAATGATAATTTATTTGAACATGTATTCGCTTTGCTGCTGGTGGGAAGGCTGGAAAAGTTAATCATGATGTAGTTGCTGTCAGTACATTACAGAATAGCTTTGACGATGAATAAGATGCCTTACGAAAATAATTATAAAAATTCCATCTTAGGTATGTGATTTCCTTTTCTTACAGAAGATGTGGTTAGAAAAATATTAGACGTTTTCTGTGTTTCATTAAATTAATGTGTATTTATACGTCTCAGTTGGCTTAGAAAGAAGCTTTTGTCCTCTAATGACAGTACCAGTTTGTCTTGTGGAAGCCTGTACTTTTGTGAGATTTAAGCTAGAAATTCAATATAGGCTGCTCTAGGTACTTTGCAAGGTGGAGAAATACCGCATTTTGGTTTCTTTTGTGCTTAAACTCAAACAATTGCATGTTGCCTTGGTTCCATTTGAGGACTACTTCAGCAGTCACTGTAAGTGTGATACCAAACAGTTTAGCTAGTATTTTGAATAATGAAAAATAATTTTGGGAGAAGTAGAAAATTAGTAATTACTAATGAAGTGAACATTCAGTGCCTTTACAATTAATATCTCCAAGTTAGTATTTCTAAGGTGTTACTTCTGGGTTTATTAATAAAGAACTAAAAAGGACTGTATTTATCATTTATTTCCAAACTGGCATAAATCTTTTTTTGTAACTTCTTAACAGATAAATTATACACTTGTATGTGACTAGCAACTTCTTCTTCACAGTTAAGAAGTTCTTGTTTGTAGTTTTCTGACTAGGTGTGATGAGAAGAATAAGACAAGATTGTTCTGAATATGCTTATTTTTTGTTTCAGATTTGTAGCTGTTTGTTCACATGTGTCCAGGGAGAGATGAAGTACATTGGATCCTGCATAGTTTGGCTTTGTATGGCAGTCTTCCTCCTTCCTGTTTCTACTTCTGTGGCTGTCAGTGACCAGACAGGTACTTCCATTTTTCATGCCCATCACAGGCCAAAGGCGTAAATCTCAGTACTGAAAAAATCTCAGCAAATAACAAGAGCACGTAGAAAATAAACAATATAACAGATAAAATTATACAAGGTTGTTTTAAATCTCTTTTCTGAAATGAACTAAGTTTGAAGCAGTTCCAGAGCAGCCTTTCTGCTTCCTGTGCTTGGAAGATTCATGTTTGGAGGTAACTGTAGTTCCTAGGAGTTTTGTTTTGTTCTTTTCTTTTCCTACCATGCAAAACAAGATTATAAATCACAGTTTGCAAAAATGTTGTGAACAAAATCATGTGGCTTTATTAGAGCAGAGCAGTTATCACATTGACCTAAACAATCTAATGCCCATGTTAACTGCACCTGTACTTAATCCTTAAACTGGGTCATATGTTTCACACAGAGTGAAAATAAAACCTTTTTCCTAAGAAGATGGGGGAAAGAAATAGGAAGATATTGTTTAACTTAAAAGCTGTTAGCTGTCTTCTGCAAACTTTCTCATATTTCTCTGTTTTCCTCTTTCTCTTACTTTCCACATGTTATCTAGTGTTCTCAGTTAAACTCTACATTAACTCTCCAGAATGTGGTAAATTCTGTCTTAAAGACATATCATATGTTCTTGTCAAATATGGAACATCAGTTTTCTAGAATTACTCAGCCTCAGCAAGTACTTCAACTTACTACAATTTTCCTACAATTATTAGCAAGGAGAACATGTTTATTGCTATTTCAACTGAGTTGGGTTTTTTTCCTCAAAAATAAAATTAACTCTTAGTAACGTTGTTCCTTTCCAGAAATCTTATGAAAGATAATAGAAACTACACACACACAACAACTTTGAATCTCAATAACTCATTTGTAACTCAGGCCCAACAAATTTAAAAGACCATGACTAGGAAAATAATCCTTTTACTACCCCTGGAAAATATAAGCAGTAATAATGAATAAATAATAAGTGTAATGTGTGGGCTCTGAGGTAATAATAATGCATCGGGAAGAGCCAGAATTCACGTCAAAGTCTTTTTCCCCTTATATTTTTAGGGCAGAGAGGCTAAGTGCTCTGCTGATGAATTATTCTTAACCCCTTTGAGAGAGCAAGCCTACATCATAGCTGTGAAATCGTTCTGTCTGAAAGAAGAAAAGTAGGTTTTATTCTGTCATTGCTAGGTAGTGGGTTGCAGAAGGGAAGTTTTTAAAGTGCTAAAATGGTGCCAGTACAGAAGGTTCCCATGCAATGTAGATTGAAAAATGTTAAAACAAAATTCCAGGAAGTGTTGTCTCTTTTCTTTTCTATTTTTTTTTTTCCTAATGAAATGATGCCTTAGTAAAAGTTGGGCCAGCCACAGAAGATGTGGCAGATACACTGAACTGCAAATAAACAGTTTATCTGAACTGTGCATTACATTCTGTTAGAAGTTTGTAGCTAAGCAGCCACTGGTGAAGTTGCAGTTTTCCGTAGCCTGGTTGCCACAAATAGATCAGATATGGGTCCAATTGAACTGCTAGGAAGAAAAGGAGAGGTTGAACCTCTCCTGTGAATAACTGAGGGTGTGCACTTGAAAGAAGCTTCTTCAGTTTGTGGAGGTACAGGCAGATGGTGAGGAATAACAAGCCAATAGCTGCCAGCTTGAGCAGCTCTGCCAACAGCAGGTGTGTGAGTTAAACCCAGAGATAAACTCCAGTTGATAAGAGCAAAGAGACTCTAGTAGAGTTTGAATGGATGGTTACTGTTAGAAAAAGAAGTGTGAGTTATAGACCAGAAAGCAGGAGTTGGGAAAGAATGGTCCAGGAATGGAGTAGTGGTAAAAGTGGTACAGATCCTTCTACCAACCTTTTGTTACTCTGCTCTGTTCAGCTGAACCAAGTCCTCTGTATGGCAAAGTTGTCTTGTTCCAGTTTTATAATTTGTATGCAGGTGAATCTGTTACAAGTTCAAAATGTGCTTTCTTTATGGAGAGAGTAACATCTAAAGGTTTTGGGTTTTTTTTTTTCTTCCTATCTTGCATTCAGTTGTTCTTTCTGGGGCCTTTGTTCCCTCCCATGTACAAGTTCTGTTTAAGCAGCATCTGTCCTTCAGTATCTGCCTAGATGATATTTTTGGTTTTCTTCCTTCAACAACATATTCATAGCATTTATTTCTCTGGGCTAATATGGAAGCTTTTCCAGCAAAGCATATTTAGGTAGGATCTGAGGTTATTATATTACATCTTGAAATTTCTCACCTACTTGAATCTAAATGAATGGCTTCAAATATATGGAAAAGTGTAGACTAGGATTAATTTGAGGGTGGTGAGAGAAAGGAGTGTGTTAGGGGAAGGATTGACTTATGTGCATATTTAAGGGAGAGCTTTCTGAGCAGGCATGCTGAATATACTTTGACTTATTCATTGGGCCAATATTGTAGTAAATAAAAACCAGTATTGACAGAAGAGTCAGAGGCTGAGAGGGTATGCTGGATCTTCTTGGAGCAGTCCTCCTTAGGCTCTGAGAGTGCCAGTAAGCATTAGATTCACATAGAGGATTTCTTTCAGTTCTCATGTTTTGATATGCTTAGTTGTAATTAGAAGGAAGCACTCACTTCTTATGATGGGATATAGCAAATCTGAGGGGAGGGAGTTCAGGAGTTTTCCACAAGCATATTTTTGATCTGACTTCAAGCATACTTTCTACATGTTGTCAGCTTATTATTATTGGGAATATTTGGGGTTTGAGTGTGGACGTTAGCTCTTTCTGTAGTGACACACGAAGTTCTAATTTGATCATTCCTGACAGCTTTATATTAAGAATATTACTCTTCTATCTCATTCCCAGATCATTGCTTCTTTTTCAACTTTCTTTTACAATTAGAGTTTTTTAAAGCCACTTGCTAATCCATGAAAAATGTAGTATAAACAAAGTGCTGGGACTATCAGGCATGGTGAATTTTCCTTGTCTTTTGACATGGAATGTGTTGTGAAAAGTACTGGCTATGGAACATGATTTTAGATAGGCACTTTAGCCCAAATACAGCGAGTGATTTCAAGTATGCAAATCAGTTCAGCTTTTTGGTTTTAATGTTTTAGTACAGCTAGGTAACTTCTCCAAATCAATATAATGACCCTACATTGACCTCTTACATACAATGTCTTCGTATTCCTGATATTCCCATCTGACCTGGCCTTGGATGTTTCCAGGGATGGGCCATCTACCGCCTCTCTGGGCAACCTATTCCAGTGTTTCACCACCATTATTGTAAACTCTAGTCTAAATCTAACTTCTTTTATTTAAAATCATTACTCCTTGTCCTGTTGCAGTCCTGATAAAATTTTGTCCTGATAAAAAGTCTGTACCCATCTTTCTTACAGGCCCACTGGCTAGAAGGCTGGAGTAAGGTCCCCCTTTTTCTTCTCCAGGCTGACAACCCTAATTCTCAGGAGAATGCCCCAGCTCTCTGATTGTTTTTGTGGCTTTCCTTTGCAGCTGTTCCAGCAGGTCCACGTCTTTATTGTGTTGGGGCCCTGGAGTTGGATGCAGTAGTCAGGGTGGGGGGTTTTTCATGAGAGCTGATGGACAGAATCACTTCTCTTGATCTGCTAGCCATGCTTCTTTAGATGTAGCCTAGGATATGACTGGCTTTCTGGGCTGTGAGCACATACTGTCAGCTGATCTCCAGCTTTTCATCCATCGGTATTCTCAAAGCCTTCTTGTCAGGGCTGTTCTCAATTCCTTCAACCCCCAGCCTGTTTTGATACTGAGCATTGCCCTGACCCAGATGCAGCATCTCATGAGGTTGTTGAACCTCACAAGATTCCCATGAGCCCAATTCTCAAGCTTGTCCAGGTCCCTCTGGATGACATCTTGCCCTTCAGGTGTGTCAGCTGCACCATTCAGCTTAGTGTCATCTGCAAATGTGCTGAGGGTGCACTCAATCCCTTCATCTATGTCATTATTTAATTAAATAACATTGATCCCAAACAGGACACCACTTGCCACTGATTTCCATGTGGACATTGAGGAGTTGACCACTCCCCTCTGGATGTGACTGTCAAACCAATTCGTCAGTCTCCAAGCAGTCCATACATCAAATCCCAGCCTCTGCAATTCAGAGATATTGTGGGGACCAGGTCAAAGGCTTGCAGAAATCTGGATGGTGTCTGTAGCTCTTCCCTTGTCCACTGATGTAGTCACTCCATAGCCACTCAGTGGCTCACAAGGCCACTGAGTTAGTCATGCAAGACTTGCCCTCGGTGAAGTGGTGCTGGTTGTCTCATGTAGTATGAAGTCCTGCTTTTCACTACTTACTCTTCTTCATGGGAGAATGCAGTTCTCTAGGGGCCTACCATGAGTATTCAAATCCTTGAACTCTGTTGCTTGGATTTCTTATTTCTGCTTGCCAATGCTGTTGCTTTTCTTCATAACCATCTAAATAGTCACCACACTTCAATTTGACTGCTTTACTGTATCATGTTCCCTTCATTCTTCCCACCCTTGTCTTAATTAACATATACATTGTAATCTAATATAATCTTCTTTACAGAGTAAAATAACAGAATAAAAAAAAAAGTCACATCTTATTTCCTGGTGCCTGTACACTTGAGGCTACAGGTATGTAAGAAATCTGAATTCTTGACCTTGAAAGCAAGCTAGCTGGATCTGCTTATTTTCATTAAGAATATGTTTGAGGTGGACTCACTGGATATCATTGCTGATATTTGCAAGAGTGTGGCTAGCTCTGAAGAGGTTGCCTATGTCTGTGTGTTTATGAAGCCTGATCCAGTAAGAGCATGAGAAAAATCTTGGGTAATGTGGGTTTCTGCCTGAAGCTTGAGTCGGCACAGGATGTGGGCATACATTAGGCTGGGCTTTGCTGTTTGGCTGTATTCATTGGGCTGGTCATGGTTACTAGTGGAAGTTTCAGTGCCTTTGCAATGTGCATGTCAGTGGTGGTAGACAGCAGCTAAAAACTTCACCTGAATGTGAAGTTTAATTATAAATTAGCTCACACGTACTTGTGAAGTGAATCTAGCCATTTCAGGATACACTAATCTGGAGAAGCCAAGACTGCCCATTGGAAGTTACAGTTCCCACTCAGGAAGTGCACACAAGAGATATCTGTAAGAGGGAGACTGAAGCACACGCCACAGTCTCTTCTGTCCTCGTTTGCATGGAATGGAAAGCTGAGCATAGTGCCTAGATGGAAGTTGCAGTGTGCCTCAACAGGTGTCCTGATCATTCCAGGAATTTGGAACGTGCCATTGCGTGTTGCAACAGATATGTTTAGATGCAATGCCTTTTTTTTTTTTTTTTTTCACTATCCTATTAGAAAACAAACAAAAAATTCGTACTTATCTTAGTAGTGAGAGAGAAGACAATGATCTGTGATGTACCTGCTTGGTTTGCATAAATTAATATTTTCAAGATTATTGGATTGATTTTTATATTAATAAGATCATAACTAGAACTCATTGCTTTATAAAGATCAAGGCTAAATTTTTTGTATAGGTAAGTAAACTCATTGATTTAAAGATAAGTTAACTTGACCTATGATACCTGGTTTAATATGAATTTTTTAGTTCAGTCCACACAGATGCAGTTTTACCATGTGCAGAGCAATCTAGTGTATAAATGTAAGCTTGTTCTTCTTACTATTTCATGAATTTTATAGTAATGTGTTTTAACAGGCCAGGTAGGTTCATGGTTTCCCACTGGATTAGCAATAAGGGTTTATCTTGTTCTTTTTCTTTCCTGAATATCTTCATGTAGACCTTGTCGTTCAGCTGCCCACATGTTGAATGGGCAAATTGCCTGTTTTGTCTTGGGCTAAAGAAAATTTAGGGATCTACTAGCAATCTAAAAATCATGGAAGAGGTTAACTATACAAGCTGTAACTGCAGAAGGAATTTTCATCACTCTATAGTAATGAAAGTTGTCAGTCTTGGTATGGAGAGAGTTTGGTCTTGTTATCTGAGAGTTTTCCCTTAGCTCTCTGGTAAAAGGAATAGCTCTGAACTAAAGAAGTGCATCAGCAGCCTGCAGTAGAAGATTCACTGTAACTCTTTCAGTTCTTCTGAGGATGCGGAATACGAATAAATAACTAACACTTAAATGGCCTGTCTATGCTGTGACTGCTGTACCACTGATAAAAATAGGTCCATGGTCCAGTCTGTGGCATGTGAAGAATCATTGCTATCATCTGGATAACACAAAAATTAAGGCTTGAGTCTTTATTTAGACTTGGAAGAAAGTGGCTGTGGGGAATAGGCTCGAACTTTTCAGTCTTTCACTGCTCATGTGAGTTAATGCTGAAAAAAAAAAATAGCACACTTGTGTCCCGCGTTCTCTAAAGCTTACATCAGTTTAGGGTAAAATCAGCAATAAATACTCTTTGTCTGCTCTTATAAGTACTGTCAAGAATTTAACCAAAAAGAGAATCTACCTTGAAATTTATTGAATATTTTTGAAAAAAGCCCTTAGGAAACATGTAGATTTAAGAAAAAAACATCTGTCCATGTATGTCTGACATTCTTTGGTGACTTCAGCCATAAATGGCTTCCTTTATGCCAGGTTATTTCTTAGAGCTATAGTTATGTAAATTTACCCTAACATTCATTGGTTTAGAGTGGCTGTCTATAGAATTCTGTAGTTTAATAATGGGTATTTGATTGAAGGTTGAGGTTTATAAACTGAAGGGTATCTAAGGTGAGCCTCTTTCTATCCCATGTGTGTATATATCAACTGGTGTATTGAAATTGCTATGTTACTGTGTAATTCCAGCAAATGCTTTTCTCACTGTATAAAACTTCCTGCTAACCAAGAATGATGAAAGATTTCACTTCAGAGTTTTCAACATGAATATTCTTTACAGTTTGGCGTCTTTTCTGGGGAACGGGAATTTACAGAGTTTTTCATGCATATATGTAATCTCATTTATCATGAAACTCTATCCATACAGGGAAAAACATGCATAACCATGTATTTATAGATCTATATGAGGGGAAAAAAAAATTATTCTCTTAGAGCCTTAGAAGTAAATTAATTTATCTGTGATGTTACTTGTAGTCAATTGTTAGTTGTAACTGTAATTTTATATGCGAAGCACATGGAACTTAATGAATCTTACAAGAAAAAAAAAGTGTTTCGCCCAGTCTATTCTTTAAATAGTTGACAGAGCTTTCATTAACCATATTATCAGGAGGTGTCTTTATGTCTGTATTATATGATATAGTTTCACTTTTACTAGTTATTTCCAATTAGGGATTCTTAATCCAGATCAAATACTGAAATATATTTAATAGCATTTAAGAGTTTTGAAGGATAATATGCTTTCTACATAATTATAGACTGAATGACAAATTTCACATGCTTTAAGGTTACAAATACAGCTATTTTTAATAGCAATGTTTGGTCTGGGTGCTCTTATGAAACATTCCAAAATAGATGATTTCCAGGTTAATAGTAGGACATTCCTTACTTTTTTTCATTGATCTAATGGTTCAGAAAGCGCCCTGACCTTCACTGTTCAGCAGCTTCAGATATACCTTGGACATCTTTTCAGTTGCATCAGCTCACAAAGCTCTGTGCTTGATAAGTTGACAGGCCAAATATCATAACCTGTCATCTTTGATTTGCTAGGGTTTTTTTTAGGATTTAGCAGGGCTATTTGTAAAACTTGTTAAATAGCAAGCCTTATTTCTGACTCCTGCACAAAAGTGGCATTTTTCTGTATTTCCTTCTTAAATGTGGGCATTCCTGTATATCTATTAAAAAAAGAGCATTAAGGACTTAATGCAAGTAAGAAATAATAATAATTAACACTTCATATTAATAATACAGTGGTTTATCTGTTAGATTTAACAGATAAGGGTTCAGTTAGTTTTAATCTCAGTTTACCATGTTTCAAATTTTAGAACATTCTGTTTGCCTACCAAAATACTTTGGTCCAGACTTACTACCCTACTTAATTTTTTTTACTACTTACTTAATTTTTATGCTTTTTTTCCCCAAAATACAATATTGTTTCATATTCATGAATGGGGGAAAATATTTTCTAGTAATACAGTGAGAAATACAAAAAGAACTTGGAAGAGATATTACTGCTTTATAGAGTGTTGCAAATGGAAACAGCATGGTAAGAATTTAATGGTTTTCTTCTGGCTGTATTGTATATATGAACTTTAACCACATGCAGCTGAATTAAAATGCGATACAAATTCTATCTGCTTATATTATTGGAAGTGTAGTAAAAAAACCTGCTCTTGTTTAAATTTTGTAATTTGGTTTATTGCTGCTTTTCATATCCTAAAGCAGCAAAAAGAAACATTCCTATCAATATTACCATAACTGCCATGATAGTTTGTTCAATTCCTGTTAGTTTGATAACATTTTACCACAGATACTAAACCGTGTTCTCTTGAAGGTGCTGTGTGTCCTTTAATGAAGACAGTTGCCCGTCATCTCAAACACATCAACAGAGACAGTCGTGGTGTATCAGGTAAATGACCAAGCTAATATGGATATCTGTATTAATTAGCTGGTAATGATTACTGGATGTAATTATAGTCTGACTGAAGCTGGCTTTAAAATTGAAAGGTTTGGACAGAATGCCATCCCCAAGCATTACTTGGGGATTACAAAAACTGCTGCTGCTCCTAGGAAGGTGGCATTAAAATCAGAACATGTTTTTCTTCGAAAGTATTGGTTCAGGTTCGGCAGCCACACCAATTTCCATGTTTTTTTCCAATCATCCTGCGTTCTTATCAATTCAGATGATAAAAGCAAATTCATTTTTCTGGTTTTAAAGTCAACTATCAAGTGAATTTTGCATGAATAGTTCTAATAAAATGAATATTGAAAGTTTTTTTTTCCTGACTTCAAGTCCTACTTTTCAGAATAGCTTGTCAGTCTATATTTTAGAAATGCTAATATGCTTGTATTCGAGTATGCTAAAAATGATTATTTACTTAAGGTTTTTAAATTCAATTATAATTTTATCGTATTGTGTTCTATTTTACAGGGTTTGATCTGGCAGAAAGCTTTTCTTTAAGGCAAACATCTTGTGGTGGGGAAAAGATCTGCTTTAAACTAGGAAGCGCACCTCTCATTAGAGATACAAGGTAAGATACTACTTTATGCTTAGCTTTTAAAAAGTAGAGCTCTGACTCAGTGCTACTAATTAACTGAATCACTGAACATGTGTTCAAAGAATGACACAGAAAGCAGTATGGCTGTATTTAGACTTTCAGGTTTTTTTCCAGTGGGAAGTATTTTGATTTTGGTGTGCTTTCCTTCTGGAATCTGAGAGTACATAGGTAGTGAGTTAATTGTGAATAGCGCTTTCTCAAATCATGATTATAATACTGAAAATTCTACTGTTAATACATTAATATTTGTAAAACAAAGGAAACATATAACTTTCATAGTATGGTAGTATTATGCTAATCTCCCCCCAGTGAAGTTGTCTGTCCTCTCTCTCATTACTGGTGGCAAGATTAAAAAGAGAGAGAGTATCCCCATTTCCTTGAATGCTACTTTTTTTATTTTCCTGGTGTTCACATTTTTCCTTTGAGCAGCAAGAGAATAGTGGGCACTCAGTGTAGAGGAGAAAGTAGGCAAAATCCTATTCTGGCACAGAGTGGGATGAAAAGCAGAGACTGCATGAAAAATCAAAAGGACAGTGAAAGAGAGTAAGGCACAATTGGATTGGATGGACTTCAGTTTGCATAGGGACAAGGAAATGTCAAGAAGCAGTTAGGAATGTAGTTTCAAGTTCCCTGAGCTCAGTGGAGAGAGAGGATCATCTCAGAGCTCCTTGGTTGAGATGTGCTCTGAGTCATGGGACTGTGGTTTCTGTACAGCGTGTTCCTGTGATGACGAGGGAAGCAACTGTATTCCCATGTCTGCAGGTTGGGTATTTTCTGTTGCAAGAGGTCTGGCTCCAGCTTGCCTAGTAAAAAACCACACCTGGCCCTTGGACTTCCCCTTTGCTTGGATCCTGGGCATAGCACAGAGGGACTGTGAGTAGCATGAGGCCAGGGGGAAGGAAGAGGAGAAGAGTTGGAAGCACCCAGACACAAAACAAAGTGATCTTTGTGAGAGGAGCGTGACTACGGAAAGAATTTATCTAGCAATTTAGAACACTTAGGGTTCTCTCAGTTTTTCTGATATATTAGGTACTGTAAGTGCAAATTTTTATGCTTGTATAATTCTGCAAAGTTAAACTAATCACTATCTTTTTTTTTAAATACATTGGATGCTATTGAAGGAAAATTGACTGGACAAAATTACATGACACAAAGAGTGCTCTCCTTTTATTAGGACCTTTCCAGTATTACCCAGATTATCTTTAGAAGAGTAACCAAGTGATAGTAGATACCACCCATAAATGTCTTTTCTAAAAATATTTTGAGAGATTTTTAGTAAGAAAACTTTCCTTTAAAAAAATATTAATTTTTCCTTTTTTTACAAGCCTTTTTTTCCAATTTATGGGAATTTGAGGGAAACATGAGACTACAGAAAGGCAGAAAATCAAGGCAATAACAAAAAATGTGGAGCAATTTTCCTTTAGGAGTAAGAAGCTAGGTAGGGCTAAGAAATGCATCTTGTGAGCCGACTTTATTTTGAAACAGTGAGAAAATCAGTGTCAAACATGGAGCAGAGAGGAGATAGAAGTTGCAAAAGGGTTAATTATTTAAAACTCATATTACTTTGAGGTAAAATTCTTGATTCAAAGTATTGATTTCTAAGAATTTCTGAGTGGTTTTAGAAGTGGTCTGAGCAGTCATGTTGAAGTTAAAAAACAAAGCTTTTTTCTTGGCTTTATTTAGTAGGCCTGAATGTCTTTTTTTTTTTTTTATCTTCTTTTGAAAACAGTTTATTAGTGAAGCCAGTGAAAATGGGGAATTCACACCATGGCTGATAGCTGTGACCTAACAAAGCCTTAACTATCAGCTATTGCAAGGAAAGTCACAACAGTTGTTTTGCTTGGATTTTTTTTTTTTTTTTATTTTTTGTGTCCTATACATTTTTTCCTATATTTTATCTCATCAGCTTTTTGAAAGGAGAGAAGAGAAGAATGGCTAGCTAGTTTTTCCTCTTTGTCAGTGTAACTTGGGCAGGGGCTAAAGAATTTAGTCGGGGTAAACCTGCAAGGGAGGTGTCTTGGCTTTCATGGTCTCTTGGGTCTCACATTCCTCACCGTCCCTGTTATTTTCTTCTGTGTATCCTCATTAAAGAAAAAAACTAAAGAGAAAATCTTTCTCATTTTCCCTAGAAATATGCATCTCTAATGGATGAAAAATTCAGCTGGATGAAGCAACTGAGATGATGATTAATAAAATTCATATCAGTGCTAATATATGAATATAGTTAGGCAGAAAAATGCATATAGTTAGCCAGAAAATTAATATCATGTTATTGATGATAATGAGGTACAAGATAGGATTTTCAGTCAGCTTGCTGTGCAAGTAAGTAGTACCTCATACATATATCTTCCTGAACCATAAAAGGGTTAAAAGTATTTTCAATAACATTCAAGCACTGCAGAATTTCTAAATTAAATCCTTGTTATTCATGGCAATAATCTTGCTCATCCTTTATTAACCTTTCTTCACAGAAATGCATGTCATTAGAAGATGAATTCTAGTCTTAATTATTTCAGTTTGTTGAATATAAAATGGCTTTCTGATATTGAGAGAACACTTCAGACAAATAGTTTTTAAAAATTTTGTTTCAAGTGTGTTACTTTTTAAACTCTTCTGAATTTTTAGGATGTTTTTTAAAATAAGGGCGGGTAGCAGTGAGGAGCACAAAGTTCAGTTTTGGGTTTTTACATGGTAGGGTTACAATAAAGGATAGTCAGAAACTTGGGTATCTGTCATCATAACCTTATAATTTACTATCTCAGTTACCCATGTACCATATCTTTTAATTAATTATTTTTATTTAAACCTACTTCTCTTACATTATGTCGGGTTGTGTGGTTCCAGACTCCTTGTGTTATTAGATGGCTTTCGGGATCATTCTGCCTCTGAAAATATTTCAGTAGACGTGGTGTGCAGTAAGCAGCAGAACAGTGTTTGTTATCCATCCTGCAGGAAATTGAGAGTATCTGATTAAGCTGACTAGCAAGTATCAAGTAACTTGGCACATCTCCTCTTGCATTTCATTCATTCAGTTGTAGTGTGGGTAATAGAAAGCTATGCTATGCCATTTTTTTTCTGTGATGCCATTTTGGTTTTTTTCAATGGACCTGGAGTAGTGTTTCACCTATTTATATGTTGTAAATAATTTACAATGCACTGTCAGCTTGGGAAATTGATTATGTTTATTTATGTTGGACTTCAGCTGTAGGTCTTTATCTCTTTTTGTGATGCAGTTCTGTATATATTTTGTCTTGTGATAGCAGATGGATAGCTCTTATACTTTATGTAAATGACTGTAAAATATTAATGTAATGCCAGTAATACTTCCCTTATTAAAACTGTGAATTGCTTATTGAAGTTCACAAAGAACTTTAACAGAAGTTATTACTGAGAAAAGCAGTGTAGTAGAGCTTTTGAGTTATAAAGTCATAGTAAAGTACTGTTAGGCAGACAGTCTAATTATATAGTCATAATCACACCACAGAATCATAGAATAATAGTAACTATATAATGGTTTCCTTTTATCTCAAAAAATAGCTTATAGAGTCATATTTCTTCTCCAGACTTTAACATGTACTGCCCATGTTGTGTATTCCAGCATGGCACAGAGTTTGCCGACAAAGTAGAGCAGGGCTTTGTGCTGGTAGCATTCCTTTAGACCTGCCAGCAGTATTCAGTACTTCTGGACATGAAACCTTGTTGGCTAATCTTTGTTCTTCAGTTGCCTTAGAGTAAATAGCTCTATGATGAATTAATTTCACTGTCTTTCTCTAAAGATGCATCAGACATCAGTTGTTCCTCATTTGCACTTTTCTGGGATGCTGGTGGGCCATTTTTTTTCCTCTTCTGAAAGCACCAATAAAGGAGATAATAAGCTGGTTTCGGCTGAGTTTCAGAATGTTTTTGAAATGGATGTTCATGATTAACAAATCTTCATGGCACAGTCACAGCTTTCTTATTTTGTAGTTTGTTTGGCCTGACAAACCATATTAATTTACTGAGGAGATTATCATAGCTGGCTGTTAAATGATCTGAGTTGCAGCAGTTGGGATTAGTCTCACAACTCTTTTAGGAATTCTTCCCCTTTCATTGTAAGATACTACAAAAGAGCTTGGATTTTTACTGTATTTGGACTACGAGCTCCACCAGCAAAGTTGTTGCTCACTGCTGCCAGAAGAGCTGTGGCTTGGGCCATATTTCAGAGAAAGTGTTTCACCTCCTTGGGATGTCTAGTTACTGAAGGAAGAAATACTGTTCCCACTTGCCTCAGTAAATTCCAGGCAGGAGGATTCTTTCTGCTAAGAACAGAAATTGGTGATGAATAATATTTATGTGGGGTTTTCTGCTTGTTTTTAGTGCTAACCTTTTTAATTGCAAAAAAATGTGGAAGGAATTCCATTTTCCTAGAGCACAGCTGGCATCAAGTGAGGGGGTTTCTGTGCTCACTGTTAGAAGCCTTTTCATAGCTAGAAATTTTTCCCAAAGCCACCTATCTCTACATGATTTTGCAACCATTTGCTTTGCTCTCTGTATCTGCTGAGACCACTCTCCTCACCAAACTAAAAATTACTGGCTTCTTTTCATAAACTTCAGCTCTCCGTGAAGGTCCTCATAGGTATGATTTTTTTATTATTTTTCTACATGGCATTTGTTTTGAACAGCCAAGTTAGTTTCAACAGTCTTCTTGAAAAACATTTAAAGACGTATTTTAGGAAGTTTTATGCCTATTTCTTAAAAATTGTATAGAATAGATACATGGGATAATCGCTGGTTTCCAAACCAATTCATTGAAGACTTTTAAAGTGTGACTGAAAATGGCAATGAGGTATTATCCCAGTTTTGAGGCAGTAGTTACAATTATTCAAACCAGCTTTTATCCGTGCTCACACAAAGTCCTGCTAGCCTTTGGTCTGTTAAAATATTTGATGGTTATGCAAGAAAACACCTCTCCTTTGCTATATCACGTATTTATTTGAGGTCATTTGAGCAGTGGGAGCCAACAATGCTAAGACTGAAATGTCTGGTATTTTGGTTGCAGGGTATTTTCAAGAAAAAGGCCTTGCCTTTGGAATTTGCTTTCTGAGTGTGGGAGCCTGAATGTAGTACAAATTCTAATGTTTCTTCAGGTCTTTTAAAGATCAGAAGCTGTAGTGATTCAATCTTTTATCCTGAAATAGTGTATTTTGTGTTTATTTCCAGAAACTTCAACACTTACTCTGTTTTAGAAATTAAAAGGAAGGAAAATACAGTGATTATTTTCGAAAGAACAAATTCGTGTTGTACCTACCTCATAAATACCAATTATTTAATTTCATAACTAAGGGTAAAAATGGGGCTTCTTACCACATAAAATGACACACCAATGCTTTTAAAGAACAATCACCTGTGAATATCTTTCTGCATTTTGGGGCTTGTTTCCACCTGAAAATTTACAGGAAAATTGGCAATTTTTATAAAATTCAACATTCGGGTATTAATGGATTTTGATGTCCACATTGAGTTTGAATTATCCTACAATTTAACATGTAATTTACTATGCAGAAAGAATTGGGAAAGCAAAGGTAAAGACAGAGGTGGCAGAGGGGAACAGTACATTTAAAAATATATAGCACTTACATTAAAAGCATTCTGTGGGGGAACAGAGAGTTAGAAAATCTTTTTAAATCAAGCTACTGACTGTAACAAATTAGAATTCTTTGATCTGTATTGTGTTCCCCTGACAGTGGAGCACTCAGTGGGGCAGTGTCATACAAGCTGAATTGGTAAAACACTGTTGGATGAAGCAGAATTCATCCTTTTACTTCCTAGTGATGATGATCTTGATGTAAAGTGCTTGCAAATAAAGGGAAGAGGCTTTTGTGAGGTGTTTACTTTTAGGGCACTGCTCCACAACGAGAGTGTGCAGGAGACAAGCAGTGTTTGTGTGAAATCCCATGTGCCTCATGGCAGGCAATAAACAAGTCCAAATGAACAAAGCCAAAAATATTATTTGGAAGAAGATAAAATTAGGAGCTTGCTTTCACAGTACCCATCTCACTCTCTCAGCCTCATCTCACTTCCTCCACATCAGCATCAGCCTCTCTGTTCAGCAAGGCTGGCAGCTGATCCCTGTAGCTGTGTCATCTCAGCAGTTACAGTGGGGAAGGAGCAGGATAGGCTGCCCCCAACCCCAGCAGCACTGCCTTTAGCTGAAACAAACCTGAAACTCTACCTTGAGTTTTTAATGGTTTAACCTGCCCTGTGGAAAACAGTCCCAGTGTTCTGATTAAAACAACGGCATCTGCAATTTCACTTTTGCTATATATTCCTGTAGGGAATTCCTTTCTATTTTCATCTGATGTGGATGCCAAAACTATTTTTCAGTTTTCTTGTTTGAGATAGCAAAATCTAAAACATAGGTTTTCATAGATACTGCAATTGCAAGACAAAGTTTTTGTTTTATTAGATTTCTAAATTCAGCAGGAGAAATTTACCTAGATGCTTCTCAGTGAGCCTTGTTGAAAAACTTGGACACAAATGCTGAAGAAGGTTGTTCAGTTTACCAGTACATTAACTGAAGGAGCCTTAAGTGATTCCAGAGTGTGGGGAACTTTCAGAAAAGTTTACACGCCTCTTACTCCCTGCCAAACGTGCTGATTTTTAAAATCCTTGCAGTGTTTTCTTGATTTGTCTTGGCCACCTTTTTTGAAGCAAAATCTGTCAAAAAAGAGTACAAGGGGATGCAGATCTAAGTCTTTGACAAGGTTTGCGTTTGATAGTCTTAGAACAGAAGCGCGGCTGCAGGATCAGTACAGATGAAGCTTTCTGGAAAACCAGAATAGCTGTGGGTATCACAGCCCTGCTGTATGCAACCACACGGAATTCAGTGATGTGTCCTGGGCATAATGCACGCAGCTGAGGATACACTGTAGCCCCATTATGTTGTATATAGTGACTGAAAGATCATTTATCAGTTTTGCTGATTGAGCTGAGAGGATTCAAGTGTCTTTATAAAATGCATATAATTTTTCTAGCTGAAGCAATGGTGCCACATGCTTCAAAAGTAATTTATCAGCCAACGGGGAAAAAAACCAAAACAACAAACAACCCTGTAATAAATCAGATCTTTCTTTTTCTGGCTTTTGTGATTTAACACTGTGTAATCTAGTTTGCTTTAGCTATGCTGTCAAGCCTTTCTCCTCTTAACTAAAGTTGCACCTGCAAAAATATGTTTGTGCTGGTATATCTGTGTTTACACTGGGGTTTTTTGTTTCAACATGTCGTAGAGATATCATACCCTTCCCCCACCTTGCCGCTGAGTTTTTAGGTTTTCTATCTAAAAATATTTCATGGTCTGTCTCACAGGGAAACAGCCTGGTGGTTTTTTCATTACCCTGATTTTCATTTATTTTCATTTGGTTCTGAAAGATTTTTGGCCTCTAGCATTTCTATGTGGTTAGCTCTTTGCAGTTTTTGTCATCATGCTATGAAGTATATTTTTGTTTATGGAGATAAATTGACAGAATTTTTAAAATACTTCTTTGATTTTGAATGGGCAGTATAGTCCATGTGCTAGGTTTTTTACTTAGAGGTCTGGGTATCAATTTGAGTTCAGTCCTAAGTGTTGAGAGTTTGCTGATTGCAGTCTTGCCTGTCTCAAGTGAATATTTGTCATGCCACAAACTCATTTGAAAACTTGGAATGATTTAATAAACTTCAACTTGAGAAATGATCTGTAATCTATAGAAACAAGATGTACAGATATTGGTAAATTAACAGAACCACATGCAAGAGATCATGTTATTTTTGGATTTAGTCAGTGTGACTAGTTCCAGTATCTCAAAATTCTGTTTAAAAAAATAAATCCTAAAAATACTCTGGGATTGGACATGACAATTTAGGCTTTGAATAACTTATTGATTATTGTTCCTAATATGGCATTGTGCTTCTAATTTTCATAGGAAAATTAATGTATTTTTTTACTTTAGGGATTAGACTACTAATTATTGATGCACCTATATTAAAAATGTTAATGTTGAAGCTCTTGATCAACTTCAGTTTCCCTCTTTTACTTACTTTCCTTTGTGAACTCTGCTGAGAGTTCTGCTTAGATTAGATTTTAGGATTTTTTTTTTTTTCCACTGGAAGTTTTGTAAAGCACTGAAACAGGCTGCCCAGGGATGTGGTGAAGTCCCTATCCCTGGAAGTGTACAAAGGCATATGGATATGGCACTTGAGAACACAGTTTATTGTGGACACAGTGGTGGTGCTAGGTTGGACTTGATGATTTTGAAGGTCTTTTCCAGCCTTAACAATTCTGCGGGTCTATGATTCTGTGAGAGTTTGGTAAGAAATGTGTGTGCTCATAGCCTATGGTGAGCAGTATTGATTTATTCAAATACTTTTGAATGCATATCCCAAAAATATCCATTGCTTAAGGCACGTGGGGTTTGCTTTGGACCATTCCTGAGAAGTAACAACACAAATAACATTATCCAGGGGCCATGACTCTATGCACCTTTTTTTCCTGTTACTGGATCTGTCTCTTACATGAGCCGTTCAGAATGAACTAGGTGACTGCCAGTTTAAATTAATCTATGAAATTAAACAAGAAGTATAATAGTATTCACCAGGAGTGTGTACAATAACAAGAACTGATTGCCAAGACTTGCAGGGAAGAAGTGCCATTCCAGCCCGATTCTTGCACTGAGGACCCTCTGTGGTGGATGCACTTTGAAGTACAGCATGTGCTATTTTAGCATGAAATTATTGCTCTTGTTCAGGATGGACATCTAGCAGTGACTTGCACAGAATTAGTAGATAATATTCACTCATTTTATGGGTAAAAGTGGTATTTGGAAACAGGAGGTTTTGGGATGTGACTCTTCTATTGCAGTAGTTAGTTTGACTTTTTTTAATATCTCCTGTGAGATTAAGTTGCTGAGAATTAGAATGTTTAGCATATGGCATTATATTCTAATATGAACTGTGAACAATATGTGATAAGGACAGTAGCTAATAAGAATAATCATATGGACAGAGGCATTGGAAGAAAATGTATTACAAAAGGACTAAATATAAAATGTAAGTTCTAGCAGTACTTTAGTAATCAGGCTGTACATGATGACTTGAATGTCTGAAAAGGAAATGCCATCAGATATCTGTTAAGTCAAAAAGGAGCATAAACTTTGAATTTTTTTTTTTAATAGGCTATTATTCTTTCCAGAGAATGTTTTTTAAATTTAGAAAGTGATAAATAATTGCATTACTGTTAGTATGTGGAGACAGATACGCTACGCTACCAGGAAATTACATAAGCTTAAGATTGGTTTGTTGTGAAAGTGTTAGGAGGACTAAAAAAACACTTCGTGATTCAAGATAGCTGATATGATTTCATGGAAAGGAAAGTCATGACTCATTAACCAATTAGAGTTCTTGAAAGATCAAAGAGTTATAACATAGCCTTGCTTCTTTTTCCTCCTTAAAAATAAGTTAGAAATACTCATGTGAATTCATATTTTGCCTAAGAATACATTTCTTACAGCATCTTAACTTTCACAATTAAGTTTAAATGCCATCTCTTTAAAAAGCTTATGCTGATTTTGTTCTAACACACAAGTGAATATTTTCTCCATACCTAGCTGGCTCTAGGTGATCCTGTGAAGGTAGGGGGCTTGGAATAGATGACCTCCAGGAGTTCTTTCCAACCTCAGCCGTTCTGAAGTTCTATGATTGTATTATAAACTGTTCTGTAAATATTTTCTCTTCCTTAGGAATGTAATTTCCCATAACATTGGGTATGTAATTTCATTGTCAACCATGTAAATTACCGGGCAAGAGTAAATTCATCAAAATGCAGTTTTTGTAATGGGGTAATGATGGAACCAAGTACTTCCTTTTTAAAACTTCCAAAATATTTTTTCATCTCATTTCATGCTTAAATGTTACAGTTTTATTTAGTGAAAAATACTGGTGATAATAGCAATATTTTCTTTACTGTTAGAACTTTTCTACTTTTTGTCTACTGGTCTGATATATATGCTAGGTAATATAGTGTTAGAATTTTCACCAGCAGTATACACCCTAATTTCAGTCTCACTGTTGAAAAAGATGATCATTGCTCTTTCCATTTCTTTTATTTTGCATGAAAATTACGTGGATGATTTAACCTCAAGTTGCGGTAGTTGATGCATTGGTTTAATGCAAAGCTTTTCTGCTGTGGAGCAGTGAGCTTTCCTCACTGTTTTGAGAAAAGTTCGTGAATTGCTACCATGTCAAGCTTCTTTGCTTGAATATAAGACACCTAGCCTAATTCCCCAGTCCAAGAAGGGCTCCTGGTCATATTCAGTGTGCTTTCAAGTTGGGGTTGGTGTGTTTTGATGTGAAGATTAGAATTCACCTAAATAACATGTTTCTCGACTTATCTGTATCACTGCTTGAGATATCCTATTAATACCTCTGTCTCGAGCCAGATGCAAGACCCCATCTCTCTTTATAAGCTTTGGTTTTTGTTCCTCTCCTAGCACTTTAAAGGGAATACCTGGACACTCCCCTGCTGGATCTGATAGTAACAGGGTTAGCAAGTCACAGGTCTTTGGTCCATCCTGTTAAATATAGTTATGACTCAGCAGATAGCAATGTGGGTATTTTTAAACTGCGTTTATTTTTAACCCCATTTAATCTGTAACTTACAAAAATTCTCATTATGAGAGAAATTGTGAGAGTTGCAGGCTAAGCTGTACATACTCTTTGGTTTTTTGGGGTTTTTTGTTTTGTTTTGTTTTCAAACTGGACATTAATTATAGTCTTAAGTCCTGAGACTTAATAAAAATAATTTACAGTTTCTGAAAATGCTAGTAAGCCTTCTGATGTGATGCAAATAAGATTTTTTGATTCTTTCTTTTCCATACTCATTCATTTAAAATTTGTGAATGTTAGCAGGTTTTATATACTGTAAAAGAGCACCTTATTTATCTAATTATCCTTCTAAGTGTAAGCAGAACACCAGGCTTAAATATGCATAGACTAGTCATGCTGTGTGTAGGGGGTGTTAAAGCAAAAGCATGTTCTCTCTGTAGCTTCACTCTTGCAGCTGACAGCTACTTTTTCAGGTCTGACCCTGCTATCTGGTGTCATTAACCTTCTTTCTTACTTGGATTGGATCTTTTCTCTTGGTAACTCCATCATCACTACTTACACCTTCTTTTTTTGGGAGATCAGCTGGAACCAAGGCAGGTAGATATACCCGTTTGTAACAGAGTCGTAGGCTTTAGTGCCTTTGGTCTTGCCTGTGCCGTTTTTCTCAAGCCCTTCTTAGTACAGCCTGCTTGCAACTTTAGCCAGGAATGAGTTTGTTTATTTATAGGCAGTCCTGCATGCTGGAGAGGAGGAGGCTAGTTATCCAGACAATTATTTGGGGTTAGCAAAAAAAAGCACCCTTAGTTTGGTGCAGCTGCACTCCAAACAGCAGCCCTAGCTCTCCCTTTCCACCGCCAGCCGTGCTGTTAGCGCCGTGAGTGCTCAGCATTCTGGTAAGAGGGACGCTGGCCTGTGAGATGGTTTGCCCTTTACCATCAGCCAGGGTTGTCTAGGACTTGTGAGAATGAACCCGGGAAGGAAAGGGAGAGCCTGTTCCAAGTGAAATCAGCAGCTCGCTTCGCTCGTACTTGTTCCATCGGCTCATTGTAAAAAGCCACCACAACTTTGGGATGGGGATGAGGGGAGACTAAACAGGAAGAAATTGAGTGTTCTATGGAAACAAAGTTTTTAGGGTGGGTAGCATGATGTCATGCAGAAACACACAAGGTGCCTTCCAAAACCCCAGTGTGAGAAGTAAAAGGGTGTGAGTCTCTCAGCACGAAGCTCTGCTGGAGCTGAGTCACCCTCCTCTGCACCAAGCTAAAGAGACCATTGTGCAATCAGTTAGTGTCTCTAGGTATCTGCACAAATATCTGAGGAGAAATGGGTGCTTAGATTTCTTCCTCCTACAGGGTAGATTATATGGATATATAAGCCAAGTAATTCCTGATGTCATCCTTTCCATAATATGAAGTGTATTTTCTCTGTCCTCATGGCCTCCAATAGACAAATTGTCTGTTGTAGTTTGGATTTTCTTTTCTTTTCCAGACAGCAGCAACCACTTAAAAATACAAATATTTAATACTGTACAATAGGTCTTGCTTCCTACAGTAGGGTAGGAAGCAGATAAAAACACAGCAGAGCAATTTTCTCTGTCAGCTGCCTGCCGTAGGTTACCATAAATTTTTTCATTAACATCATCAGAAGGTTTCTTGATCAGCTGAATAATTTCATTCCACTGTAGATAATCATATTTAGCATAAGAACTTAATATCTCATTGACTTCAGAGTCTGACAAATAACAGACTACTCTAATAACTAGACCTGTTGTGTTTGTTCCATTTCTGGGAGCTAACTAGATCATGTGAGTTAAAAAACAGCATCTAAAATGTCAAAATAAAAATATGGGTGGATGTTGAAAGAAATATCCAAAGTTCCTCTTAAACTATTTAAGTTCTCATCCTCTTCTCTTGATGGTTGCTATCCACAGTTTGATTTTAGGATATTTAGGACTGAAAAGTGGCATTTTTGCATTATCTCAAAAGGCCAAAAATCTTGATGCAATTCTTGAATGAGCTGAAGACAATTTAAATCTCTGCCATTCTCTTAAGCAAATCCTAGTTTTAAATTTTTAACAAAATCTGTATCTTTGGAGACAATCACAAACCCACTGAAAAAAAAGGACAGATCAGATCATCACACTTCTCTGGATTCTGCCATTAATCTCAAAAGATAAAATTTTGTAGGTTGCTTTTTTTGTAGTTGTTGATTTTTTTTTTTGTGGGGGGGGGGGGGTTGGGTTATTTTTGGGTGTGTGTTGCTTGTGAGACATATTAGACCCTAAGTGAATTTTTCTATAGGGATGATCTATTTACTAGTGTGGTTCTGAGTAAGGAAAAGCACTGAAGGTTTCTGGGATGTTCACACTGAACAATAAGACCACGTTTTCATGAGTGCAGGGTGGTTTCAGTCCCTACAGCAAATCACAGAAGTAGAAACCTATTACAAAACTGGGGATGGGGGAGGCATGTGTCTGAAGTTCTACATGTCAGTACTAAAGGGAAAGCAGAATGAGATCTTCCTATATCTAGGAGGACCGTAATTCTCAGCAGGAAATGATTGGAGTTCAAAACAGATTATTTTATCTTGTTTATTTTTATATTTTATGTGTAGATGGATGTTGCTGCTACTTACACTGAAAACAGATCTTGTATTCAGAGTGGTTCTTCTGTTTAGATGACTAAAAACAAACAAATTAAGAGATGGGGAACAAGAAGGACATGAGTCTCTAGTTTTTTCATACAGGGGAAAACATCTCCTCTCCATCTGCTTTCCCTGAATCATGGAATTGGACAACACTTACTGATATCCCTCTGCCCCATGCTGCTCAAACCAGCAAGTGTGTAACTTCATCAAAAGTGCTGAAAGCTGCCTTCCACAACATAAGACTCCAAAATTCTTTGCTGACCTGAAATTTCTAAAAACTTCATCAAAATTCATCAGAATTCTACTCAGGAAAAAGAGAAGAAAAAATGTTATATTTCCAATATCCATTATTATATATTACTCCTTTTAATTGTCTTATTACTGCTGATTTTTTTTTTTCCAAAAAACTTGAAATGCACAGAAACAGGCTAAAATTGGAAAGCAGACAGTTAGTCTGACATCTTTAAAATCAAAGGAAGACTGGCCTTTGACTTCTTTAGGGCCAGGAGTTCACCAATAATTCCTGTAAATAAGGATACAGAATACTGCTCGAAACCCTAGGGTAAAAGTACTTTGCACAGGCATAATGGTTTTGGTATTTCTGTTCCTCTTTCAAACCAATGTTTTTTCAAATGCCCTTTAAAATTTTGGTATCAATACAATTGACTTTCACTCCAAAAAATTCCTGAACAACCTGTACATTAAGAGTCAGCTAATCTATACCTGTTCTGTAAATGAAAGCAGAGGCATGCTAAAGTATATGAAACATTAGGTAAATCCCTCTTCTCAATGTTAAAATAATCTGCAGCTTTGCTTTCAGCAGTACATTTCATGAGTGGGTTGAGCTCTCCCTAAGTAATTAATAACTCTTAAGCTGTCTGAATAGTTTCCCTTGAGTTGCATCATATAATGTGTCGTATGAAAACAACTTGAGGCCTAAAGTAACATGAAACTATATAGTGCATCTTAAAGTGATTTGAGGAAGATGGATGGGAAGGAAATTATTTCTTATTCTGACAGAAAAGACAGCTGTTCTTAGCTTTTATTTGAAAAGAATTTGAAATACATTTTCTAGGCAGGGATTGGTAAATTGTTATAGTTAGTTGGTTCCTGTTCTCCTGTTGTACCAATCAAGTTAAGTAAAAAACTGAGAATCAAAAATATACCAATTTGCTGTAGAAATATTAATAATGACGTGGAGACTTTTGTACTTGGTCCACCTGAGCTTTACTTTTTTATTCATAACATATCTGAGTTTAAACCCTCTGCAAACATGAAAAAGTTAACACTTCACTGTCTCCATCAATGAAGCATGAAATAAATCATTACCCAACAGAGGAAAGTTTTTTAAACTAACTCCTTGAGTTCTGGTCACCAAATTATTGTAACATTGTCATGTTACAAGTGACATATACCAGGTAATGGTATATGTCAGCTGGAAAAGATATGTCTTGCCATGAACTCAAAACATCTCTCACTTCAGTCTCAGGAAATGCAAGTTGGCTCATCTTTCTCTTCTTGGAAGATATACAGCAAGCTGGAGGCTTCATTGATACTTGTAAATACGGAAGTTTATCATATACTGTAGTGTATTCTCATTTGATATGGAACAATTGGAGTTCATGAGATTCAAAAATAGATGCTGCTTTTCCATTAGTGCTTTTTTTAAAAATAAAAACAAAAGGTAAATAAAGGATTGCCTTACTAAATTTGATATGGGTAACTCAATGCTGCTTTACAAAGATAGAACTAAAACTGTTTATAGCACAGTGAATACACAGTTAATTCATTCATAATTACTTCTTTTAGTATGCTAGCACTAGGAGTTGCAGCTGGTATCTGCATTTCAGAACTTTTGAGGAAACAAATGAATAAAGAAAATATTTTGTCAAAAATCTTTCTATACTTATCTTTATAAATAGTGGAAGGTATGCACAAATACTGTGATAATGTTTATGCAACATTCTTGTAACAACTTCTCTGGTAACCTCATAATCTACAGTCATAGTATACACCTGTTTTTAGGAAAAATTATGGCTACATTTGATGCAGTAAAAAAGAGGAGAATGCAGCAAAAGCCTTTGCAATTCTGTGTACACATATGCTTTGACAGAGTGGCACACAGTTGTTGCATGTGTGTTTGTTACCATTCTGGCTGCGTCTGCCTCATGTTTCAAGCAGTGAAACATTAAGAAAGACCTGAATGTGTGGATTTGTAACATATCTGTGTACAATCTAAAACCTTGTATTGTCAGGAATGTTCCTGCTGGCTATTGATGGTCTTCTCAATTTGCCAGCTGAGGCCTCTGTAATTTGCAGTACATCTCAGTCCAGCAGACCAGGGTGGTGTAAATTCAAACCTCTGTATTCAGTTCATGTGTTTCAATTCCTGCTATTGTTTTCAGTAGTTTCCACCAAGGGTGTGCTTTGCTTTGAGAACACAGTGCTCCATTCGTCAACTTGAATTTTTTATTATATACTACTGACAATATGGACAGAGGGAGAGAATCACACTGTCGAAATTCCACCTAAAGTATAATTTAATCAGAATCTGGGCGCCTGAGTCTGAGAATAATTCAAATTGCCCACTCTCAAGCACCACCCAACCCCTAGTGGCACCTAAAATGAATAATTTTGGACAACTGATTTCCCCTAGCGTCTGGGCATAAATTCCAGGCATGCTTAGAAGCACTATGGCTTAAGCAGGCAGGCATGTAACTCCCACCCAAGTTCCATTGTGACTCAAAGATGTGTGTAGAGATGCCAGAACGTTGCCCTTGTCCCTAGAGGTGCCTAAGCCATTGACTGTGCTTCAGTCACACATGGTAAGCTTGAACAGCATTGGATTCAACACAATCCACAGCAGTCATGGCTGTTTTGAGTGTAGAAGAGGAAGGGAGCACCTTTTTAACAGCCTTAAAAGTTTGAGCAGTCATCTGGGAAGGATGTCTGGTTTGGTAAGGAAATTAAACAAGAATGGGAGAACTTAACTGTTGTTCCACTGAAAAAGGTATTTGCTTTTCATGGAGACCTCAGATCTTTTGCTCCCAAGTCTGATGATGTAATTTTGTTCAGACACTGTTGCCCAAAAAGGCATCCGGTTGAGAGATCAGATGTCAAGGATGCCCTCATCTGCTTGTCTGTGTTAATTTGTAAGTTCTTTTGTCTTGTCTCTATAGATAAATTTGCACACTTACAGTTGCTACCCATATTTCTGTAACATTATAACTTGCTTCAAACTTGTCATCTCTCTTACTGCTTTGGTGTAGACACCATGATTTACTACCCTACGTTCATGTTCTCTGTACTGTGTGTACATCTGCAGACACTGAGGTGAGCTTGGTGTAGGTTTCCTTCACCCTTTTTGTCTCTCCTTTTCTTATTGTTTTTATACTTAGCCATGTGGAAAGGTGAAATACTCCGTGTTGGAGTACTTTTTAGGATGTGGATGTGAGGAACAACTTGCTTTTGAATTTTTTTTAGCGTTTAATGCCGTTCCTTTATTGTTTTCACCTTGTACATATTACCTCATGAGTTTTCTCAGGTTTTAAATGTTTGTAGATGTGATCAGGGGAAACAGAATAGTAAACATTCAAAGAACTTCTGAATTTCAAATTCAGTATTCTATGAAATTTTGTTTTGGCTTTTCTCATATTCCAACATGAGGCTTTATGTTAATTTTTCTGTTTGGTCTTTTATTTTTCTCATCAAATATAATTATATTTATTGTTTAAAACATGTACATACTCTGCCAATTTTTGAGGATTTTTAACTGATTTTACAGGGTAGAAGATGCTATGGTAATAGCACTTAAATATCACTGAAGTATCTTAGTAATTATCTGTACCTAAGTCACTTCAATGCATGCTTTTTTTATTCTTTTACAGTCACTTGAAGCCATTCAGGGAGCAAGAGCATAGGGGAAATTGTATATGGTAGCAGATAACCTGTTGGTTTTCTGTATATTTCATCCCACTATTTTGTTCCTTTTCATGTTCACCATCTAGCTAGAAGGGTTGACTGTGAAGTGTATACTTTAAAGCATCTGTTAATAATTTTTTGGTCACCAAGGAATCTTCATATATGCACCAATGATAACTCTTCTCAAAATAAAGATACTGCTTCTGTTATCTCTGGTATATAGTAGTTGTATATTAAATTTGTGCTGTTTGTTGGCCAGATACTTTACAGAACAAGTTTCCCAAAGAAACAAACTGATATAATTTTCAGGTTGTCCCTACTTAAAGTCCAGGGTTAAATCCATTGGCCTCGAGAATTACTTTCCTATCTAAGTTATTTTGTGAGTCTAACTGAATTTATCCCTGGTCCAGTTCTGCTTAAATCTTGATCCTTTAGTTGACTTCACAGAAATTATTAATGTCCTTAGGAATTAATTTGATGTTGTCTGCTTTTCTCACTTCTCTCAATACAGTTTTCTTTGTCAGCTCAAAGGTAAGGGAAATTAGAGTGAACTCCTGCTGGTTTTTGTAACACTGGCCCATAGCTTAGCTCTTCTTTTGTTTCCTGAATGGTTTGGTAAACAGTCAAGGAAGGTAAATTTATATTACGTGTACTCACATAACCAAACTTATTTGAGAAAATTCTGAAAGAAACACAATTTTAGAAGACTTAATACTGTCATGCATCTAGATGGCTGTGGAAGTGTTAGGAAGGCATGCAGTGAAAAGTGATGGTTTGTTGGGTAGGTGTGGGTGTGGGTGTGTAGAATACAGTGCCACCTTGCCCAAAGCCTGCTTCTGCTTGTCTTCCAGACCTGCAGTAACAATCATGGTTCCCCCTCTTTTCATTTGATGAAGACTTCTGATAATTTCTTTTCCACAGTTGTCTGTCCTTTGTCCGTTAATGTGAATTCCCCAGTGTCCCCAGTATGGAACATAGCTGGGAAAGTTAATTGATTTTGGAGGGCTAATCAGATGCTCCCATCCATATCAGATGCCAGATATCCTGTCTAGCTTACAGCTGTAAACCTGAGATACCATCTCCTTAGCCTGCCTGGGGTGCAGGAAATCATAGGGCTGACCCATGTCCAGATAGTTTATTGTTCTGCAGTCACACACTCATGCCCAGCGAAGGTATTTTTTTTTTATGAATCATGAAATATGTTCTTTATGCTATATTTGAAATACAAAGTATGAAATCTAGGTCTAAGTACAGCCAAGTCTATTCTCTTTTGCCTTGCCTTTTGACATTCCAACGTCTGTAGCTGTATGACAGCATATGGGTCTGCTAACAATGTGGGACAGCAGCCAGTTTGGTCCTAGGATAAAACAGGAATCAGCTGTGGGAAATAAGCCAAAGAAGTGTGATTCCCACATGAGGGACTTAAATAGGTGCTAGTCCATAAAGAAGTTCTTTGGCAGTATTTAGAGCAGGCTTCTCTGCACAGGAGGCATTTTTCCTGATCTCCTAAATACAACAATGTCCAGGAGGGTTGTGGGGCTATTGTTTCATCAGCTGTAGTGCTTTGCTCTTTCTTTGCCCCCACCTTTGTTGTTTGTTTTATTTTGTTTTGTTTTTAAGGAAAGCTTTATAGCACATTGCTGTATAATTGTAATCCCATCAGTATTTTTTTAGAACTAAATCATTTGCTTCATGTGATTGTGGAAAATAAAATGGAGGAAATTTTTCTGCTGCGTGGGGGGTCCTCAGGTTTCCTGAACTCTGATCCAGGGAATGCTTTTTGCACCATGGCTAGCTGATTGCAAACAGCAATGTGAACACTTTTGCTACTCCTGTGTTGTGTGGGGATCTGTGGTTTTAATTTTCTCACCTCGGTCTTAGAAAATAAATTGAAATACAGAAGATTCAAATTAAATAAGTTGATTGTACCATCCTAATTTATTTAATACATAATTAGTTTATATTTAATGGTTACCAAAGTCTGTAGAGTTGAGGTACAGATTTCCTTTTTTGTGAAATACAAACTTTTCAAAGAGTTCATGGCAGTAGTGTTGAGGTGCATTCTGTGATACAGGTCAGACTTTTTTTGAGATATTGGCGCATCTTAGGTGAGAAAGTAATAACAAAATCAAACAATAGTAAATCATTTGTTCTAAAATACATCCCTTATTTTTTTTTCAAGCTTGCTAAAGTCCAACTGTTCTGATGCTCAAGATGTCCAAGTCATTGCCCATGGAGGTCACTGGATCAAATCCCTGCTCAAAGCAGGACCAACATGAAAGTTAGATCAGGTTATTATGAGCCCTGTCCAGCTGTGTTTTGAAAGTCTCCAAGGATGGGGATTATTCCACAAATCCTCTACAAAACTTATTCAAGTATCCCAAGCAATAAACTGGGAAAAGGCATATTTTAAAATACTTTCATGTGGGACATTCACTTTGCATAATTTCTTTTTAGACTCTTATTTATATTAATCGCAGATGCTAAAAAATTTAGAACAAAAACTAATTACAAAACTTTCAGTCATTTATTCTTGTAAAAAGACTGAATTGTACTTTTGAGAAGAAACACTTCTGAATGCTGAGGCCTTTGAATATGTATGAGTGGGAGCAAGTGTTTGGCTTCTAGTTTTCACCAGATATTATTTCTGTTCATTCCTTTTAAGCAGTGCTTGTTTATATAAGAATAACAAGGAATCTTTTTCCTCCCTCCTGTTCCAGGCAAGTATTTCCAAATGGGCTTCCTGAAGAATACTCTCTGATTGCTACGTTCCGTGTACGGCGAAATACCAAGAAAGAACGTTGGTATATATGGCAAGTTTTAAATCAGTATGACACACCTGAGGTTAGAGTCATCTTTGATTTATTTCCTCAAAAAGTTTCTTTTTTCCTGCATGTAATATGGCACATGTAATAATGGATGTTCCATTAATGGATTTAGCTAAAGTTTATAGAAATAGATAGACCGCTCTGAAATAATTGATAATTTGGGGCAAGAATGACAGAAATTTAGGAAAATCTATTCAGTTTAGACTGCAAAATAGAATAAATGCATGTTTTGATTTTTAGCTGATATATATTTACCAAGTTACATAGAAGAATGCTTCATAACATGATTCTTGCCCAGTGTATGTAGTTGAATTATTTTTGTTATATATGATTTATGTGTATGCATGCTTCTTTCTTATAACTTTTAAATAAGAACTTATTTTATTTTGTCTTGCTTTCAGATCTCTGTCCTCCTGGATGGTACAAAAAAGGTGGTGGAGTATATGACCAAATCCTCTCAGGGAAATATACTGCACTACACTTTTAAGAGTCGAGAAATTTATCCATTGTTTGATCGGCAGTGGCATAAGCTTGGTATTAGCGTGCAGTCAGGGATCATTTCCCTCTATTTGGATTGTAATTTAATTGAGAGAAAGCAGACTGATGAAAAATTCACCATTGACTTGCAGGGGAGGACACTGATTGCTTCTCGTGCTGCGGATGATAAGCCTGTAGATGTGAGTAGTACGAAAGGACAAACAGATAACTTGAAGTAATGTTTTAGCCACGCTTTCACTAACACAGTTGTAAGGAATCATGTAGATAAAATGTTCAAACCCAGTCATTATTTTTGAGTGTGTATTCTTAATTTGAAGTTCTTAAGTGTTTTTCTCTAAACATTATTCAATTATGTAGCATCTGCTAAGACAAAGCTGTTGCCAAAGTAACTGCATAGAACTCAGTTCTGGTTTAAGGAGTCTGTTTTTCTGTATTTAATTTGGAGAAAGAGACACCTAATTACCACAGATATAGTATTTCTATGTTTAAAGGTAACTTGCAGTCCTAATTGTTTTCTTTCATTTTTAGTAAGATTTATCTATAGCTTTGTATCAGTCGTCTGTTACTCTTTGCCTGTCTTTGACAAAGGGGAAACACAAAATAATTAAGGATTACCTCTGTATTGAGGTCTTCTAGAGTAATTCAGCTATGTGGAAATAGGGGCACATTGTTCACAGCTGTCTCTCCCTTATCCAAAAGGGAGGGATTAGGAAGTAGCCAGAGGTGTGTTTCCTGCAGCCTTTGGTGCAAGAATTACCCAAGAAAACCCCATAATATTCTGGGCTGTTTTCTGTCCCGGGGATGCTCTGTTTCCTCATGCAGGGAGGAAGGTAATTTGAAAGCAAGTAATTTGAAATCTTCAGGAAATATCAGTTTAAGTACAGTGACATGCAGCTACCAGGTTTAAAGCATCTGCCTTGGGGTTTATAGTGACCATCAGAAAGCTTCAGTGATGTTATGTACGCTGTAGAGTTCCAGAGGAAAATAGCACTTTTTAACTGCAAGCTAACATTGCAGGAGAAGTCATTCTTGTGGGGCACTAAGCACTTTGGCCGGGACTCAGATCTCTGATTTCATGGAGCCAAGCTCATGCTTTGTTTTATTTTCTAAGACTTGAGTTCAACATTATTTGAAATGTGTGTACTGTCTCTTCATTTCCAAATAGCATGCAGCAGGAAAAGCAGTTTTTTTCTGCTGGTTGCATGTTATGAGCTGGATCATTCTGAGTGGGAGTTGTCAACTGGGGTTTCCAAGTTTGCAGGAGAACATTATGGGCCTAAAGCTGATGAAGGCAGCAGAGCAGATCCTATACCAGCGGTCACTTTTCTCAATACCAAGTGCAAGAGGGAGATTAAGAGGATATAAAACTGATGCAGAAAGAGGAATATGAGGACAAGAATAGCTAGTTAGAATTTTACTTGCTTCTCATCTTTCCAATCCACCCAAAGTCTTTGAAACAAAAGCTTTATGTACGGAATTTGTGATTTTTGCTCTTCAGGGGATTTAGTGGCAATGTCCAGGCAAAGGTCTGTCCAAAACAATAGATGCATGTGATAGAGAGTTTATCAAACCTTTATTTTAGTTTCCTGCAGAGGAAAATTAGATTCCTGATGAGGTTTGTAGAGGATGTCTACAAGGCTAAAATGCCTGTGCAATATAGCAAACCAATACAGACGGATGCAACTTAAATGAAAATAAATGAAATGTGATTTACATGAAAGTAATAGACTGCATAATTTGTTCCTTAAATGAGGAGTTGTGTAATTATTTTGGATTTGTCTTTTTCTAGCATTTCAGAAACATGCAGTGTTTCAAAGAGAAAGTTTATTAGCCCAAGATAAGAAAAAGTATGCCATAATGCATAATTTTTTGCACCTCATATTGATTTCTTTTGTATTCCTTAATAGATTGAACTTCACCACATAGCAGTTTATTGTAATTCACAACTTGCAACAGAAGATACGTGTTGTGAAATATCTGCAGACTTGGTAAGTTATCTGTTAAAATTCAAATGTTAATACAAAAGAAATTGCATTATTGTTTCTTGCTAAAGAGCTGTAAAAAATGTCAGCAGAGGTGATGGTTTAATTACCTTCTAAAAATTAATTCCATATCTGGAGTCATGGTACATAGTTTTTTGCTGCCTAAATACAGTGGAACATCAGCAAAGGGCACTAGGTGCTGCTAGTGCTTTTTAAGTTTTCTCAAGTGCATTCCTTAACATTGATTAATGTCTAATTAGTAACTGAAGAAGCCTCAGAGAGTAGGAAACAAATCACTGCAATGGCTTGAGAATGGTTTCCAACAACAGAGGCCATTTCAGTAACAGCTGCATCTTGTGAAGCTTTACAGATGACATAAGCAAAGCCCATGAAAGAGTCTGTGTGACAGTGGAAGAGAAGGAAAATAGGATGGTGTTGAGTTTTCTTTATTTTAGTACACTAAAAGGGAGGAATGGGTCTTTCATAACTGGAAATTTGTAGTGGTAGGTTGACAGTTGGACTTGATCCTACAGATCTCTTCCAGCCTTGATGATTCTATGAAATACTTCCTTCCTTAGAATGCACAGCTGGCATGTATATATTGTTTAACATGAGGGAAAACATTGATTTAGTTTAAAGGGTTCACTTTTCCCTCTTGCTTTGATAGACAAGAGTCAGTGTAAACTGGAAGACAGTAGAACCATGGCTTGAAGTTGTAGATGTAATTATTTTGCTCAGTCTAACCCATTTAAAAAAACCAAAACAAAACCAAACCACAAATAGCCTCAGAAAGACATTATGTTTAATTATTGGCCTTCTAGTCATAAGTAGTCTGTAAGATCAGGCTCTTCTGAGACAGTGGACAGTGCCATCACCACCAAGGTTGTAGTCAGCAAAAAAAAAAAAAACCAAAACAGAGCATGTAGGAGGACTGATTGATTACATCCACAGAGAGATAGGGGAAAGTGTACCTGGATGGGAGAGAGAAATCTGCCCAAGAACAAAAGAGCACAAGACTGCTTGGTGCTCAGAAGCATGAAAGAAACCTGGTCTAATTTCAGGGGGGAAATTTCAATTTTAACAATGATTAATAGTTCAAATATATTTCTAAATATATTCTTGATAGTAATGCAGACTTTCTCTTGAATGCCTAACCTTATGCAAAGGTGGAATGAATTAAATTTCTATATGTTCCACTTTGTGCTTGGAAATAGAATTTATTGAGCAGTTATGACACAATAACAAAAAAACCAAGAACAAAACAAACCTGAATTATATATGAACACAAAAAACTCAACAATAGGCTTTATCAATAACACATAAATATTCATTCATCTATGTGGCTAAAAGCACCATCAGTTTCATTTGTATGTCTTACGTTTAAGATGTAAGAAATGGTGGACTACTTGTTAATGACTTTCATATTAAAAGTAGCATTACATTTTTTGTTTTATTTTTTCACAACTTCCTTACCCATTTTAACAGCTACATTTTCAGTAATTTAAGGGAAGGAATTTATACTTGAATACAAATTTCTATGCTAAGCAGAAAATCCAGTGGGAATTTCTCTGACAGAAGGCTCGAAAAAAAGCTTCATTACATCTTAATGAGACTTACTGATATTTAGCAGGTTCTATTGGCTTGTCCTGTAGTATTTCTTCAGGTTGGCTCAGTTCTCAGGAGTCACAGACAGGTAAATCTTATCTTCAGGGCTTTTGTGTTTGTTTCCAAACTATCTATGCCAGAAGTACTTAACTATCGAAAGCCCCCCCCCCAAAAAAAAAAAAAAGTTTTTCTTAGCACTCACTTTTATGTTTTGCACTTAGGGGCAGGGCAGAGGAGAGGATAAGACTATGCAGTACTATCTTTTTTTTTTCTCCCCATGGACATTTTCTGTTTCATTACTTCTAATTTTGGGAGCCTTTATTCATCTTTATTCCTCTGTATTTTGGAAGAAAGAAGTGGGACAGTCATATCAGTTTTAACTGGCATCAATTTTAGAACAGAAGGATCTCAAAATCTATAATTCATTTTTTTACAGCTTTTTTCTCTGTTTGGAAATTGTTGTCACTTTCCATGTATGGTTTGTACAGGAGTATTAAAACAGAAGATAACTTAAAACAAGTGGTTGGATGGTATTTACCTGTTAACCAAAGTAGACGAAAAACCAAAAAATCTTTTTTTTTAGTGCCCACATGAGGAGAGGTTACTGGCTACGACTTCATCACCAGTGACTGTTCATGCCAGCAAAATATACACACTTCCAGTGATGCAGCAAGAATCTACACAGAGATGCTACTGCTTTCCAAATAAAGTATAAAGTTTTCTTGTTGCTTTTTAATGCATCATGCTGTTTAATCCTTTTGGATATAAAACCAGTCGGGGTTTTTTTTTCTTGGTGGTTTGTTTTTTGTTTTTTGTTTTTTTGTTTTTTTTGTAGTCATGAAAAAAGTCTTACTGCTTTGTAGTATTGTAACATACTTACCTTCCCAGTTAAGCAACAGTACATTTGGGATTTAGTTAATGTCAAGTTAGAGATGTCAGTAAGGTTTAATTGTTTGAATATACACCCAAGAAAGTACCATGGTAAAACTGAGAATTATATTTAGGCATTATATTTAGTGTAAATGTTTTTACTTGAGAATGAATTATATTCCACATAATGTTTGTTTTCTTTTAATACTTCTCCTGGGTGTTGCACTATATTTATTGAGTCATTTGCTGTGTTAGGCATTTGTGACAAAGACAGGAAACCTAACCAAATATATTTTAGATCTGCTTTGTTGACTTTTTTTATTTCTTTTAAAATCAGGGAGAAGCAGGATTGCCAGGAGTAGCTGGTTTGCCAGGCCACAAAGGAGAGAAAGGTGAAAAGGTAAAATATCATTTGAATTCTCTCTTTCAAGCCTTGTCATTGGCTTATCTTTCTTAAATAGGAATTATATGGATTCTGTTATTCCTTAAAGGAATCTGCCTGAACACAGGGTAGGTAATTTTTCAGTCAGTGTCTGGCTCTGTGTGTGAGCTCCCTGCCAGGCGTCTTACAGCTGCCCCACTTTGGGGTCACCTCATCAACTCTGTGGAGCAGTTTGCCTGCCTGGGGAGCAGATGCCTCCCCAGCCCTGTCACCATGCCCTGTGCAGAAGGCATGTATATAGTCTGACAAGAATCTTTCCATGTCACGTGTGTACATCACTGCTGATGGACAGAATCCCACGTGGTGGAATCATCCTTGCAATCATCAGTAGGAGGGTGTGAAATACGACCTCCATATATTCTTTGACAACAGTTCCAGTGTTACCTGTACCAGTAACTGTTCCAGTACCTGGAACTGTTATTTGTAAGAGAGAAGAATCTGACATTGGCAAGTCTCTAGGACAGGCTAGTTAGTCCTTTCCTTGGGCCTTTTCTGAATTTTCCTGTAATGCTTACCATGATATTCTTATGCTATGTAGCTTGGAATTTCGTAATGGTATAGGTCAACATATCAGATGTTTTCCTTTCACACTCCATTCCTTAAATTTTGTTGGAGGATGCCTAATTAAGACATGTCTGGGAATGTGTTTTCCATGTGCTGTTAGAGGGGGCAAATTGAATAAACTATTGAAAATCTGCCACAAAGACAGTGAGATAGGAATTGAGTTCAGGGAAGGCAGTGTGAGAAGATGCCTAGACTGTCCTAATCCAAAGGTTAGATGGAGGTATCCTTACCCAACATCCTACTTGTAGCACACCATTTAATATGTGATCTGAAATAGCTTGTGAAGACAGCCAGGGCTGTTCCTACAACTGTAGTATCTGTCTGAAAAGGGTCCAGTTCTGGGAAGGCTTATCTGCACAGCTGGGTGTAATTAAGAACATTCCTTGACAGTATATTGCCCCCCACCACAACTCCTCCCCTCCAGTATATATTTCACTTTTGACACAAGCTGTACTTTTAGGTGAAAAAAAAAAAAAGTTCAGTCATGTTAGTTTCTATAGTCCAGCTGAACCTAGAGGGACTGCTGTCAGTTTTCAGATCTAATCACAAAGTTTTGATCTGGAGTGTATTAAAATCATCAGTTTTTAGTTTTAGCCCATGCTACCACCATTGGGAGTTTCCTAGCATTTGTTTGGGAAACAGTTCTTCTGCTCCTGACCTGATCCATTTAGACCATTATTGCTACTAAACTGGGAAAGCAGACTTCACAAGTCTGATTTTTTTTTACCATTTAATCTCCCAGCCAATTAGCAGTATTTACCATGCTATTCATAGTGCCTCTAAACAAAGCATGTCAGTGCCTGTGGTCACTTCCATTTGTTTTACAAAAAGAGCCTCATTGCATGGATTTTCTGTGCACAGAACTATCTGAGAGTCAATGAACCCCACTGCACCCAGCAGTTCAGCCTAAAGAGAATATATTGACATTTATGAATGTCCTTTCACAAAACTGAATGAATCAGCAGGATAAAGTCAGGAGTAGTACACCAAAACAGGTAGAAAGCTAGTTAATTTGAACTTTTCTTATATTGACCAATACTTGTTACTTCCTAGCTTTGCAGTGGGTGAGTTTTTTTCTTTTTTGGGGGATGGGGAAGGGGGGTTGCACAGAGGGCACAGTGTGACTGTGATCAGGATTGGCTCACTGACCTTTGGGGGGATACAAATCTTGTGTTAAATAGTGCCTGCCATGATGGAGCTGAAAGCAACATTCTCTGAGATTTTAATACAATTTTTCTCATTGACTCTGCATTTACGCAAGTTTTCAGTAACGTTCATTCTCAATGACGGCCTTGTTACATCAATAATTAGACCTGGAGAGGCAGAAAGGCTCCAGAACATTCCAGACATGTAGGATACATGACTGATTGTCAGATTATGAAAAGGAAACTAACAGCCTCTGGCTGAGTGTCTTGTAATATATTATACAGCAAATAAGCAGCTTCTTGATAACTTTGCTGGCCAGTTACAAAAAACAGGTCTTCTCTGCATTGTGTGTGGTTCCTAAGCACATGTTTCCTCCTTTGCTTGTGCTCAGCTTCTCATTTTATTGTTTCTTTTGTTTCTAAATCATATTACTATAGGCATCCAACGAACTATATTTAAATGTCTTTGCCATTGCAGCATCCAAGTGAAAATGTTAATTTTTTACCTTCTTTAATGAGAAATTTCTAATTCTGTTGATATTATCTCCTTTTCAGCACAACAGTTCTTATCCTTTTATTTTACTTTCTCTCATTCCAATTTCCCATCCACTTTAATTAATTGTAGGACTGAATTTATGTCTTTTTTGTTGCTATGGGATTGACAAGGAAGTCTCTACCAACAGAGATTGATATTAGGCTATATTCAAACCCCTCAAAATTGCCTTTCTCTTCAGTCTAACATCATTGTTCCCTAAGGTCAGACTATTCAGGGACATCTAAACTAGCACCAGTTTAAAGTATGATGACTTATAAACCATTTTAGGCATTTTGAATTTAATTATTAGCCTGTGTCCATTCCTGTACTCTTGGCTCATCTTAGTACCTCTGAACAGGTCTGAGCCAAAATTCAAAGTATATTGCAGGCCCAAAGGACTGGAGTGCCATATTTTCACTAGAACAAGCATTCATGCAAATATTGATATATCCCTAGCAAGCTGTGCATCTGAATGCACAGGAGCATCACTGATCAAAATTATGCCATTTGTGTGAAGGACCTTCCTGTTTGTATTCCTGGCCTTCCATTATGACTTCATGAGGACAGTTCTGCACTCCAAACTATTATCTCCCATCCTTTGGGCATGAAATAGTTGGTTTGCTCTGCAGGATATTTTTGCTGGGAGATCAGCTTCTGCAGCAAGGGACCACCTCCAGTTCTTTAATTTCTCAATAGTTAAGACTGAAAAAATTGCCTGGACCAACTTTTTTTGCTACTTACTGAGTGTGCAATTTGGACTATCTCTAAATAATCTGCTGTATTATTCTTATGGCAGCTTGATTCTTAGCACAGTGTATTTCACAAGTTGCTAGTGGACACAAATCAGGTGGAAGTCTTCTGTGATTTTAACACATTTTGATATCTGCTGTGGAGTTGGGTTTTCTCTTCTGCTGATCTGAGCGAGATATTTTCTGTGGTTTTTATTTGGTTGCAATTTGTGCTACTTCAGCACCGTATTTAGCTACTCAGAATCTTACAAACATATTTGTTGTTAGCAAATGTCTTTTAATAATGTTGTAAAGGTCCTGTTTTGTCCTCAGTATGTAGAATTCTTCAGAAAGACAGAAATGGGTGACTGTAATTGAAAAGATTACATATATGCTGAATATATAAACTGATTTTCTCTCTCAAGGAGGCTAGAAAAATAACTATGTTTTCTACTTTTATTTCTTTTAAGCAGACTAAGTGCCCATGAAATAATTTAAATTGAGATCTAAACAGAATTAAATATTTTGATATAATATTAAACCAATGTTAGCTGTGTTAATTGGTCATTGGTTAATGCTGTAAGTGAAGTAGGGACCAAAAAGCCAGAGGCAGATTGCTTTCAGATATTAAAATGCCTGTTGATGTACACCATGGAGAAATTTATTACGATTCCATTTCATTAATTTAAATTTTACTTAAGGAAAAAGACATTTAAAAGGCTATTTTGGGATTGGTAGAGATAGGTTTATGCAGTATATTATTGCACTAGGAAAATATTTGTAATGGAATTATACAAAAAAATATCTCCTGGAGAACAAATGAAGTGTCTGAACTGTTCTTTATCTCCATTTTCCTTGCTAGTCTTTCTTTCCTGCTGCTCTGACTTTCCTCTTAAAATCCAGTTGACTTGATTCCACCAAAAGCATATCTATTGTACTATGCAGCCTTGAGAATGGTTCCTTTCTGGCCCAGTCTTTGTTGCTGAGGTTATTGATAGGGACCTAGAAGCTGGAATTCAAGAAATAGAAGAAAATTGAGCAAAATATGGCTGGCTGTCAGTTATGACAAAGTCAGGAATTGCCAGTATACTTAGTAAAATAAAATCTTCCAGTAAGCTTCATGCTTACCATCCTAGGAATTTATGGATAGTCCTACTTATATTTTACCATCTAATTGTCCAAGTTATCAAATCAAAAAGGGAAAAAATATCATGGGCAATGCAACCATTTTTTTTCTTATAAAAAATTCTGAAATGCGACTTACTGTCTTTGTTACCATATTTCCCATTCCAGTACTCATCTGAGTCCTGAGTTTAAGTCTTCCTGAGGGGTGGAGATGGTGGCAGCAAGTCCTCACCACTCTGAGGTGCTCAGAGGTGTGGGGGAGTGTCACACTTCCCCAGAGGGGCCATTCCAGAGCTGAAACAGGAGCAGGGGAGCCTGCAGTCACTGGCACTGGTGCAGGAGTTAAACCAGTGACACCCAGCTCAGGCCTTGGTGAGGCTGAGCTCCTGCACTGATGGGACAGAACACAACTGGGGGCTTCTGCTGGGAGTAGCAGGGATCAGACTTTCTCGTCTCTATGCTCCCTGCTGGTCCCAAAGTACCAGGGAAACCCTGGAGTGATGCTGCCTTTGGAATGAGTTTTCTTTCTCCTAACATATTCTCTGAATGTGAATTCATTTTTTTCCTTTTTGCTAATAGACACTTCTTTGCTTTCTGTTTTTAGGGTTTTTGGGGTTTTTTTGGGTTTTGTTGTTTTTTTTGTTTTTTTTTTTTTTTTTTTTTTTTTTTTTTTTTTTTTTGTTTTTGGTTTTCTTTTTGTTTTGTTTTGTTTTTTTGGTTTTTTTTGGTTTTTGTTTTTGTTTTTTTAACCTGGACATTTCTGGTGATGTTGTGTCCTGGTTTTGATTGGGACAGAATCCATTTTATTCACAGTAGCCAGCCTGAGGATGTGTTTTGGATTTGTGCTGGAAACAGGGTTGTTTTCATTATTGCCAAGCAGTGCTTGCACAGTGTCAAGGCCTTTTCTGCTCCCTACACCACCCCTCCAGCAAGGGGCTGGGAGTGCACAAAGAGCTGGCAGAGGACACAGCCAGGACAGGTGACCTCAGCTACCAAAGGGATATTCCATACCCTACACATGGTGCCATGATCAGTATATAAAGCAGTGGGAAGAAGGAGGAAGCGGGGGGACATGTGGAGTGACACCATTTGTCTTCCCAAGTCACCACTATATATGATGGAGCTCTGCTTTCCTGGGGATGGCTGAACACCTACCCTCCCACGAGAAGCTCAGTTGAAAAGGATTTTCACTGTCACCCTTAGTAAATCCTGCCAGTAGATTTACAGCTCATGGTTCTGCCTTTGGCTGTTGTTATACTGTGTGTACCTCATAACCTGTAAATGCCAGTCTTGTACTACTGCTGTTCACCACCTTACAAAGCTGTTTTCCCAGCAGCTTATCTTTCACTTTTGTGAAGGACTTTAAGGCCTGCAGAAGGAAAAGAAAATACCATTAAGAAAAATAAAAAAAATGTTAAAGATGCATTTCCTATATTTTTGGTTTTAGTCTGTGGTAATGTTTCTATGAATACTATTAGATACCTATAGTATCTGATATTTATCTTCACAAAGGCATGAAAAACTACCTGTTTCCACCTGTGGTTATTAAAATCACAACTAGAAGGTAGAAGCATAACTTGCAGATCCAATTTGCAGTGGAAAATAATTGTCTTCAAGATGGGGAGTCTGTCTGCAGTTAGTGGAACAGAAGTGTAAACATACCTTGGTTAATTGGCTAGTAAGTCATACAGGCTAAAGGCTTCCTGGCGTGTAGCAGGCTGTGTAATTTTAGACTACACAGTGTATAAAAATACACTGCTGAAGGTAACAAAGTGATACTGGTCTGTTAAAATACTGGCAAGTGGCAGAAGGGAACAGAGGATAAGAGATAGGACTCTGTGGGTGATTAGATAAGGTAACCTTTACCTCTCACAGTGCCAGTGTATTCATGCTATTCATATAATCAGGGTTTTGGTCTATTTTTGAGACAGAGCTGTTTAATATCTTTTTTTCCATGGTCTGGGTGAGGGGATCAAGTGCATGCTCAATAAGAACAAGTCCTGTGAGGAGTGACTGAGGGATCTGGGGGTATTTAGGCTGAAGAAAAGAACTCTCAAGGGTGACCTTAATGTTCTCTATAGGCGCCTGAAAGGAGGTTGTATGCAGGTGGGGGTCAGGCAGGCAGCCAGGGACAGGACAAGAAGAAATGGCCTCAAGCTGTGCAACACAAAGTTCAAGTTGGACATCAGGAAGAATTTCTTCATTGAGAAGGTGGTCAGTCCTTGCAATGAGTTGCCCAGGGAAGTGGTGGAGTCACTCTCCCTAGAGGCATTCAAGAAACAGCTGGACATGGCATTCAGTGCTGTGGTCTCTTTGCCATGGTGGTGTTCAGACAAAGGTTGGACTTGATGATCTTGGAGGGGTTTTTTATGATTCTGATACAACTCTTCTTGTGTACTTCTGGCCAGTCTTACTGCTCAGCTTCAGAAAGGCTAATAATTTTTTCTCAGCTTCAGGAAGGTTAACAGCTTCATTTCAGACCAGAGTTATAATGCTATTCTTGCTGGAGAATGTTCTTTTCTTGGTGGAAGTAGGCACACCTAATGTTTTGTTTTGTTTTGTTTTTAAATGAACACTATGTGGCTTCAGTGCTTTTGTTGTATTCCTCTGGCATCCAAATTATTTTTATTTTAAATTTTTTAAACCTTATGCTTTACATTATTTAGCGACATTTCTGGTTTTGATGGGTTTTTATGTCATTTTTATGACTTATGGTTCAATTTACAGCTGGATCTTCTATAACTCTCTTGACCAGTCAGTTATTTTTCCCTCAAAACTAAAATTTTCTTGTAGATTGCTTTTGATTTGGGGTTTGGTTTCTCTAAAGGAATAAAAGGGAAGGAGAGAGAAATTTAAATAATGCCTTTCAAAAATATTGAGGGCACATGGCTTTGTACAAATCTGTATTACTCATTGAGCTTTCTCAGTGTAGAACTGAAAATGGACCCTCTTGGTTTCAGTCTTCTGTTGCAATGAATTCCTTTAAAATTAGTGGACTTGCTTTTATGGCAATGGGAGTCTGCACGTATTCGTCTGATGAACGCCTTATTTGATGTTGTGTTTAAAATGCATTTATTTTGCTGATTTTAGTGTTACATGTAAGGCATCCTCCTCCACAGTGGTTGCATTACTAAAAAATCAGGTAGAAGATGCTTTTCTATTGAGTCTGATATGACCTGAGTAGCTGTTGTTAACCTCAGAAGTCTGTGGAGCTTCTAATTGATCAATTTGTTTTGTAGGGTGAGATGGGTGTGAGAGGACCAGACGGTGTTGCAGGTCTGCCTGGTGAAAAGGTATGTTTCTGTTTGTTGGTATGTGATTTAACTCACTGGAAGTGTTCATTTTGTCAGTGGCTTCTCTCTAATTGTGTACAGAAATGGGAGGATAGAACATTTCTGTTAGAACTTTAATGTTTTACCTGCACTGCCATGTTGTTGTGGCAGACTGAAAAAGCTGTTCAGATTAATAGTATTCTCTGCAGATGTGCATGTTTAGTGGGGTTTTTTCCCAAGAAGGGGGGATTATAAACAGAGCAAAAGGAAGCTACTTGTTCCACTTGCTCAGTTTGTGGTCTGCAAGCTTAGATAAGGGCTCTTGTGCACTCAGCAGTCTGCTTGGTAGAGCTTGAGATAAACACCACTGACTTCTTAATCAAAAATTTGGAATAGCCATGGCTAGGAAGACATGCCAACCTGCTGGTGTATTCAAGGATATATTTCACTTCATTTTTCAGATGTTAGCATGCAAAATAAGACTGTTGTTTGCACTTATTTGGTTTGGTGCTACTTACCTGTAATAGAGGAAGTCTGTAAGTCTAATGTCTAGAATCTTTAGTATAGAGACAACCCTCATAACACTGAGGAAACAGCTTGTTGCTGTCCGGCTTAAAATCTGTGGATTTACAGGACATAAAAAATGAATTTGTCTTTTATTTTTACTTACTATTTCTGTCTCAAATTGTGATTTTTTAAAAATGGGAGGTAGATGTATATTAGCAAAGTTAAGAGTAAAAATCAAGGTCTTTGTTGCTGATGTTAAGTTATATTGGTAGAAAAATGGAGAACAAGCTGCAAAGATGTTCAAAGGAATTTGCAACATTGAAGAACTGAATTGTCACGTGGTATGTAAAACTCAGAGAAAGCAATAGGCAAGTGATGGAGAGGAAAACAAAGGAAGCATTATGCATTTCATGCCAGACTGGACTAGCTATTACTGTTCAGGAAGTGATCTTGGAATAACAGATCAAGGAAAACATGGACTCACTGTTTAGCACTAGTCAAATTACTAGGAGAGAATAGAGAACAAAGCAAAAGTGTTTTAATGCCACCATTTTTAATGAATCTGTCTGTATTATGCTGCAGCTTGAATGATGTATACAGTTCTGGTTCTCACATCTCAGTGTGAATCTAATAATACCAGAAAAGATTCACAGGTGTCAAGAGTGATCAAGAGCACCAGACATCTTCCAATTAAAGTGTGACAATGTGGACTTCAATCTGAAAAATGCACAATTAAGAAAAAATGTGTCATGTTCTGTTATCTGTGCAGTCCTGAATGGAGCAGAAACTATTAACAGGGATTAATTTATTTATTTTATTCTTCATTGTGCGAATTAGAGCATCAAACCTATCTGATAGCAGGTTCAAAAAGGATAGAAAGAAATTATAGGCTCATTTCTTCCTGCTAGAATATTACAGTTTGAACACTACCACAGAACTTGAAAAGTCTGAAAATGTATTAGAGAATTAGTGGAGTAAAATTCTATTCCAGTTTGCTTGTGCTTCAAGAGGATGGAATCTGGGAAATCCACAGGAGGAGTCTTTATGGCTGCCCTGTTATATTTTTCTGTAGACATCTGTTGTTGCCATAATTGTAGTCCTGTAATTGACTGGAGAAACCTTTGTTTTGATCCAGATAGACAGTGTTTTATTTTACCATACTCCTAGATGTGAATTAATGGAAAGAGTTATTGTAAAGCATTGTAGATTGAGATTGATCTAGAATGAAACTGTGTTTTCCCTTGGCTCTTTCCATAGCTCCTACTCTGATGTTATCTTGCTATAAACTTACCAGGCTACGTTGCTTTTCCAGTCCAAGTTATTATTATTACAGTTTCCATGGTTAATATTGTTTGGGTTTTTTTGCTAAGCGCCTTGCAAATTCATTGTCGGGCTAAATCCCAAAGCTCCTGTTAGTTTACATGAAGCTCAACAGTCAGATCTTATTTAATATCCAGACATTGTACTTTTTCTTAACATTACAACTCTTTTAATTCAGCCTATATAAAATACAAATTACAAATGAACTGCGAATTAAAAATGAACTACCATGAAATACAAAACTGTCAAAGCTTAAAACTTCTAAAATAAAAAAGAAAGACAAGTATTTTGTACATGCATAGCTAGATGAAGAAACTGAGATCCAGCTATCCAGCTTCTGCTAGCCAGAGTGGTCATGTCTGTGTGGAGTAGCTCAGTTCTGAGCACATTGGCTCCTTTCTGGAGCTGAAATGAATATTTTCCTCGTGTTGTGGAAGGTGCTAAATTGTTCTCTTCCAGGTGATGCATCAAGAGCTATGTACATTCGTAGAATATTTTATTTTTGTGCTCCCCTTAGTGTAGTGTTCCAGATGCTAACATTGTACATAGAGTTAAAGACAATAAAGTGAAGGGGCAGCACCAAACCTGTCCGAGTTGAAGAAGCATTTGGACAAAACACCCTCAGGCACAGGGTGGGATTCTTGGGGTGTTCTGTGCAGGGCCAGGAATTGGACTTGAAGATTCTGATGAGTCCTTTGCAACTCAGGATATTCTATGATAAAAATAAACACTGTTGTTTGCAAAGGCATCTCCTACATTTCAGGGTGTTGAGGTGCAGACTGTGCAGTGCTGGGAGAGCATTGTGAGGAGCTACTGCTGTCTGTATATCCTCTCAAATCCTTCAGCACACATTCTGTATTGTTTGAGATGGTAAACTGCTTAGTATGGATTTTCCTATGTTTTTGCACTGTGTATTTCTGAGCATTGTGTAGATGTGCCCCTGAGTCACTAGCTAGAAATAGGAAGAAGGAAAAATAAGTTATACATTTAAAAAAAAATTTAACTGAAGATTGAGGTTCTTGATAATACTCCCAAAACCTATCCACTGCAATACTCCTTTACTTGTACTTAATTCCCTGGGAAAAGGTTCAGAGAATAAGCTAGCAATAGATTTTACTCATGTTGTTATGCACAGGCATGATAAGTATCAATTCATTTGACCTATTTTAGATGTTTACCTTAGTATGAGATAAACTTGGCTGTTGGAAATCCTGTTTCTTTAGATTGATTATCTCAAACATACCTGATACAGTGAAAAACTAAACTTAGAATAATACTATACAATGGGCTTTATTACTTGAGAGAATCTTAATAGGAGAATCTCCCAGAACAGTGCTTGGTGCTCATATACTTAATTTTTATAATGTGGGTAAATGGTGAGACATATGTGAGTCTTCATATATGGCCTTGACTTTCAAGGATCTTAAGTGTGAAAATTGTTCAGTCTGTCTTCAAATGTGACACTTTGCCTTCTGTCACTTTCAAGACATACTGTCACTGACAACATAATTTCCCATTCCCTAAATGCTGCAGTGGTTTTGCCACAGTCTGCTGGCTAGTAGGTGCACAAGTAAGTGGTGTAGACTTCTAGGAGGCTCTTGCCAATTAAGAGGTTGGATCTGCTGAAGGCTAATACAGAGAAGAGAGTTTAAGGCTTGATGACTCTGTGGTAACATAAGAATAGCCTTAACACCCTAAAGAAACTGGAGGAATGTTCTGGCCATAATTCAGCAGTTTTGTGGATTTTTCTGATGCAGTTCTTGTAAGCTGCCAAAGTAAAAAATGAGGTTTTCATTGAACACACCACAAGCTGCCTGTTGTCTCATCTGCCTTTGGGTTAAAATAAGTCAGTGTCATGGTGCTTATGACCAATCTAGAGAGTCAAGAATCTAATGCAGACCCTGTGGAGCCCTACCTCAGCCTCCCAAAGTCACAACACAGTAGATAGCACCATTACATATGTGACTGTCTATTTGATTGCCTGTCTAGTTTCTTCTCCCCATCCTTTTTCAGGAAACTGTCTTAAGAGATTTTTCTTTTAAATAGTGAAAACTACTTGGGGCAACAGGACAAACTCTTGAGATTATCAAAGGAGATAGTTCTGAGGTATTTGTTTATAATTCTAAAATAAGAGGGTAGTAGTCTTCCCTTGGAGGGAAATTTCCTTCCTTGGTAGACTACAAGAGATGGAATACAGTGGCATGATCCCTTTCCTGCAATGGGGACTGATTTGTAGCTCAGCCTTCTAGGCACACTTCTTCAACGTGTCTGTCAAACCATGATACAAGAACAACTGGAAGTTGTGGTTAAGCAAAATCCCTATATGTGTGAGATTTTAGGCTCTGGCCTTCTGGCAGTGTTCAGCAAAGGCTGAGTACAGGAGAAATGTGTTAAAGGAAGCACTGTGTTAGCCTACTTTTTGGTCATTAGCAAGTGAAACTGCCTTTGGATGCACTCTTGAAGCCATTTAGTGTAATGGGATTGTAGCCAGAGTGCTAGTTATGGCATGAGAAATTAAATCTGTCCCTGAAGTGAAAGTTTAAGGTGACTGGACTGCTTTAAGATGTAACATGACAGTCACCTATCTGCTCCAGAAATCAACCAATCCTGATCCTGCAGTTAGACTCATTATGGCAACAAAAACTATTGCTCAGCCATTAAGAATGGCCTTCAGCTATCCCTGCTGTGTACAGGGTCACATCACTGGTGTAACCTGAGCAAGGTCAATACATCTCTGTACAAAGTATTTCTATTTTAAAAAGTTTAATGATTTTCCTAGTGTTCCTGTACTACTGAAATGGAGAGACAACGTTTCTGTTCGTGTGACCCACAGGCTTCTCCCTAGCTGAAGTCATAATGTCATCTTTCTTCCACACAGGTTGAATGTGTGCAGGTCCTTTCCACAGCACCCACTGGGGGTTGTTACAGACCTCCATGACATGTGTTTTGTGCTGGGTCTCTGCACAAAGCATAACATGTGGTGGATCCTTCCACTACTTACAGGGGGCTTATAAAAAAAGAGAGAGAACTGCCTTTTACAAGGGCAGATAATGATAGGACAAGGAGGAATGGTTTTAAACTGAAATATGAGAGCTCTAGATAACATGTCAGGAAGAAATTCTTTACTCAGAGGATGGTGAGGCACTGGAACAGGTTGCCCAGAGAAGTTGTAAATGCCTCATTCCTGGAAGTGTTAAAGGTCAGGTTGCATGGAGTCCTGAGCAGTCTGGTCTAATGGATGGCTTCCTTGCCCATGGCAGAAGGGTAGGAACTAGATGATTTACAAGATCTGTTTCAGCCCCAGCCTTTCTATGATTCTGTGATCCTCCCAATATGGTGTATTTCCAGGCTTTCCAGTCTGACAGCACTTTGAGCCATGATTAGAAGATCAAGTCCTCAAGCCTTAAAAATGTGTTAGACATTTTCTGAGGATAAGGGAAGAAAAAAAATCCACCAACCACCTGATCCCAGTGTTCTCACTTACAGGAAACTCATTTTTTACTTTCCTTCATAGCTTTTTGTAAACTTGAACAAGCTGGGTTTAATTTTCCTCTGTATAGTTGAGGCTTTTCTTTTTCCTGCACTTCTTGTGTCACTGATCCAAATAAGTTAAATCCTTTCCTTCTCTTTGCTTCTGGCTCTATAATGCCATGGCAACGAAGCTCCAACTTGAAAGTTTATTTGAGTTCTGGATGCTAAGTGATGGAGCCCTGTTTGGGTTACAGGGTTATTTTTTGCTGGTCTGTGATGCCTTGACAGTCGTGGTGAGCTTCTCAAGCATTTTGGCATATACATTTTAGGGGGTAGGCATTCTCTGTACTTGAGAAGTTTAGCAGGAGAGTTCCTGGTTCTGAAAGATAAGCGCCACCTGTGGGACAGGTATTTTGATACAAAGTATTAATCCTCTTGGGGAGATGGGAACCTTGTGGTTCCCTCCAAGTACCTGAGAGGAGATTGTAGTGAGTGTTGGTTTCTTCTCCCATGTAACAAGTGACAGGATAAGAGGAAATGGCCTCAAGTCATGCCAGGGAATGTTTAGATTTCATATTAGTAAAAACTTCTTTACCAAAAGGGTGATTAGGCATTGGATTAGGCTGTCAAGGGAAACGGTTTGAGTCAACATCCCTCTAAGTGTTCCAAAAATGTGGCACTTGGTGACATAGTTTAGTGGTGGAGATATCAGCATAAGGTTAATGGTTGGACTCAATCCTAGAGGTCTTCTCCAACCTTAAGGATCATATAGATAAGATAATTCAGAAAATTCAGATTTACTGAATTAAACTGGATTTGTCCATTCCCCATTATCCAAACCTCTGCATTAATTGCTTCCTCATGATACAATGATACAATTAATAGTGATGGAGACCACAAACTTCACTTTGTGAAATACTTGTGACAACATTCACTTTTAATATTTGACTTTCAAATGGCTTAAATTTATTGTTTTAATTTTTTGCACTGATTTTTTTGCAATCTATATTATGAATGCTATTCCTGAAAAATGAAAGACATTGAGTAAGCTTTGTAGAATAGCTGGTCTTGCATGTAAGCTTGAAGCAATGAGATATTCAATGCTGTGCATTTGCTACCACACTCTATAGATCCTCCTGCAGTCTGTTAATAAAACAGTTCAGACTAAAAAGTGAAAGAAATGCTTATGTAAATCAAAAAGCATTTATTTCTACACAACTTAGGTTAATATTCAGAATATTTACCAAATTAAACTGGGTTTGTCCATTCCCCTTTATCCAAACCTCTATAGTAATTGCTTTCTCATTATTCCTAGTATAAAATTCACAGTATACAACTCATAGTGATGGATATAATGTAAAATCATATGTAAAATGTGATGGAGATCAAAGGCAGACCAGAGAAAAAAACAAGTGTACATTTCAAGAGCTCTACCAACTGTATGAGTGATATTTGTACTTGGAGTATTGAGATTTACATTAAATGAGTTTTACATGAAACTGTTCAGCAGGTATCAGTAAAAGTATTAGTCCTTTTTTTCCAAGCACTTGTATTTGTGGTGATGATCCAACAAAATGTAAATGAACACACATATTTTGTGAGGTAGAAGATAATAGTACTGGTATAAATAATGCTACTTGTAGTGTTGTTTTTCTTAGTTTATCTGTGTCCTGTGGTTATCTGGAACTTCAGTTTTCTCAAGTCCAATATCACTGTGCTGTCTTCAGTTTTGGCTGACTTGGAAACCAAACACTGATGATTTCAGTGTTTCAGTTTTGATACATTTGATTATCCTTTTGGAATAGGGTTCTCTATATTTGGAACAGGTAAGGAAATAATTAGCAGAGGGCTACTCAAAATGTGATGTAGATACCATTTGTGGTATGAATGGTATCAAGGCAGCTTCCTGAACAGTCCACTTTGCATTGCCTGGTCGGAAGAGCTCTGCTTTCCCGTAGTGGTACCTGAGAAAATGAGTTTGAAAACAGCTACATTATAAGATATTTTTTTTTCAATATAAAACGTGGCTTAGAAATGTCCAGTGCTTTGTTTTCCAGTATGATTTAATTTATATACGTGAACTTAAAATTTTGGAAAAAAAAAAAAAATTCCTTGCTAGTGTAGCAGGTGACTTCAAATTGCTTTCAGAGATGTTTTAAATACACATCTCCTCATTGATTTACTGCAGGGTCAGGGCTTCAGGGCCAGCAGTGTCATGAAATCCACAACTGGAAACTTGTTAAATGTACATCCAAATCAAAACCTGATCATGAACATCCTTGTGATCATTGATCTGCTTTGCCCATTGCTCCAGTTATCCATGCAAATTCTAGAATTTTCCAGGGCATATTTGTCTTTGAAGAAGAGCCATGGATGTTTGGCCTGTTGTACCAGTTCAGTGTATACTTCTGGAGCATTAATCCCTCATGTAAGTGTAGAGATCTGAGGAGACATTGGTGTTGAGTTTTCAGTAATGCAGTCTTTTCCTTGCAGCTGTCTTGAAAGATCTCTGGACATATTGCCTTCCACATTTCATGTCCTGTACAGATCCTTGACAGGGATCAGGATATTTCTGAAGTAGCTCTTCAACTTCTTTGAGAAAACTTCCAAAATGCATGTGGAGCACTGGATAGGTACTGCTTAATGCCATCTTACTCAGTTTAATCTGTCTTTTATTCAGTACCATCCAATTTATGAGCTCCCATCACTGCTAATCAGTTATATTTCAATATTCTTAGGTCATGTATGGACATAAAGTGTGTTAGTTATACAACTTTTGAAAAATCTTTGTGCTGCTTTGCTCTAGAGTCTCTAACAGAAACAAAATAACATAATCAGTAACATAGGAAAAATATTTGACATCAGAAATCTTTCAAAGAGAGTTGTGAGCTGTAAGAATGTGGTGTAATTGGAAACTTCATTACCACTAAGTTTAAAGCCTTGAGCTTGAGAATTGCTTGTGATGGTAAATCAGGCAGTTGGATGCCATCTATTGCAGCAACAAATTTTCTACGAGTTTTGTATTCTTTTTGTGTTTTCTGTGTTGAATTAATATACATCTGATTTTAAGACATGGACACATATGAAAATAGTAGGTCTCAATAGATTTGTGATACATAGATATGCTTAAAAATAAAATAAATTATCTTACTTGGAAGATACACTTTAGATCATTATGTTTTCCAAACTTGTTTCATTGCTTCAGCATGTATGGTTCTTGCCTGCTTGCTCTTGCTCTGTCCTTAGCATTACAAGAAAGTGTTTTGAATAGCCTTTGATCATAAATTTGATTCCAGAGAGCTGTCTGCTGTGCTGACTTATTTTTGCCTTATTAGGTGATTTTTGCAGTTCACAACTCCAGGAACTGTTGAGCTCCCTGGTTTTTCAATTCCTAAAGCTAAACGACAGCAGTTCAGTTCAGCTCTCGAGAGAAAGCTCTGTGGAATCAAATTACCTGGCGTGCAGTGACACTGCTTGGGTGTTATTTCCATTCTGGAGGGAATGGTGCTGGTGGCTGCTGTAGGTGTTGGTGAGCAAGACTTCATTTTTTAATTAAGGAATCATTGGGTTTTTTTGAGGGGAAAAGAAATATGCTTCAGTCCCATCTGAGGAAAGTTACAGCATTGTCTTCTGTGCTCTCATGGGTTCCCTCAAAATCAGATTAATATGTCTCAGTAGAACAGAAGTACAAATGTAATTTTGGAGCCAGACATTACTTGTATTGCTTGGCATCAAGGCCGTGCTCTCCTGCAGGCGAGTGACAGTGGCGAGACAGGAGTGGGAGGTACATTTACCCTCTGGGATTTGCACTGCAACTGCAATAACCAGGCAGAGCAGGGCTGGTCCTGGGGGCCTGGAGTGCAGCAGCCGCCTTTGTGATGTGATGTGAGGTGTGGCCAAAGCAACCAAAGGTCACCATTCATTTTTGAGAGGTCTGGGATGCAGGGAGCAAAGCAGAGCGTGGCATGCTGCCATGCAGGGCAGGCCTTTGTTAGCCCCTTATGTAACGTGGAAGTAAAACATAATGCAGTTGTTAAATAATGCAGTCATTAAATGCAGCCCTTTGTTCCTTAATCAGAGTCATGAATACTCTAGCTGTGAGTCTGCCTGGCTCTGGGGTTCTTAACTGTGTTTGAAAAGCTTCAGTCACGACCTTATAGAGCTTGAAAGGGCAGGGGGAGGCTTGAGGATCCTTCTTTAATTGTTCATAAATTGTATTTATTGGATTCTTTCTGGAAGGTTTCTGTGGCACATAGATTTTAATCTTGTATGTTTTTCCCCCTTCATTTTTTGAGGGCTAGAGACTGTAGGTTTTGAACTGATATTCTGAACTTTCCACATCTCATGAGAATGAAGAGCTTTAAGTACCCATTATTGCACTGTAGAAGTTGGCAGCAGTGTGTTGCAGGAAATGGGCTAATTGGGGAGGAAGGAACTTTCTCACTGTACTGCCACATTGTACATCTTGTCTGACACATTTTGCTTAGTTTTGTTTGTCTTCTTTTAAGGCACTAGGTATTGAACTTCACAGAATACTAGATTTTTTGATCTAATGAATCATTGACTTATATTAGGATAATTATGGATAACTTGTGTTATTGTGCTTCATTTAAATTATATATAAGAGTATTTTCTGCCTGGATAATAACTCCTGTTATGAGTAGCACATTAGATTTTTTTTTTTTTTAATTCTTTGTTTCATACAGTAAAAAATTTATACATAGTACAAATTATAGAGGTTGTAGATAATACTGTTGGCTGCTGTGACTTGTGGCCTGTTAACTCTCCTTTGCCCTTTTTTTAGTGGGTGAGTTATATTATTAAAATTTAAATAAATGCAGCTCATATGTACATTTTTAATGTCAATGGATATATTTCTTGCTGCCAAACACGCTAAAATTGCAGCACAGTTTTTCTATTCCGAATTCAATGTAAATTGCTTTTTTAAATTCACAGATACCAAATTGTTGGAAATAAAAATTCCATTTTATTAGTATAGTAAAATCGTTCACAGGTATTGCAAACCAGAATGTACTTTTATTTTTTTAGTTCTCACTGCTAGCCCATATTTATAAACACCTAAGATCCATACTGCATGTTTCAAGTCTGGACCGATTAAATTAATGTGACACACTGAGACTGGGCCAAGTATTCTCTAATCAGCAGTCAGCACTGCTTCTCTGGCATGAGGCTCCCAAAAATAGAAACACAAGAAGTCAAACAAGTAAGTGGAAGGGCACTAAAAGAAAAAGTGCTGCTAATTCCACTGTTGACTTTTTGTTTAATGGATTCTTGTTCCCAGGCCACACTGAGTAAAGCAACTGGCACAGGGTGTGTTCCTGCAGATGGCTCAGCAGTGACACACGTGGCCCAGCTGGGTGACAGGTGTTTGATTTGTGTTTAACAAGTACCTCACACAAGACAGATTTTTATTTTTTGCAGATACTGAGAAGCTAGTCATATAATGCTTTTTCTTCAGAATTAACACCCCTTTCACTATGCTTCCTTTCTGTTGTGAATGACAGTTCTTCTGATTGCCCCACACACATGAAAATAACATGATGTTACTCTGAAATAAGACTCTAAACAGGAGAAATTAATTCATAATAACTTTTTTTTAATAGTTGTAACCTGTTACCTTTACACATGGAAGATGCACAGCATATTTGTAGCTATTGACAATAGTATCTCAAGAAATAATTATTTAGCTGTCAATCTCACAGAATGAAAATTCACTTTAAAAGTATGAATGGAAGGAGAGTGCCAGGCTTCTGGGCTGTGGCCATATACTCTGTGTTGGTGTGTTTTCCCATAACATGACAAGGTTTTGGGACTTTCTCAGACAGAGTAGCACAAACCTGGAGTAATATTCCCTGTCCAGTGGAGCATACAGTATTGATAGAGTTGCACCCAAGGCCACGAGGGAAGAGCAGATAGTGGGAAACTCTTTAACAGATGGGAATTGTGTACAATGTGGACAATGCTATTCCTTAATGAATTTTTGAACCTTTGTTGTAATTATGCAATGTGCTGCATTACAGCACATTACATAATTGGAGAGGGAACGTCTCAGTGGCAGTCTGGGAGTGAGAAAGTATTGGTTTTGTTTTAATAAGAAGAAGGCATTTGTTAGTCAGGGCTATGATAGCAGCTCTGCTAGCAAAGGCAGCAATGAAAACAGAAGAGTAGCAGGATGATTGTGCCAATCACCTTTGATTAATGGGAACGTAAGCAGGTAGTATAAGTAATGTAAGAGTGGCTGTGGCCAGTTTGTCTTCCCCACCCCATTTCTCCGTACTTTGGTCTGAACATTTTTTTCTTCTGATATCAAATCCATGAGTTGGAAAATGGTAAGACTTCAGGATCTATTAAGAAAAATGTGTGACTCTCTGTGGTGACAACGTTATACTGCCAGTGCTGTCAAATAGCCAGAAGAAATACCACCCTCTAGAATACACTGTACTGGCAGTACTTCTGCTGAACCACAGAAGAATGAGGAAGGAATGCAGCTGGAGAAATGGGTGTCAGAGTAGTGTTGATTCTCTAAATAAACTTGAGGCTTTAATGAGAGGTTAAAAATTCATGGGAAAACCTGTGTCCCTCAGATAGTGGACAAGTTGTGTTCTGTCAGGCATCCCAGATGTCGATTGCAGAGTAGGCTGATAAGCCTCAAAGAGGTTAAGAAAAGGCCTGGAAGGGAAAATTACAACCCTACTAGGCTGAGATGTCATTACCCACAGAGGTGGTCAGAATTTGTGGAAATGGAGACTTACCTTTAGGGTGCAGCTCAAGGGCTCCTGCACTGACAGTAGATCTGCTGATCCCAGATTCCCAAGTTAGCCTTAATACATCAGTTTAGTCTTAATAATATATCAGTTAGATATGTGATTGGTATATCCTCTTAATGTGTCTCCAGAAGTCGGTCTTTTGACAGTAAATGTCAAAAGCACAGTTCTGGAAGTAAGGAGAGACATTTCTTGGAAAAGCCTTAAAAATCTATGTGTAAGAGGAGACCTGGAAATTGTACCTTAAACTGCTTTATTTATCAGTGGTTGAAAAGAGATTTGCAGCTACAAGCACACCAACAGTATGGCATTTCAGAAAAAATACTGATATGATTTAGATTAGAAATTTCAGTCTTATGCAGTTCTATTTGTTTCTGATTCACCCTAAATTATCTTTTTTTTTTTTCCTACTGCTTTTTTGCATTTTATATCTATGTGGTTAAACATTAAAGTTAGTACTTAATGGCCTGTGGGTCTGACTATTTTTTAGTGTAAACTTACTTTTGTACCAGCTGAGAATCTGCCTCCTGAATCTTCAGATTATGGAACTGGATACTGATGATGATAGTTCTCTTCTAAAGAATAGCTTCTGAGATGTAAGAGGTTGACCAATGCTGTTTACATTCCTAATACCTGAGGGTCCAACTATTATGTTGAGTATAATAGTCATGGTATATTATATTATTTTTGAAAGACCTCAGCAATATGTTCATATTGAATAATGCTTTTTAACATACATTTAGCATTATTACATTTCAAATATTATTTGAGCAAGGCCAATTAGATTACTTTCCAGTTCCGTTGAAACTTTAATAGGATTTGGATTTGCTTTAACACTATGTTATGGTTGGATTAGCAGTAAACTAATAGATGGTGTGTAGGTCAGGCAATTTTCCTTTTGACAGAGCTGCTGTAAGGGGAAAAAACATAATTGCAATAAACTATCAGCTGTCCATGAGTATAAGATCGCTTCAAACTTTTTTCAACTGTATTGCTTCAGATAATAGAAATATTCAACTGGCTAGACTTAATTTTTTAAACTGTTCATCTATAAGAACTTTTAAATTTTTGAGAATTTTTATCAGCCAGAATCCTATTTGCATATTCTCACTACGGGAAATGTTCTTGTGAATTTTATTTGCATTTTTTAATGTTCTGTGTATGATGTTGTAGGTCAAATGAACTGCATTGTTATCCAGCCCATGTTTAATTTGTGTCTGCACTGTATTTTTAAGTTGTCACCTCTTCAAGGACATGCAATAGCAGTGAATACCACTTGTAATTGCCAAAGGCAGAAAGAAGACCTCCTGACAACAGAGGCTCTGCTTCTGCTGATACTTTTTTAATGATGCAGAAACCAGTCACTGACTTATGTCCCAAAGACTTCAGTCAGTTTATTACAAAAAAAAAGGAAAAAAAAAATGTAGTATACCTGGCTGTAGTTGTACATGACAATAAATGTCATAAAAATCTTTGGTTTTTCAGAACAACTTCTCTGACTTCTTCTTTTGGGTGGAAATAATTTGTGGGGGAAAATATAGGAACAAACTTTTGACTTATGTATTTTATGTATGAAAATATGTTTTATGTATTTGAATATAGATATTGTGTGATTTGCATGCTTTTTGAGACATGCTCATAGCAAAAGAAGGAAACCATGCCAACTAAGGATAGTGCAGTCTGGTATAAGGAGCCCCGTGGCCGTGTTCTCTGATGCTCTGTACTGCCTACAGCTGCTGATTCTTTAGTCTGAATACAAAACCTAGATTTTCAAGTGTCATCTAATTTGGAGTATATTAACATCCAATTGCCTGAATGAATAGGCAGGCTGGTCTTGTCCCAAAGATGGGTAACAGAAAGTGGTGGGAATGAGGAAAAATCGGTGCCTTCTGAACTCAGTCTATGTTATTATATGCAAATAAGATCAGTAGGGTTATTGCATTTTCCTTTCTCTTGAGCAGTTACTTAACAGAGAGTTACCTAACCTGCCCTGACCCCCTTGGCCAAGCCATGGTGTATCTGCTGCACTGGGACTCTGTGGAAGCAGGACAGAGCAAAGGAAATTAACTATTTACCTGTCACAAGCCCTTCTTCCTCAGGTTATTTTAAGGGAGGATCTTATTCTTGCTCACATGGATCAAGTTTGTAGCAAGTACTCAGGAAGTGCTGGTAGCTCAGCAGTAACCAAGAGGGAAGGAAAGGCTTGGTAGATGCTGTGAAGCCAAAATGTCATAATGTTCAGCAGCAACTTCTTGACACAATTAATCAGGAAATTCATGGAGCAAGTTTTAATAAATATATTTTAAATACATTTTTACATAACTAATATTCTATTGGGTGATCCTAACCATTAACAAGAGCCTGTTTAAATAAACAAGGAAATATTCCAGTAGGTTAAGAAAGGTGTCATATAATGGACTGTAATTGCTGTGGGATTTTTATCTGTTCAAGGCAAAGCTCTGCCCCTGCTGGTGGCTCTGCACTGGCTGGGGACGTGCAGCATGGGGGAGGATGCTGCTCAAGCCCACTGACAGTAAATTGTTGAACATTCCGCTCCATTTCTGCAATGCTAAAAATAGTTGTCCTCATTTTAAAACACCAGGCTATTAGATTATTCCAAGGGTCTGGCATACTTAGACTAATGGAAGGCACATATCCATAAATTATCAAAACACTAAGTAGTGTTTGACCGTGGTGATTTTGCTTCTATTAAGATGAGTTTCCTTGCTAGTAACCCTGGAGTATCAAGCCTATTTAGTACATCAAGCTACTGGCAGTGCCCCAGTAAATTTAAAAATAAAAATGTTTGGTTTTCTTATTGAGAATGGAGAAGCATCTGACTGCTTCTTGGTGGCTTTTTTTTTTCTGGATTTCATTTTTGTTTGTTTTTAATTGCATAGAACCATGTCTGAAANCTTATTGAGAATGGAGAAGCATCTGACTGCTTCTTGGTGGCTTTTTTTTTTTTTCTGGATTTCTTTTTTGTTTGTTTTTAATTGCATAGAACCATGTCTGAAAAATGCTTAAAGTATTTTACAGTAATTGTTTCTCTTTCCCAGACTTGAAGAGAATCTCATGAAGTTCCAGTATGTTTGCCATTATAAATCTTGTTAGTGCCTAAAATAGTCCAAATAGCAAAACGCATTCTAAGAGATTGATGAAAGTTTCTTTCAACACTTGTTTTTTTTGGTTCCTTTTCTTTTTCTTTTTTTTCTTTTCTTTTTTTTCTTTATTTTCTTCGTGTGTGTGTTTAGATAATGTGATTCCTAATTCATTTTTTGCTCCTATATTATTTCACAGTACAGGTAACAATGCTCCTGATAAAATTCATACACTTGTGTGTTAAGATAGCCTCTCCTTTTATTCTTTTCAATTTTTTATTATGAAAGTCTTTTTTTTGGGGAAAGGGAAATAGCTAAATGTGGAAATCAAGGTATACAAACTGATGTAAATCCATTCTAAGAATGTTGTTATATACACATAGAAAGCATCTTACTCTGCCTTCAAAATTCTTCTCTAATTTTATAAGCTGTTGCAGTGTAATTATAAACTGAAAAACTCAGTAAATTATAAGTATATTAAGAACCATGTATATAAATACATTACACATTTCCAAAACAGTTAAAGCAATCACAACATCAATCATTTTAGATTTAATAAGAATCAATATTGATGGTATTGGGGGTGTTCTTCTAGTTTACAGTGATCCAATATAGCAGGGAAGATGAAATTTTATTATCTGGTAGCAGAATATGAATTTTCACAATCCATCCTGTAAATCTATAGAAAATGAAGGGCTGATGATTACTTGTAATGAGTAATTAGACTTTTTCCCCAGTATGCTACCATGTATTGTTACAGACAGGAGCTGGAAAGAAGAAGTTGGAAACTGTGCCATAAGTGGAGTTACAAAAATGCCATTTTACCAAGCTATTTTAAGATCTATTTTAATTGTTGTATGTCATGAGGGCTTTGTATTTACTTGCTTAATTATTTGCATCATTCTGATGAATAATCATTCTTTTATTGGCTCTTTCTTGCTTTTAAGAGAGCCTGGAGTTTTTCCTTTGTCTTTGTTCTTTTTGTGTCTGTGAGGCATTTGTTTCCTGCTTGGCTTGGAATCAAGCAAGTGAACTTTCGAAACTTTCTTTTGTTGATGAATTTTGGTGTGGACAGAAAACTCAGCTGGGTGTTGTACAAGTTACTAGGGCCAACTTCTGTCAAGGACATCAGATCCATGAATGGAATGGAGAAAGGATTTCATTTTACATTCTTTTAATAAGGCTTCTAAGCTCCTTCTAGAAGCCATATGAGTAGAAATGAATTCTACCAGAATTCAGCTCAGTAACTATAGTTTAATTATGACAAAAAATTAATGTATTCATGGTGGCATATTTCATGAATCTGTAAATGAAGGGTGGTTCTTAGCTTTGAGTGGCAGAGCCAGGTTCTCACGAGGTCTGTAATTATTTAAATACACTTTGCTAAGAAGGAATAGAAAAGGAAATTACTGCAATTTTTAATATTTTAATTCCAAATGAGATATTACTAGGCTTTTGACTATACCTTTTCTTGGTAAAGCTATATATTAAATGCAGAATTGAATTGTCTAGCTCTCAACTCAAAGTTCTTGATTTATGGTTTTCTTCTGTTCAAGTACTCCTTATTCAGATATTGAGGAGGAAGTTTACTGTGTTGCTCAGCTTGAATAGTTACCTTTTACTAACATTTTTGATTAACAAGGTGTTTGGTTTTACTTATGCTCGGTTTCTGTACGTAACATTTAAGCATCTTGTTCCCTGAATGGAATTTGCAAATTCAAATCAGATCCTTAATTTTCATGGGCAGTGTAAGGAGAAAGTCATTTGGGAGCCAGGGGTGACAGTCAACTGTACAGATGACTTACTTTGCTCTTTTTTTAAAGCGTGGGTTAGAGGGCACAGTAAATTAACAGCCTATATAAAGCATTCACTTGGGAAGTAGGGCAAGCCTGCCTGGTTGCACAGGATCAAAATTTGCCTTTCCTCCCGCTGAGTAAGTTGGGCACTTGGAGATGAAGGAAAGATCTGAAATGGCCCTTGGAGCAGAGCCTAGAAGCCAGCAGTCAGCCTTGTGCATACAGCTCCCTGTTGGACCTGCTGGTTTAAGGGTAGATCCCTGTCTGCTCAAGTGCCTGAGAGGTGCTGGGCAGACAGTGGAAGCTGTGGTACACTTGTTGGGGTTTTAGGGCCTTGGGTAGCATGCAAATGCCTTCTGGACTGTCTTCTTTAAAATAGGGCCTGAAAGGAAGCTTGAGAAAGCTTTTCACATGATCAAAGTTCTCTAAATTTTGTTGTCCAGTTGTCTGAAGCAACCTACAGCTGTATCTGCTACAGAATTAGATAACCTGTAATTGTTAATGGCCTATTATTTTGAAAGTGAAAAAGATGTTAACCACATACAAGGTAGGAGACATAAATAACCCTATAAATGAATTCAGCTATTGCATAGAAAAGGAATGAGAAGCAATACGTGTCCAGATGCTTTTCTCTCTTAATTTAGCTCAGTCATGAGTTAGGTCTGTAAAATGATGTCTGTGTACAGTTTGTTTCAGGGGGAAGCTGGCTTAGTAGGTGCTTCTGGCAAACTCAGTATTCCTGGCTCCAAGGTAGAAGAGAAACCAAACAAATACCCAAACAAATAAAAAAAAGTTTCATTCTAATCATTTGCAGTCTCAACATCCTTTTTGCCAGCTGTTGAGTATCTACATAAATGGTACTTGAATTACATATCCAGTTCCTGAGTTATATAATGTGACAGAGGAACTTTACTATTGACTTCTCTTTCAAAAGAGAAAGGACATGTGGGGCTGGGATACAAACCTGCCCAGCAGTATTATTTTGTATTAAGACCAGTTGCCTAATTCTTCAAACTGTACCGGTCTTTTCTAGTACAAGATTACTTGGTTGGCCATTTCAAAAATTTGAAATTTGAGAGTCTTGAGATCTCAGCAAAATGAGATGAGGAGCAGCACTTCTTCCACTCTTCCGTTTTAATCTTTTGCTCCTTTCCAGAAGTGGAAGGCCAGAACTTGCAAAAAGAGATATGTTTATTATAGACCTTGCTGGCAATACTTGTTAAAATTGCCTCTTTTCATGGTCAGATTTTTTGTTGATTGCAGGTGTTTTTAATGGCAAATATTTGGAATTAAATCTAAATGCATGTCCAGCTAATTCCTTTTAGAAAATTGTAGGGGAAATAGTTCTGCTGCTTCAACAAATTAAGAGACCACACAAAAAATTCCCCATTATTTTGTTGTCGTTAAAATTTTGAGAAAATGTTCTGCAACATGACCTTGATGCAATTTGTGTATCTTTAGGGCAGACACTTCCTGTAATATAGCACAAGAGGAAGGAAGGAAGGAACTTATTTTCTGCAGATGAGGTAGCCAGCATTTTGTTCAGCAACAAGAGTACCACAGTCTATCAATTTCTACATTCAAAGCCAGGAACCCACTGACTTGTACTGCAGATATATTTAAAACACTGAAAATCAGATCAGCAATCCTGCAGTGATATCAGGACAAGCAATCAATGATTGTCCATGAAAAACTTGAAATGTTTTGCCTAATTAAATATGAAAATTTTGCCACACATAGGAGAATTTTAAGTCAGCCATACATGTTGTACTTTATAAATTTCACTTTTTTATTTCTGCAGCATTTGAATTCTTTAAAGTAAGTTACCAGTGGCTAATACTGTTATATTTTTTATACTGTCAAGTGGAAACTTCCTAAACTTATTTACCTACATTTTGCTGACTATATTTCTTATTTTCTCTAATTTGGATTTTTTTTTTTAATTCAAATATGTGCAAAAAAATCTCTGAATTTTTCTCTGAAAAAAATTTCTGAAACATAAGGCATTGTTGATCACTAACATTGGTACAGGCAAGAACTGACTTGTTGAACAGCAGCATTGCTGAAAATGATGGGGATGTAGACATGAATTATGAGCTAACAGTGTTCCCCTACTGGAATAAAATAAACCACATATTGGACTATATGATTAAAATTGCACCTAGCAGATCAGGGGGAGATATTTTCACTTCTTTGCTTGGTGTTGCTGCACCTGGTGTGCTGTGTCATGTTTGGGGGAGTCCTCCACCCTCACTTCCACAAGAGATGTGGAGAAACCAGAGAGGGTCCAGCAGGGAATTAGTTTATGTGCAGGGGCCTAGAAAACAAGGCATCTGAGGAGAGTTTCAAGGAGAAAAATTTTTTGAGTTTGGCAAAGAGGAAGCCAAAGAATGATTGAAACTGTCCTGCAAATCTGAGGAGCCCAGCTGGCTAATCTTCAAGGACAGCTTCATAAAAGCCCAAGAGCACTCCATGTTGTTATGCAGGGAGTTGAGTGAGTATGGCAGAAGGCCAGCATGGATGAACAAGATGCTTCTGGCTGACCTCAGACAGAAAAGAAAGTAAGCAGTAGAAGCACGGGTGAGCTACCCAGTAGGAACATAGAGACCCTGCCAGAGCATGTGGTGGTGGATTTAGGAAACCAGAAACTCATCTGGAATTGAAACTAATAAGAGAGTTTTAAGGGCAGCATGAAGGGCTTCTGTTAACTGCATCCATAGCAGAAACAAAGCTGAAGAAAAGGTTGACCTGCTGCTTAATGGGTGGGGGATGTGGAAAAGTCTGAGAGTACCCAATTTTTTTTTCACCTTGTTTCTTTCCCTAATAAGTTTTGCCCTCAGGCCTCCCAGTTTACTTAAGTATGTTAGCAGAGAGTGTGATGATGAACCACTGGCCACAGAAGGGAGTGTTAAGGAGCACTTAAGCTACTTGGATGCTTGCACAATACCAAACATTATATATCCAGGGGTGCTGGGGCAGCTGGCTGATGTGACTGCAGGGTTGCCCTCTGTCATTATCAAAAAAATATGATTACTAGGGAAGGTCACTGATGACTGGAAACAAGCAAGCATCATGTCCATCTTCAAGAAGGATCCATTGAACTGCAGGCCAGTCACCCCCACCTCTGCCCCTGGAAAAATCATGTAGCAAATCCTGGAAGGCATGTCTGAACAGAGGAAGGACTAGAAGGTCACTGCGAACAGCCAGCATGGATTTACCAAGGATAAATCACACTGACCAACCTGATTGCCTACTCTGATAAAATGACTCTCAGTGTGGATTAGGGGACAGCAGTGGATGTTGTATGCCTTGATTTTGGCCTAGTCTTCAGACACATAATTACTCTAGAATCTGTGGGGTTCTGACTGGATAAATGGAACAACAGAGTGGGTGGAAGATTGGGGTCAAAGGTGGAATGATGCTGTGCAGTCTGACTGCTACCTAATAACAAGTGTCAATTGCCATGAGGCAATACTGGATGTTATATAGTAACATGCATGATAGGGTTCTCAGCAAGTTTGTAGATGTTATCTAATGCAGGGAATTAATAAGTGCACTGGAAGATAGGGAAGGAACAATATTGAGAAATGAGCTATCACAGTCACTGCGACTTTAAGCAAAGGCAAACACGAGGGCCTGCCTCTGAGAAGGAATACCCTCATGCCACAGTACAGGTGCCAAATTTCAGAAAGCAGCTCTACAGAAAGTGTGTTGGGAGTTCTGCTGGATACCCTTTGTTTGAATAAGGCCAAAGGCATCTTGGGCTGCCTGAGTAGGTGCATGTCCAGCAGACCAGGAAGAGTAATTGGTGAGTGCTTGTGTGGCCACATCTGGAGTTCTGCATCCACTTTGGAGCTCCCTGGAGAGGATAAAGAGCAGCTCCTTGGGGTGAGTCCCACAGTGGCCCACCAAGATTGCCAGGGCTTGAAGCCCATGATGTAAGAGGGGAGGCTGAGGGAGCTGGGCTTGTTCAGCCTTAAGGTGAGATGATTTGGAAAGTGGGGTGGGGTGGGTGGTGTGCAGACTCATTGCTGTCTGTAAATACTGGGTGGGTATGGAAAAGCCAGAGTCAGACTCCTATCAGAAGTATACAATGGAAGGATGAGAGGCGATGAATACAAGCTAAAATTGAAGAAATGTTGACTCTATCTCAGAGTAATTTTCATATAATGAATTTGGGATTGAGTAAAAAACACAAATGGGAAAGCTAAATGAAGAAAACACTTCCACAAATTTTTTAGAGTGTTAGCTGTGTTGTGTGTCCAGCAGTTGGGGAAGAATAGGAATCATACAACAACCCAGCTGGCAGGGGCTTCAGAAGAATATCTGACACGACTTTTCGCAAAAAAAGGAAACTAGATGAACTGAACATAAATCGTATACATTTGTAAATTATTTCAGGAATTAGCCTCTCATTTTTAGGTGAGGACATGTGGAAGTTTATTTCACTAGATACCATTTTGTATGTTTGCTCTTGGGCTTGCTTCTAAAATTCAACTGTTGATTGTATAAGCCACCCCCTCCAAAAGAAAAAAGTAAAAGGCAGACACGTTTTTTTCATCATTGTAGGATGTGATGAAAAGTCCAGGACTATTTAATAATTTATACTTCTGCACACCTCCAAAGCTTTGAATTCAATTCCCAGATGTGTAGTACACGGTCAGTACACAATACGTTACTTGAAAGATTTGACAAAATGCTGCTACAAATTTTGCAAGTTATAGCCAGCTGTTCTAGTTAACCTCACTTAAACCTTAGACTTCTATTTAAGGAAATTACACTTTCTGAAGGGTGAAAGAATGTTTAGACATTGCTCTGTCTTATTTTTTTAAAGGAACTTTAAGAACACCATAAGCTTTCCTTTGGATATTTTCCACTCTTTGTCTACAGATGTATAAAAATCATGTGTGTTGTACCGAAGCCATGAGACTGAATTCTGGAGACTGGAAAAGACATGCAAATTATCTCCTGCTAGATTATTTGAGGGAGAAAGAAAAAGTTTGCATTTTTTTAATTAGGTCGTTTTTGGGCTGTCTGTATATAATTTTGCCCATCTGTCTTCTGTATGTCTCACAAAACATGCAAGTATACATTAATAAAAACCTAAAGCAGGCATTATTTTTGTATAATATAGACAGACTGCAGATTGCATTTGATGAAAATGTTAACATAGTAACATTGTACTCTGTGATCCTTTTCTGAGCTAAAAATTCAGAAATTAGAGATAGAAAGAGCATTATAATAGGCCTTTTTATTGAAATACCATCAAACAAAGAATTCAATCTGCTGAAATAACCTGAGCTTGAGTTAATAGTTTAAAACTCACCCCTTCTGTGTTTTCTCTTTCTTTGTTTTGGTTTGTTTTTAATACTTGGGTAATTTGATATGCTTTTCAAAGTAAAAGAAATTAGTTTTCTTTTAATAAATCATATCTGTATATTTTTTCAGTTGATCTGGGTAGGAGACCTTCACAGTTGACTAGTCATATTTAAAAATTAATATGAAGGTATTAATTAATAGGAATAAATGTATTAAAATTGGTTCTGCAGAAGAATAGAAGTACTTTAATAAGCAGATCTGGAGTCAACAAATAGTTGAGAATTTTTAAATCTGAGAAAATCCCTTAAGATGAATGGAAAAATAAATTACTCCTATTAACTGACAAAACTATGGAAAGCCATATAATTTTTTTGTAGACATTTCACACCTTTTTGAATGAGAGACAATCAGCATCCAAATTACTTCATTTTTGTCTCATTATAAAAGTTCAATACAGTAAAATTATTTTAAAGAATACAATTACTTGAACAATGTTTGTTTGAGATTTGTATTTTATCCTTTTGTGTTCCAGGGTGAACGTGGTTTTCCAGGTAGTAAAGGTGATGAAGGTGAAAAGGTAAATTATTCTGTCCATATAATTTATTAGTTTAACAATATGATATATGGCCAACCAAGTGAAGTTTTGTTCTGACTGTCTACCTTAACCATTTAATTAATAAAATTCTTAAACTTTTGACATGTAAATGTTTAAGGATGAGAAGTTCTTTATGTATTTGCTGAGCGCCATCAGGGCTTCATTTAGATTTATTTTTTCTCTAAGAAAACGTTTTTGTAGGAACCAACAGAACCTCTGCAGTGGCAGGAAATATTTCAATAGCTTGTACTAAAATGGGAGCTAAACTGGCTTTGTGGAAGGCTGTCTTGGCTGATAGAATGCCAGCATTGGGTGGCATCAGATGATGCAACCCAATCTTCTTGTGTTACTTCTGACAGGTAAGTCTTCCTAGGTCATCAATCAAAGGCAAAAAACGTGTGTTGAGGGACAAGTGGAAGGAAGAGCTGGATGCTGTCTTGTCTAATAGGAATTAAAATAACATTAAGGGTGATACTTACGGTTGTAGCTTCAGCTCTTGAACATGTTCATGCCTGTTTACTAGTTTTTCACTAGTTTTGTCTGGTCTGGATGAGGCAACTTGAAATAAGAGTCTTTTCTTGAAACAAGTAGTTTCTCTGTGCTTCAGCCCACTGTCTAAAAAGGGTGCAGAAAAGCATTTCTGCTGAATTTATATATCATAAAGATGAAGAATGTCAGAAGCTGCTATTCTGGCAATATTCAGACTGATGAAAATAGAGAGTAGGTGGCAGCTTCTGAATTTAAAAAAGTGTAATATATTTGTGAGTTAGGCTGCTTTGGACATGGATATATTCACTCACCCACCATACCTCTTCAGAAGTGTCAGACAGCTTTCCAATGTTCATATTTTAAAGAAAGCGTGCTATGGATTAACAGAATTGAAGTAGATTTAAAATGTGGAGGTTTTTTTAGGAAGAAGTATCCCAGTAGCCAAGAAGGAAGAAGTTTTAGAAGTACAAACCAGCATCCATAGTAACTAACATTTATAATGTGAGTATTCAGCCTCTGAAAAAACCCACTTGTTAAGCTTGAGTGTTTCTAACTCCAATGACAGATCTTATGTCCTTGGTAGTATCATTATTCATCAGTTCTGAAGGGCTTGTGGATTTTTTTCTTTTTTTTTTCTCCCCATAATTGCTCTGCAGCTGTGCTGTGCTCTCCTCAAGTTTTATGAATAAATTGTGTTTGAGCATAGGCACATGGTTCCAGCTGTTGCTGCCACTCTCTTTGCTTGATTTTCCCTTATTTTAAAGCAGAGATAAAATGACCCAACCACTGGTTGGGTAACATTTTTCTTGTGTGGAAACTAAACCAGCATGCTTAGACCATTTTTTTCTTTCTGTCTCATAAATTCAGATGATAATTAAAAGGTCCCATTTAAAAATACTTCCAGTGTTTATTATTATGTTTACTATTATTTCTTATTAATGGTGTGTTCAACTGCCCTTCAGATTAAAGGAAGTATAAGAGTGGAAGATTCTTTGTTTACCAGCGATTACTCAAAAGTCATTTGGGCGAGTCTCATCAGAAGCTACACGTGATATTTGTGTGGGAAGCATGTGTTTTAAGGCTATGGAAAGTAGGTCTTTAGCAGTTATTCAGTTCAGCTTTAATTCAAATAATTGTTTAAGAATAACAATGTAAATTTTCAGCTACAAAACTCCAGTATAAAAAAATTATCAACACATTTGCATTTTAACATAGCAGCACAAAAGGAAATAATTATACTACTTTGTGTGTAACAAACACAATTACAAAGCCTGAAATGGAAAATTTTCCTATTACCAAAAATTCTGCCCAGTATTGCATATTAAGGAACAAAATTTTTGCTGTCACTATTTTGCATATCACCTAGGGTGGGATGCAGCTACCTCACCATGGGGTATTTGCCATTCCAGACTCCCCACAGAAGTACATGGAAATGAACCATCCTCTACTTTTGGTTTATTTTAGTTTACTTTTGGTTTATCATTTCTTAGGACTGAATACTTGAAACCAACTCAGCCTTATACCTTGTTTCATCAAATGAAAATGTTGATTTTTTGTATTAGGTTCTGCTTTGGCAGAGCAAGCCTTGGGGACACCAGAGAGACAGAGACAGCTGAGGTGACAGTGCGTGATCATTTGTACATTTCAGTTATGAGAAGCATCTGTAATGTGAATTATTGAGGGAGCTTCCTTTATGCTGTTTAAGGGTTTCTCTGCCACACTTGGTTCTTCTTGAGGAGCCCAAAAGTCTTGTTCTGCTTTTGGTCATGGCTGAACTTGGTTCTCTCTTACAAAAGCCAGTAGTGGTAGGGGAAGTACCAACCGTGCAGGTGTTATGTTGCAAGTTTTCCCTCCAAGGGAAATATACTCTCAACTGTGAATTTATTTTAATTCTCCTTTGTATTCTGTTCTCTTTGTGTTACATAGATAATGACACTCGTATGTGATAGTCTTGTAACTGCAACAAAAACATTGGTTTACCCTTTTGTAGCGTGACTGAAAGAGCATCTGCTGAGAGCAGTTTTAATTGGTTTGCTGCCAAGTAGGCAAACTATATCATGGGGATCTGTACTTCTAATACTGCTTAGAATTTTAATTTTACAGTATGGCATAGAAAATATGACTATTACATTTCATGACGATAGGAAGTCAGAAGGTACTGATAATAACTAGAAGAAAGCTTTAAAATACAGAATGTTCTTGGTAAAGTAGAGATGTAGCCTGAAAATAAAAATGAAATTGCAACTGAAAGATTAAGATGTTCCAAAGTGAAGTATTGTCTACAACACTAATTAAAAGTAGTTTAATAAAGTTCTGTTAAAAAGTACTACTTGGTGTTGACATGGCTTCAATTTTACAGATTTTGAAGGGCAAGCAGTGGGAATGACTGGTGCTCAGGAATACAGAACCTTTGAGGAAGGACTGCATGATTTACTCTTAGTGTAGAGTCAGCTGAAAATATGTGAACAGCCTTCAAATACCTAACTTTGCTGCAAAGGAGGAAAGAAATGGTCTGTTTGTGGGTCTCTAGTGCATGCAGGGCAGTGGGCTGGAAATGCAGCAAGGAAGATGCTGTGTAGCCATTAGGAAAGGGTTTTTAATTTTAACACTGTTGTTTATTCCGGAAGTAATTTCCTCTTCCAGTGGTATGCAGTTTTTATCCTGTTAACACAAAAGGGAATAAACTGAAGATTTGCTTCATGAAAACACACAAGATGAGATTATCTTAAATGACTTTGTTATTTTCTGTTAATAGCATCAAATCAAAATTATGCAAGGTATCCCTTACATTTATTTCTAATTCGATAAACACAGAGAACAGCAAGACCGTTTCTTTTTGAACATACATAGTTGTTTGTTTTTAATGTCCAGTTAATAGTTCTCTGTGATAGGACTATAAAGCTCTGGAACAAGTTGCCAGTTCCAGCAGCAACTTTTCCTTAAGGTTGTCAAGGCAAGCCCTGAGCAATCTGGCCTGATTAACAGGTTTGGGTCTGGATTTCAACCTCTGCAGGTTTCAAGATGTCAGACCTAGCTTGAAACTTGCAGAGGTTGAAATCTTATTTATTATTACTTATTTTGATACTAGAAGTATGTGCATCACTTGGGGGTTGGAACAGGCCCAGTGCCTGTTAGCTAGGTTGGAAAAGTCCTTTGAGACCATCAAGTCCAACGTGTGACCTAACGCTACCTTATTAACTGGACCATGGCAGTAAGTACCATGTCCAGTCTTTTTTTTAATCACTTCCAGGGACAGTGACTCCACCACTTCTCTGGACAGCCCATTCCAATGCCCAGTCACTCCTTCACTTATCTAATGTCCACCATACATACTCAAATTAGAAAAATAACCTCTAAGATACCTTTTTCCTTTTTTAAATCTGTAATTTATTCTCTTTCCTCCTGGTTATTGCTTCCTTTGGTCACTCCAGTTAGTACTCTTTAACCAGGTCCCCCACTTTTTCTGTCGCCTTGTCTATATTTTTGGTTAGAATATATATTTTCATTGGTACACTTTACAGATATGATTCTTTCTGTAATTGAGCTAGAACACTGAGAATTCAGTTTTCTGGGACACATGAAACGTGAACTCCGTATAGATTTCAATAACAATTAGCAGTCAGTATATGTGGAACAAATCTGAATTTTATTTGAAATAGTGTGTTGGGATAGAAAACCCAACACATTTCCATGTTAATTATAGCTGAGCAAACATGACTTGTTTGTCACTTATAGGTACTAGTCATTGTGCAGAGCTGGGAATCCTAAATTCTTTGCCTTGCTTAGCTATTTCAAAATGTTGGTATAAAATCTTTCTTTGTGTTTTAAGTCAGAGAGGCAAGGTGTGCTGTTATATAACAAAATCACAGGACTAGCTGATATCTCAGAAGACTCAGAAGACTTTTTCCTTCATGAAGCATATTCCCTTTCTTCTCACACTTGAAGTAGAGGATTTTAAAACTGGATGTCATTGGACCTGAGCTATGTTGCAGTTTTTGTGCTGTGATACGCACTTGTAAACACTTGATCTCTGTTAAAGTTATTATTTTACTCTAATTCTGTGATTAATATTTCTCAGTAAAAGGATATTAATTAAAAAGTTACATGTATTTGAATAAGGGAAACTTTGAGAATAAAACTATATTGATAGTTATTTATTATTTCCAGACTTTCATCCTTTTTACATTACATATTGCATGTCTTTATTGTGCTTTTGCCTGTGAATACATATGAGAAGAGAGGAGGAGTCTGGGGCTTGTCCAGCCTAAATGTAGAAAAAAATTTCATCTGCCCAATTTTCTTCTAAACGCAGGATGTTCTTTGTATATATTTACTATTTTCTGAAGTACAATTTGAATTATCCCAGGAAATAGGGCTTCATCTATTTCCTTTAGAAGACAATTCCTAATAGATCTTAGTGTCAACAAGATTTCCTGGAGGTTCAATGTTTTCTACTTCGTCCTATCACACCTAATAAAATACTCCTCTGTCTACTTTCTATCCATCCAGAACACAGAGGGCTATAAACTTCCAGGGTGTCCCCAGGTGTAGTCTTTTGTTTCAGTCTGAAGACTGAAATATGCTTTTCTTAAATAAGCATAAGGAAATGAAGAAAGAATCACCTTTCCTAGGTCTAACATGCTGGTTTGAAGCTAGTCATTGTTTAGCGTTTCTAGTATTTTAATGTCTGTATCATAAATTTCAGTGGTAAAACCAGACGACTCAAGTACTGGGGAAGCTTCCAATTAACTTGAAAAATAGAAGCTGTTTTGCATAGATGGAAGACAACGGTGTATATTTAAAAATACTAAAAAAGTACAATTAAGAGAAGCAGTTAGTAACACTGTGCATTAGTAGAGTGTTTCTATTTATGAGCTGTAGCTTCTGCTAGAAATGCTTCGGTCTGAGCAAAAGTTTAAAAGAGTGAATTCCATAAACTGCAAATCTTGGTGTAACCATGGACACTACCTGTTCCTAATGTTCTTGGAGTAATGGAAGAGTGTGCAATTTGCATTATAGACTTAGGGTCATGTTCCCTAGTTTGTTTGGATGTGAGTGGAGTTTGTGCCACTGTGCTTAAAATTTGTCTCTTACCTGTGCTAACCATCAGTGCAGATACCTTATTGGGGCAGGGAGAAGAATATTTGAAATCCTTGAAATCCTATTTCATGCAGGTAAGACTGAGTGCTTTACCAGCTGGATATAAATGTGAACAGAGATTTTTCATACTTGTCTCCTAATGCTATATAGAGAAGTATACAAGTTTTCTCTTTCTCATCTTGTAACAATTTAGTCACCTCTTCGCACCTTCTTTTGTTTCTCTCCCTGAAATAAACGCAGGCATGTTGGCATCCTAGTAAGGTAAACATTACCAGGGCTTATCAGGTAGTTCTGTGGTACTTGGCTTGATCTGTCCATCTTCCTGTTGCTTAATGCTCTTGCCCTTTGAAACAGGCTTAATCAAAAGTGTCTGTTCGAAATAGTCCCTAGCTTTTGAACTGTGCCTGGGAATTATATGAGGAAATGCTAATTGGACTCATTGAAGCATCTGCAAGAAAACCTTCACAGCTGGGGTCTATCAATTAAATTATATAGATGACCAAATTCCAGGTCCCAAGATCTATCACTGTTTAATTTACTTACACATTTGGTCAGATTAAAGGTTCATCAGGCTCAGCATCCTGTTCTAATGATAACCTGAAGTGGTGCCCTGGGGACAAGTATAAGGACAAAGTAAGCAAGTTTAGTACTCTTCCAGCCTTCAATTATTTGAGACTGCATTTCAGCAGATGTGTTTTCAGTGAATTTAGTAGTTTTCAATGGACTTTTCTTCCACTAGAAAGTGCAGTTTTCTCCTGGATTCATGTAAACTTTGAGCATCTGCAATATCCTGTGGTGAGGAATTATGCTGTTTATCTTTGTGTTTGAAGAAACACTTCCTTCTGTTTATTTGAAACCTGCTTCCTCTTAATTTGATTTGGTGTCCCCTACTTTCAGAAGGTTCCTGTTCTCCTTTTCAGTATCAATCGAGAATCAATAAGCTTCTATTACACATTCCTGAGCTGTCTCTTTCAAATTGAAGAATGTCAGTTAGTGTCTCCTGCTATGAAAAATGTTCTGTATTGGATCATCCTTACTAGTTGCTTCTGGATATTATTGAGTTCTGTTCCAGTATTTAAAGATGGAAAAGACAGGAACTTCAGTCTATGTAGTATCACAATGAAATTCTTTGGTTTATTCTCTGTGCCTTCTTGTCTCCCCACAGGGAACTTTTCTATCCTCTCTTTAGTTTTGAGTGTGGTCTCAAGATCTCATTCTTGATCCTTTTGAACTGGTTATTAACTCCATTTAGGAAGTTGTGTTTGTATTCACAGGTGTTACAGCTACATAGGGGATATAGGGATTTTACAATCTTCATCATTTGATGTGTATCTACGTTGAACTTCATTTGTCCTTTTGCCATGTCATTTCATCTTATAATGACTGTATTGAGTTTGTCGTAGTTCATCCTCATCTGTTTTATCCTTTATAATTTGGAATTTTGACTAGATTGTTGTGTACTTCAAAATGGTTTTCTTTGAGTGTAAACACTACAAGTCTTGCTGAGAACGAGATTAGCGGAAAACTGATTTTTGTAATACACAAATGCTGGTGTGGACTCTCACCCTCTTTCTGCCTTGCACTAGAAATGTAATATTTGATAGGTGTGGAGGGCTCTTGGCGTTAGAAAGGTATCTTTATCTTAAGCTCTGAAAATGGTAATTTGAACATATTGAGTACAATTGTTCAAAAGTGACTTGAACCTGACAGACTTCAGAACTCTGATGATCCCTGTGGGTCCTTTCCAACTCAGAATATTCTGTGGTTCTGTAATTTACTTTGGTCCACAAAGCTCTCCAAACTCCAATTGCACCCACAATGTAGGAAGCCTCTTGCATGGCAGGTCCAGATGTGGATTTCTGGGCAAGAAAGCTCACGTGGTGCTCTGCAAAAACAGCCATGCCTGTTCTGATGAGCTGTCTGGGGTATGAGAAGCATTACAGCCTCCTTAGGAGGCATTCTGTTGAGATATGAGGTTTAACAGTGTGAGCAGAGTGCTGAGTCCTTTGGATGTACTGCTTCCAGTAATGGTGCCTTCTGTGCCACTTTTGGAGATTTCTGCGAAGACATATCCAGAGATGGATGTCTGGATGTTATTACAACTGTAGTGCCTAGAGAAAGCACTTGCTAGTTTGAAAACAAGAGTGTAAGCTTTTTGACTGGTAGCTAATAAATGGTAATTAATTTAAAATTAATGTAAAAATTTTTGCCTGTAACACATGGTGCACATTTAGCAAGTGAGAACGTTGCAGAAGATTATTCTTTATGAGGATTCTTTATTCTTTATGAGGATTATTCTTTATGACTGTACTGACAGCTATCTAATGAGAAGAAGAAATAGCATAATCTAATAAACAGTATTGATGCTGCAATTTTTGAAAATAACGTTTAGCATAAATTGCATACATGCTTATGGAGCCTTGTAGCTTCTATAGTTTAGCCCCATACTTTGAGGCTTTGCCTCTTTAAAAATTCTTTATTTAATGTTTATAAAATAGGCATGAATACAAGGATGTAAATTTGTAGATGAAATTACAGAATCATGGAATGGTTTGACTTGGAAGGAGCCTTAAAGCTCATTTAGTTCCAATCTTCCTGCTGTGGGCAGGGACATCTACTATACCAGTTTGCTCAAAGCTTCAAACTGGCCTTGGACACTTGCAGGGATTGGACAACTTCTCTGGGCAGCCTGTTCCAGTCCCTCACTACCCTGACAGCAAACAATTTCTTTCTTTTATGTAATCTAAGTCTATCTTCTTTTTCTCAAGCAAATTAAAATCAATGGGCTCTGTATGTGAGCTTTTGCAACTTTGAGTGAGAGTTGTTTTCAGTGAGGAAAATGATTAGAATTCATGAACAGTGTGATGAAAGAAGAAACAACAAAATGGTTACAGCCTTTGGTCACTGTAGAAGAGAAGATGACAGAACTGTTTTCATTAATATACTAAAAATAGAACTCACTGTGTGCATATGAGCAGGGGAATCTTTCTACAACCCACAAAGACAAATGTGGATGTTACTACTGAAAAGTCAGCAATATACATCTTAAAGTATATTTAAGTTCCAAAGCACTTTTTTTTCTTTCCACTTAGCAGTAGTTAATGTTTATTAACGTAATACTGTCAGTGATAAAAATGGTCTTCCTCCCAGTCTCCTCCTTTCCACTTGCTTCTTCCTATCCCCAATGTCCCTGTGCACTGCTATTGCAACTGTTTGTGTGATTCCTAGTAAAATAAACAAGTCAGGGAACTGTTTAGACCAAAAAAGTGCCTCTGTTTATTGGGTTGATATCCCAGCACATTCTGTTTCTCCAGACTGGTATGTGGCTATTCTTCAGCAACCAGTGTAATTCAGAAGAACAGGCATATTTAAGTGACTAAAAGGTGCTGCAGACCTATACAGATGACTTTTGGGGTTGGAGAACAGCAGTATGATTCTTATTGGATGAAGTAAGCTGCACTGAAAGACGTACTTTGGGAACAAGCCTAAGGTGCTGCAATTTCTAATGGCTCTTGAATTCATGAAAACAGACTAAAGCTACTTCAGTGTAGGTTTGGAATAACTCCAACAAAATAGTGTTAACATCTAGTACTCTGTGCCATTTTCTCCATAAATAATCTTTTGTGCCACACTCTGTGCTCATCTGGACATAAATAAAAACTACTTTGAAGGAGACCTGACATAACATGGCATGGAAGTCAAGGGTATTAAGGCTGTTATAAAGGATCTGCACAAAAGTTCAAGAATGGTAAATTGTACAGAAGGATGTGCTAATGTAGCTAACCCAGTCAGCAGCTTTATGTTGCTACTTTTTACAGTATGCACATTCATCACCTTTGTGGATTGTTAATTTTTAGTTTAAGAAGCCAAAGAACCTGGATTAGAAGAGCAGCTAATTTTCAACACCTGCTGAGAGTTTCTCTGACAGTAGGTGAAAAGTAGGTGAAGACTGAGTTGTCTTAGATGTCTACAGGGAACATATCACTGATCTTCTTGGTACGCTGAGGCCAGTATATATTGCACATAGATAAAGAAAAAGGCTTTATCCTGGTACCCTTTGAAGTTTTATATACCTATTGAAGGCTAGCAGTAAGTTAAACTCCTGTTGCTGGTAGCTGGCCAGTAGATACAGTTCAGATTTCCCAGCATGAAAGAAAAAAAGATTTTAAAAAAAAATCTTTCTAAAGATAATTCCTCCCATTCAGCAGCAGACTATTGTCCCACCTATTTATTCTAGACCCAGGTCTTTCACCCTTCACTGCCCAGTGGTCCAACTAGAAGAGAAATGTAATTGTTTTTATGGATGGTACCCTTAGAACATATATGGGCTGATTGTATGGACAGTTGCCAGGAAGGTGGAAGCTGCTTATTTCAATCCTCTCAAAAGGGGAGAAAATTAAATTCCTGAATTAAATTTCTATTTAGTAAGTTTTAGTAAGTGCAAAAGACAGAAATGTCCTACGTTTCTAGTTACATTTTGAACTGACCTTAGTGAAGTCTGACTGAGCAAGGTGGGTATATTTTGAACAGATCAAGTCTCCACCTCAGATAAATACCCATTGGGAGACTGAACATATCATATCTTTAAACTGTACCAAGGTTTGTGAGAGCTTTATTGAAACACCAGTTTCTTGATATAAAGTATAGATTTCTATCACCTTAATAAACTACTTACTGTAGTCTAAGAAAATAGAGATAACTGATGCTGCTGTCTGTGTAGGCCTGATGAACATGGTTAATAGTCACAGCTACAGAAAAGGCTATTATTCTGGTTGTCATGTGACAGAAATAAAGCTAGAAGTGCAGCCTTTGGCAGAAAAGATGTAGCAGTCCATCAGCTTGTGCAAATACTCAATGTGTCTTTAACCATCTGCAGAACATCTTTTAGAGTATAAATAACAATAGCAATGCCCTGCCAAAACCATGAAAGCATGTGTGTGAAAAATACTACGTACTGTGAAAGCAATACTATTTGTCAGCTGATGTCAGGAACAGATTGGCTTTTGGTTGCCTTAGGAGACAAGCCCTGAAAAGAAACTGGTTTATTCCTCCTACGGAAAAATCTTCATTCAACACTAACACCAACCCGGTATAAACAGAAACCTCCCCACTAAAAGGCAGATAGAATTTTAAACAATTGTAGCTGCAAGTCAAATCCATTTCTAGTATTTACTTAAGAAATGGAAAAATAATCTGCTCATTAAATGAGACAGTTTTTTCTTTTGAGGTTTTAATCTATTGATAGATACACAAGATACTTAAGGTTAAAATTACTGGGAAGAGCAAGGAGTGGAAACAGAGCCAAATTCAGCTATTAGTTTTGTTCTTGAGCAATGTAAGGACAAAACTCTGTAATAGCTCAGGGATTTGTGCAAGCTGAGACATGTATTATGATTCCCTTGTGTTAGGCAATGTACAAAGACAGAGTGGACCATTTATTTAATCCAAGGGTTATTATAACTAAAATGTAAGAGTTAAGACAGAAGATGGATACCTGCATTACAGCCAGACCTGACTGGCTAATTAAAAAATTGATAATACAAAAAATGGTGCTACATCTATTGTGCAGATTTTGTGTTCATAACACTAGAGGAAAATTGAGTTGAAGGGGGTGGCTATTGTATGAAAAGAAATGGTATGACCTTGTGTAAGCCTTGCAATGCCAAACTGTGCACTGAGTTTTACACTTAGATGTCCTGGTATTTAAGTGTGTGTGCATGAGAACCATCAAAGGAGAAGACAAATAATGACTGGAGTTTTAACTATGACAATCCTAATGAGTAGTGAGAGCAGGACAAGGGAGTGTTTGTGAAAATAGTCTGGATCAAGGTGGAAGCTGTGTAGAGGGATGAAAAACATTTTGCCTGTGTTCTGGATGTGGATTGCATTTGAGAGACTCACTTCAAGATAATTCCAGTTCTTGCTGACCGACAGAATCAGTGTTTTTTACAGTGACAGAAAGAGGAAGCTTCCTCAAGTAAAAAATGTTGAAAGAAATATTTAAAACAATTTAAACATAGATTAGATATGAGGTACTGGAAAGTTAAGACATGGTCTTGGCGAGGAGTCAAGTCTGGATGTAACTGATGACTTACAGAAATGATTGTTGATTTTATATTTGCAGATGAGATTAGCCAGAGACACTGTAGAAGGGGAGGAAGACTGGACCATGAGTGTTCCCTTTATGGCCTCTGCATGGAAAGATGTAGTTGTCTGACTAAATTCAGGAGTCTTCATAGTTTGGAAAGCCTTTTGCTTTTGGATTATGAGGAAAGGTATAGCACAATAAATTATATGCAGTACACCAATTTTTAAACTGGAATGCTATTCTGTGTGTAGAATTTATTGTAGAACTCAGCCAGATGGAGTGAGTAAAGAATAGAATATCCATTACTATTCAGAATGATGGGATTTTGAGTTTTTAAAATATATTCTGGGTCTTTCTGGGGAGTTAGACTGCTGTTTGCACCCACTAAAGTTTTTGCACAGAAGTAACAAGTAGGATTTGAAAGTGAAGATCACCATGAAAAAGCTTTGTGACTCTTCCTTATAAACACATTTTGCTTGACTGATTATACTTTTTGAAGGGAGTATTAATATATTCAAGCAAATTTTAAGAATACATGTTATCTAGGAGATTGAAAATCTGCTTTCAGATAGCTCATGCTTTAGGTTATACCATTTTTCTTATTTCTATGAATAAAGCTTTAATATTGGGTTAAAAATTTTTCTATCAAGTTAGGTCGGAATAGATGATCAAATAATTACCATAAAGAGTGGAGTTTTGATTGTTGATTTTGCTTGTATTTTTTCTCCCTGACATTGAAAGGTTTAAAGGAAAAGAAAAAAGAAATTGAAATGGTCATGACAGCATGAGCCATGGCAGGATAGCATACAAAACAAAGTTTGAAAAATACAAAGTCTAAATTTCATTTGGCAGAAAGAAAAGCCAGTGTGAGCATCTTAAGCATGATTAGGACATTAATTATTTATGTTGGGACGTTTATTATTGAAAAAAACCTAAATGTGAGATTGTGATTAGATTTGCATACATTGTAGCAAGGAAGAGTTAGACAAAATCTCAGTATTTTTCTTCTTACACTGGCTAATATCTATTACCCAGAAGGATGAATTTGTGTCTTTATGTTTCTTTTACCTTAACAAATCTCTTTGATGAAAAGGTGTTGTGTGTATCTTATCTTTTTCACTTACCCCAGTACATCAGAATCACCTTTAATATTCATTTCATTAATGATCTTTAATGGCTTTGGTCAGCACTTGGGAATGTTAGGCAATCTCTTAGATTTCCACAGGATAGAGTTACACTGGAGATAATAACTAAGATGAGATTCAGTAAGGAACACATTAGGAGATCATAGGAATCTTCACCTGTGTTTTCAATAAGGCATTGCTGGTAGCCTTGCTGCAGCATTTTTTCTAGATGTGAAATAATAGAACTGGACATTATTTAAAGTTTAGTTCTCAATCATAGTTCTGTAGCCTGTGTTATAAGAGTTTTCAATAAGACTGTGACTGAGGACACTTTATTTCCTATCAGGGTGCCATGGAATTAATAGACTGTTTTAGAAATCAGTGTTTGTGGATGCTGCAATGGGAGAGTTGAACTTTCATAAAGAATGTATGAGAAAGAAATGTGTGCCTAAGCTACTTGAATGAATGTGAATACAATCCTTCAATCCAAAGAGATTGTTATCTCTTCAGAATATGTTTATCATATTTACTCCTGTTTTGCCTGTGTTATTTGGTTTAATTTTTATTTTGCTGTCCTGAGTCTTTGAACTCATATTATTCAATCATGCTTGGCAATAGTGGCACATGGACAGAGCAAACATCTTGGTCATATTGTTATTCTGTATATTGTTGGCATTTGTATTAATGTTTGTCAGTCTTTCAACCAGTTCATGATAAAAACAGACACTGTTAAATGAGAGTTTTGAATCCTTAAGACATGTACCTGCAAACACTGTAATCTTTACTCAGCAAGGACTTCATCCTAAGATAAGCTAAAACCATTTTGACATGTGACTGTGAAAAAATTTTTTTGAGAGAGAGAGATCATAGCAGAACCCTGGAGGAGTGGGGAGGAGTGGGGAGGAAATGTTATCCTGAAATAGTGTTCAGGGTTATATCTGCCTCACCCACAGGAAGACACACATACAATAGAGTATCGTCAGGTCTGCTTAGAGCATTCTCAAGCAAAATCTACAGTTAAGGCAGATTCATTCTAATCTTAGATCATTACAGTACTTCTCTGCCTTTTAACACAAATTCCACCTTCCACACCCTATTTGGCTACAAATGAAATATATTATTTGTATGATCAGTTATGGAAACCTTGATGTCCCACTTACATTTTTTCCCATATTTGAGATCCATCAGCATGTCCTATGTTCATTCTATCCTCCTAACTATTTTTCACACTCTCTGTCATTCTAGCTTGGAGAAGAGCAGAAAAATATAATGCCCTGAACTAGCTGTTATTTTTCACTTTTCTCATCAGTGGCAAGTAATCCAGAATAGCTGGGTTTTTTCAGCTTGCATTTGACAAATGGAGAATGGAGTTTAGCCTTTTAAAAATGTGTTGCAGATTTCTGTGTACTATGTGATCCATGACAATACCCAGATACTCTTCTGCAGTAGTGCTCCAGGGGTTATTTTTGTTGTTTGGGCATTGGGTTTCTCCCTTTGGAGAGCACTACACTGAAACTTCTGCTGGACTTGGGGTTTGAGTTGGGGTTTTTTTGGGTTGGTTTTTTCTTTGGTTGCTGTTCTAATTGATCCAAACAATTTTGCATTTTAAGGTTTTTCTACAAAGACTAAAAATGGATGGCTGCCTTATTCCTGCTGACAGAATGAGGCAGTTCATTGGTGCAACTTTGGAGCCTTGGGCTGGCCTGGATTCAGATTGCTCTGTGCCTAAGGTTTTGCCTTCAGTTGAGGTGGTAATTTGCCTTTATATGCCCTCTCTGGTCAGAAGTGCTTAGAACTTGCTTAGGAATGTGACACGCAACACCAAGCAGTAGTAAGCCATTGTGAACATTTTCAGTATTGCTCAGCCTATGTAAAAAAAGCAGGATGGAAAGATCTTTCTCCTGACATGGTATCCAGTATGTTCAGGCACAACACTTGCTTAGGACTCTTTCACAGGACAGCAAAGGCACAGTTTGGAATCAGCAGATTTTTGGTCATTGTTTCTTGATAAGTGTGTCTGCTGAGCTCTCTGATCTGTACAAAGCTTTGGGATCACCTGATTTATTACTTTGTCTGAGTATCCTAAATATATGGGCTTGGGAAGACACAGGCTTCAAGGTGACATCCTTCCTGATCATCTCTGTTGATTTTTGTTTTCTATAATAAAGTGTATTTCTGCAATGTATTGTGCTGTCCCCTTCTGATCCTGCCTAGGAAATACTCCTGTGTGCTACAGGGTTACAGCCTGTTTGGAAATGAGCTTCATGTGTCTCTGTTGTGTTTCCTTGCTTAGTACCTCCCAGTCTGAACTGAGTCAAAATTAGTTTGCCTTGCTTTCCACTCCTTTTAAATGGTACAGTTCTCAGCAGTCCTGAGGTGCTTCACCCTGTGTATTGCCACTTTCCTAAAGTATAGTATCCCATACTCTGTGGAAGATTTACAGGTCAGGCAGTAAGAATATAATTGGGGTGGAGCTCTTTATAACCCCAGCTCTTCAGACATCTATCAGGAAATCAGAAAGAAACAAAGGTTGGGTTTTTTTAACTGAAGATGTAGTTTTTTTTTTCATTTATAACTTACTCAAGAAAAATCAATAAGCATTATTATGAGCTTAGATCAGTTTAAAAGAAGCTATGGAGAAGTGGTCACAAGAAAATAAAATTAATGTAAAACATTCTGCTGAGACAGAGCTGTAACATAACAGGAAAAAAAGTATTAAAAAATGACAAGTCATAACTGTCTTAAAGATATGTAGGTAAAATCATGGAGTTGCAGAGGCTAAAAATTATAAGGTGTCCACACTGACTTAGTGGTATTATATAGTTTGTGTACTTTGGAGAGTAATTCAGCAAGTGTTAATTAACAATGGCATTTTTAAATTCTTCCAAAAACTGATACCAGGAATTCCTTATCTGTATTATTAACAGGGCAGAGTTGTGGAAAAAAATCTTTATCTTTTTAGTTCAATTTTTAGATCTTAATGTATTGTATTTCCAAATACATTACTTTGCCATTCTAACATGTGGGAAATAGTGTGCAAGGAAAATGAGGGAATCTTAAAGTGAGTTACTCTCATTCTGCAGAGGCTGTGGATGTACCCCTGGCCCTAATTAAAGAATGCTATCCCTGAATTCAGTGCATCCACTATTAGATACAGCAGACTGAACCCCTCCCAGCAGTTGTTCTGGAGCAACCCCATCAGCTTGTTCCATCAGGGTAATGGAATGCAGAATTCACCCAAAGAACTACAAGTAATTCAGTGTTACATTGGGTTAGTTTTAGTTAACTAATAAAAAAGGCTTGATGCTTTCAGAGTCTTGTCATCCTGTTTTTGCAATAAATAATCTTTAATTGTCTCATCTGAATGTAGTATAAGCAGGCAGGAGCACTTCATATAATGTAACACATTTTTCTTTCTTTTTGTTAATCTATAAGGTGCATTGCCACAAAGCCACAATGTTGATTATTAACAGCCTCCTCTACACTGCAGAGTAGCTTCAGTGACTCTGCAAATTGGCTAGATTTGAAGCTGGTAATTATGCAGTATAGTGTACTTCATAAAGACAGAAATGAGTATGTCTTGGCTCAGATCTTGTGAGAATAAATTGTAAAAATTGGACCTCTGTTTGGTTTGAATTCTGGCTTCACAGAGAACACGGACATTCCATATGATAGGCTTGGCAAGTACAAATCGTGCACTCCATTAAAAAATCAGTATGTTCATGTGAAGTTGCATACCTGGCAGAAAGCCAGGGGCTCTGCAGAGGTCCAAGGCTCATTAACAGGGGGTGCTTTTTATCATTTTGTCAAAGAAACTGAGAAACATCTTATATCCAAATATTGTGTAAATCATAAGGAGTGGGGGGTTTCTTTCTTCCCTGCACTCACCAGCCACACTTGTATGTGTCTGGAGCTGCCTGGTGGCATGTTGAAGTCACCGTCTGCCTGCTGGAGAGGGAAAGGCAGGTTCACCAACACGTGCTGCTCATCTCACAGCCAGGCAAATGATGAGTCAGGCTGAGGGGACAGGCATCTTTTAGTTAGGCTCTCTGTTTAGCTTTTTATGGCAATGTAGATGTTGCATAAAAAATTATTACAAGATACTTTTACCTTAGGTTTCCACCTATGCATCAGGGCATTTATAGGATGCTACTACTTCTGAAGCAAATCTGTACATATTTGCATCATTTTTCTTAAAGTGTGAAAGCAGATACACAAGCCATAGAATAAAAAAAATGCTCCATAAATTTGTAAATCTTCTAGAAATATGATGTCAAATATATTAATGTACCTTTATAACTGTTGCAAGATTGCAGCAGTGTAACTGATTCTAGTTGAAATATCCTGAAAGCAGTATTAAATGTTCAGTATGTCACAGTGATGAAAAGTAAAATGTCATTTTTGCAGTTCTAAAAGTTTAAGTGAGCTATTTAAAAATAACAGTACACCTGGGATTTCAACTGGGTTTTTTTTTTTAACTGACAGTGAAAGAAAATTACTTTCTCAACCAGTGTCTTAATCCATAGAACAAAGAGGACACTATAGTTTAAACATACTAAAATAATAAGTATTAAATTCCCATAACTGTTTGGTGTCATTTGAACTTTGCAGTAAATGCACAGATTTATCTGGTGGAGTTTTTTTTGACCAGTAAGAAGGGGAATACTTGAGGGAAAACCTTAACTGTATGATTCAAGCTAATGTGTAGCATTAAGTTTCTTATCAACAAGATGAATTAAAATGGAAAAAATGAACCAGCAAAGCCATCTTGGGAGTGGGATTATTAAATTCACAGTTTGCTGCTGCTAATTTGTTAGTAGGCTTCAGTTGTTCAGCAAAGCTCATACACTCATTTTGCAAAACTGATTATTAGATGAAATGCCCTCTGTCATTGCCACAGGAGAAATAGCTCTGAATCAGGGCTGTGTCACAAATGCAGTTAGCTGAATGATCTCAGCTCAATGCCATTTACCTAACAGAATTATGAAGATGATGCTGATATAATGAATAGGTTCTGCTCAGACAAATGTAGTCCCCTGGAGATAATGGAAATTCAGTGAAGAGCTCTTTGTTTTCTTTGGTTTATATGAAGAGCTTGGACTCTAATTAAGTCAATCCTTGCACTTCTATCAGAATTATGTTACTTAATGGTTACTTATTTTGATTTGACAAACTTCGTTTGAGGGACAGAGATGCAATTATAGAGCTCTTCAAGCTGGTTGCTTCTGGAAGGTATTTTCTCTTAAATTATGCTTCTTTAGCAGGTATATTTTATTAGCTTTGATAAAATATGTCTTAACTAGAATAGCATGGTTGTTAGAGTTAATGTGGAACTGAATTCTTTCATGTATTCTACAAAGATTATTGTGTTTTGTGGTCAGTATTTCATGAGCAAAGTCATGAACCAGCTACAGTCAATTCTGAAGGAACCTTCCCACCATTTTTTTTTCTTTAGTTTAATAAAGTTCTTCATATTCATACTTGTAAGAAAATTTTCAGAACAAAGTTTTTTCCGCTTTTCAAATGCAAATAGTGAAACATATACCAGTATGGGTCACAGGCAAATGATAATACCGAGGACTTTGTAAATAAACACTTTAAGCATCTGATAACAAAACTGAATCTCAAAAGAAAAAAAAAATTAAAATGCAATATTAAGATTATGATTTTCAACAACTAAACTGTTTCCTGGTGTAAATTTCTATTTCACCACCATATTCTTGAAACACAGAAAAAAACAAGAATGTTCTTCTGTGGTGAGTCCTTATGGATGTTCAATGACACTATGAAGTACAGAGAACTGTACCTATCAGAGTGCTAGACATTTTTCAGGGACATTTATTTGGAAAGAATTTCTCTTGGAATGTAAGAAATAGTTTTGTTTGTGCATCCAGAAATGTACATGTAGAACAGACCAGAATGGTAAAATATTTTTGCTGTTAAAAGCATTGTGGATTAGTATTTGCCATGTGTGTATATAATAAAATAAATATTAATTCTTTTAGGGTGAAAAAGGAGATAAAGGAGAACCAGGACCAGAAGGCCTTCCTGGAACAGAGGTAAATGGAACAATAATGAAACAATCAAGTTACAAAATTCTGGGTGGGTGGTTAAGAAATGCAATTCAGACTTTATGTAAGTAGAGTGATGGATTTAGAAATTGGGTATGCCTGGAGATAGAGTTTGCTTTATACCCTCTTCCTGTCCTTCTCCCTCTTGACCTTGATGGGGGTTACCCTGGATTTAGGTTTTAATGCTGGATACTCTTGACTCTCCAGGTGCAAAGCATTGCTGTTGAAGGTAGAGAGCATCTCCCAGATGGGGAATGACTGACATTAGCACTAGAATCCAGATACAGGACTTGGAAAAAATATTCAAGACTGCTTTTTTGAGCACCTTTTCAAAAAGAATAAAAGGGTCAGCATTTAACACAAAAATACTATGGCAGTCTAGCTGGGGCTACTGAAAATGCAGTAACACGGGCTACAAAATTATGACACTTTTTACATCACCTGGCTTTCTAGGCACACTGTAACCAGAAAAATATTTTTCCTGTTTTAGGTAATTATAATTTGATGCTGGGTAAATCAGGCTATTTTTAAGTAAGGTGGTTGTCCTTCATGTGAGAACATGCACTATGTACTAAGCTGAAACTACATTTAGGTATTTGAAGAGGTATTCTCTTGTTGCCTGTTTGTCTGTAAAGGTGAACCGTATACATCTCTCATACATACATATATGCTGACAGAATGGAAAAAACACATCTGTGTTTCTTTCCATAGCTCTGGTGACATTTCTGTGTTGGTCTTACATGATCTTCTTGACTGCATGAGATCTTGTTCCATCAACCTTTTAGGAAGAGTAAGGTATACCAAGTATCTGATTAACTCTAGGGCATACTTAACATAGTGGCACTATGAAAGTGAAAAATACTGAACATTTATATTTTTAAATATTTACTGAACTGCTGCAATGTGTCAGTAAATGGTAGATTATTGTTGTTAGGGGAACTGTCATTAAAACATTAAAACTGAAGTAAAACTGTATATGGCAGTATAGCATTGTATTGTTTGAAACCACACATAATTCCTTTTTAGCAACGCTTACGTAAAATGCTTTGAACTCAGTTATCATGCTGCTTGGAGATATCAGTCCTTAAATTTATAAGACTGTGCATCATTGACTCTTAGTTTCTAGCAGTGTCTCTCTAACTTGTTCTGCAAGCAGAAATGTAACATCTGATATTTCTACAATAATCAAGTTAATCTACTTACATTGGTGTAATCTGCATTGCTGTATAAAAACAGCCTGAAGACACTTAAAGTTAGTGGCATTGCCTTCTGGCAGGTGTTGTCTCTTCCTGGAGGAGTGAGGGTTTCCATCCTCACAAGAACTTGAAGATGATGACTGAACATTTTTTCTTGAACAAATGGTAGAAACATATTTGAATGTATTTTAATCAAAATCAGAAAAGTAGGTGTCACAGAAAACTTTTGCTTGCTGTTGCTAACTTGTGTTTTCTTAGCTGTACAGAAAGTTCTTGCTAGAAAGAAGTAGCATGACAGAGGGGAAGCCAGACCTGGTTTGGAGACTAGGCTGTAGCAATGATATACCTAGAAAGTTTTAATTTCCTCTTCTCTCACTCGTGCTAACTGGCTCAGTTAATCTCATTGAGAACCAGGTTTCGAGGCGGGAACTGTGAATATATCTAAATGTTCTGCACATCTCCCAGTTTATCTCTCCAGTAATCTGAGCCAAGTTCTACAATGCCGTGTCCCAGCCTGGAACATTATTCAAAATCCATCTGACAACATGAATACTTGCTATAAATACTACTACTGTGGTTGCCATTGTTTTTAGTTTCCTAAGGAGTAGTTATAAATAACTTAATATATTACTAATATGGTCCTCCTGTGGTACATGTCCATGTCTCTAAGCAGGTATTTGCTTTTATAGGTTGAGCAGCCAGTTTGCTTGAATAGTATCTCTTTCATCCCTTGAGACTCTTTTAGCCACTTGACATTAAACTCAGGTGCCACATTGCTGCCACTAAAATCCTGCAATTTTTTTAAGGTGTTGTTTCCCTTCACCATTCTTGTGGATGTTTTGTTTTACAGTTGGGTGTGAGACATGTCTACTTTTGTAACTGAGGAGTTATGAGTGGTCTGGCCTAGTAAACAAGGTGGTTATCAGTGAAAGGTTGGACTCGATGATCTTGAAAGACTTTTCCAACCTTAATGATTCTGTGATTCTGTAATAATGCTGTCATTTGTATCACTGTAATAAATGGAGCTTCATAGACACACTGTCTACTTTTGGTTTCCATAGAGGAGCCATAATGGAAATTTATCATGACCTGTAGAAAGACAAAGTTGTAGTCCTTTTAGAGGAGAAAATGCTTCAGCTGAAGACTGTTCATGAACTCATAAATGTGTATTGTTATATTGGTCCCAAAAAGCTAGAAATAGACTGGGATAGAATTCAATACCCAATTAATTTACTCTTTTATATGAGCTGCTGGAATTTTTAATCTGTTCCTGAAATTCTGGCAAATCTGGTAACAGTCTCCTTAGATCAATAGAAATTTGTTTGTTTTCAGACCTGACCTTGTTCTCCTAAAACATTGCAGAAAATGAGCTTTTCAACTTAAGGCTTGGTCTAAAATCATCCAAATTATATCTGTTTAGATAACCACATTCATTTTACTGAAGCATCCTGTTCTGGTCTCTGCCAGAGACAGGATACCCTACTGTACTGTGCTAAAAGGGGCTACAGATTTGACTTGGCACAGGAATTCTTTCTTGTTATGGCATTTCAGAGACAGTGAGCCAGAAGCTAAACCTCTCAGCAGCCTCACAAGGGTGACTGTGGGGAAGAATACCCATGGTGCATTCCCAGATGTGTTTTTTGCAAGCATTCACTATGTCTGGAACTTACTAAGTTGATAATATTTTTAAATGTATATATAATGCATAGGCAAACCAGAAATACTTATAATGGATCTACAACATTGGGTCCTATAAAATCCTCCTTCAAACACTGTAAGGTTTCCTGTAAAGCATGAGTTTCCCCTTGTCCTTTTATTTGAGGTCAGTTGCTGTGGTCATCATCTGTGCAGTAGCTGTCAGTCTGCACACCTCATTGAGGTGCTCTTGCAGAAACACTACTAAAAGCTTTAAACACAGCACTTAGGAATAAATAAGGTTCATAGTTTGAAAGTGCATGGCTCAGGCTCAGCATCTTTCATCTGCAGTTGCATTTTCTATTCAGTAGAGACATACAGATATATGTCACCATCTGTGAGTTGCTGATTTTTTTTAGCCTTATCTTTTATCTTCTGTAAACATACAGCCTGAGAGCTAATTCCTAAACTCATAACTATTGTTCCATGGCTGATGGAACTAGTGCTAGATGCTAGTGTTGATTTTGAACCAAATCCATACAGTTTGCATACCTGAAAAATCCCTAAAATGGCTTTAAGAATATGAATTGGTTGTGTTTTATGCATTCTTTCAGAAGGAGGTTGAAAGTAAAATGTAACAAATGGAGACAATATTAAAGCTATGTCATAAATATGCAGATTGTAAAAAGAAAGCAATTTTTTGGCTTGGTTTTTAAATCCATCTGCCTATTACATTTTTTAAGTTCAAACAGCAAAACTACTTCTGATTTAACTATTACATATTTGGCAAGCTTAATAAAGAACAAATCAAAGCTAAATCAGGGGTATTTACAACAACCACAAATTTAATCCAAAGTGGGTACTTAAATGCTCATATAGTTCTAAATGATGTTCCTTCCAGATGGTGAATTAATGTAATTTTAGCAGGAAGTGAAGTTGCACAAATACGCAGTATTTAGAACACTCATTGATTTCGTGTTTCTGTACCCACCAAGGCACAGATGTTAGTTACCATTTTCGTGCCAGTTATCTCTATCTTCCTAATAATTGCAAACTGAGGAAGAGAGTTTGCAAGGACAAAAAGGGAGCTGGGAAGAACTTTAGTTTATAAACCCTAATTCAGATGTAAATTAATTTTTTCTATCCTTGACCTATTTAACCTCCAGAATAATAAAGATAGTGGTCTACTTGTGGTGTATCTTATTATGATTGGGTCTTGTATTGCCTCCATTATTGCCATTTCATTTTTAAGTAAAATCTTTGAACTTGTAGAGGTGTCTCTGACTTTGAAGATACATGTCTCTCATGTCACTAAAGCAGTGGTCAGAGGGAAGGCACAAGACAAATCTCTTGGCTTAAATAAAAATGAATTCCTGGTAGGTTGGTCCAGCATGATAAGTAAGTTCATTCATTGCTGTAGAATGGCTTGAATTTGCTGGGCATATTTTGAAACCCCTCATTTTTCCATTGTTTTGCAGCAAGGAGAAGACAACAAAGATTGTGTGCTGGGTACTAAAGAGATTTTGAGGGGATTTTTTAGGTGCTTCTGGTGAGAACTTTTTAGTAGAAGAGTTGTATGAGAGATACTGTAGAGGGTAGATTCAGACTAGGTGCAAGTAGGAAACACTTTACCATGAAAATGGTGAACACTGGAAATGGCTTCTCAGAGAGACTGTAGATGTCCCATTCTAGAAACATTAATGGTTTACATTAACATTAGGGTTCTGAGCAACCTGATCCAGTTGGCAATGTCCCTGTTTGCTGCAGGGGAGGTTGAACCAGATGATCTTGAGAAGTCCCTTCCAAGCCAAACCCCTCTGATCCTGCGAGTGTGAAATGGCTGTGATGTAAAGTGTAAGCCTAGGCAGTACTAATTGCTTGTCCTGTTGAAGGCAGAACTAAAGAAGGAGGTATGAAGGAAATTGATTATTTCTCCAGTTGCCTTTGTGAATACTGGTGAAAATGAGTGTTGGCAGATGTGCAGCAGCTCTGAGCTGTACCTTCCTGCAGCTCATCAGTTCAGCACTGCTACTTGAAACATAAAATCTGCAGTTCTCTGACCACCTTGGCCTCTTTCCCAGTTTTAGCAGAGTTCAAGTGAATGTACTGCCACTCTCTCTAATATTCTGTTTTATCTTTTTTGGCCATGCAACACTGCAAAAGAACTTTGCATTTCTACTCACTACTTACCATAATGGGGCACAATAAAGTAGATTGGCTTAGTATGTTTAATTATGTGTTGAAGACATGTGTGGTCTTTGATAGATGTTTGTCTGTTCATAAAATAATGAATATAAAGAAATTTGAGATAGCACTAATAACGTGATAGAATTTTAAGGCCTATTTTTTTAGTGTATACTACTTCACAGTGCTACAGGATTTTGTCCCAGAATTTTTCACTGATTACAACAAATATGCATTTCTCTTTTTGCCCAGGGACTAAAAGGTGACCCTGGTAGTCCTGGTGTGGCTGGCCCAAAAGGAGAAAAGGTACCTTTTAAATCTTGTTTAAGTTGTATGTATATGTGAGTGTGCATGATATTCTTCAGTTTTGAACACGTTGCTGTAACTATGTGTGGCAAACACCCACTGCTGCCATTTGTGCAACTTAAGGGTTAAAGAATATGGGTACAGGCTAACTGTAAATGCAAAAGACAAGTACCCTTTATCACAACGAATTTTAAAAGGAGTTCTGAGCAGGAACCTAAATTTGGTGTTCTGAATTGCTCTCTGGGTGCGCTAGTTTGCTCCCATGAACTAAACCTGAAGGTCTCTGATGTGATTTGTACTTCAGTGACCTAATTTTGTGAATATTCACACAGTCAGATTTCTTTACATATGTGAGCTGTCACACTGGCTTCAGCAGCCACCTTGTGCATGTAAGCTGCAGCTTGTAACTTGACATATGGAAATGTGTTTTGAAGGATTTCTTTTTTTAAGCTGTGATTCATTTATGCAGAGGCCTGGCATTTTTTTTCCCTTTAACCTGTAGTGAACTGTGTATATCTCTGCCATTACTGGAGAAGAATATCACTTTACTCACATATTTTCATAATCAACATGTTTGATGATTGTTCTGAAATCACTTCTGCAGTGCTTCATATTCTCTAAAAGGTCTAGAGGGTAAATATGTATAACTAAATATATTTTTGATTTACTTCCTCTCCTGTTTCAACTAGGGAGATGCAGGACCTCCAGGACCAGCTGCCTTGAGTGTGAGTACCTGTAAAGAAAAACAGCCAAAAGAAAATCCTTAAGAAGTGCTGCATGTTTTTCACTAATTTGCAATGTGAATACTCCCACTAGTAAATCTAAAAGTCAAGTCCCTTTCTTCATAGTGCTTCTGCATTTTCTGTATGACTTGTGAAGGGAATTCTATAAATATAAAAAAAATAAGCAGGTTTAAAACATCTTGTTTCCTCCCAAATGCTAACAAGGATTTTATCTTGTTTATTCCATGTATAAATAGTATAGACTTGTTCCAGTGAAAGAATTCCCTTGTTATTTTAAGGAAAAGCATTTTTCAGTAAAAGGTTGCAAAAATGATCAGTGCTTTTAGGATATTGTATTCTGGCTAGATGCTGCTGTATGGATGGTGGAAAATGTTCTTAATTTCCTTGCAATCCAGGCCCCAAGCATGTACAAAACCTGAAGAAAAGTGTCCCCAAAACTCTCCAGGGCATGTCTTCTTTGCTTCATAAAAGTAATAAATCCTGTTTGAATTCTATGAATTCTAGTGGTTTCGCTCGTGAGCTGAGATGAAAAGCCCTTCCATTCAAAACAGTCTGTTTGGGCAAAAACAATTCAAAATGGTGCAAAAGAGTGTGGCAAAAATGAAAAAGAGAAAAAAAAAAAAGCTACTAAATTCCCAGGCTGCAGTTTCACAACATGAATAGCTCTTCTCCCAGACTCAGTGTTATGAGCCACATCTATACTGTTCATGTTATCCATGTAATCCTAAATAAACTTCAAAAGAACTGTCATTCATAGTGTAAATGTTTATACATGCTCTTTTCCCTCCCTTAATTTCCAACACTGTAGCAGCAGGATCTCCATTAGAGCTTACAAACATTGAAGGATATAACAGAGACCCACATGATAAAAAAAGATCTACTCTTTAAGTGTCAAAATTAAGTTGCCATGTTTTAGACTGCTTGTTTTTAGGATTATGAATTACAATATCCTGTATCTCTGTTTCCTGGGAAGAAGTTAGTGTTTTGTCCCAAGATCAGTGACTCTTTGCTGCAGTTCATATCTTACTGGAGGTAAACAGGTCCATTTATGTCCTTTAGTTGAATATACAAACTGTGAGCTGGAAGAGTTAATGTACTATTAAAATATTATTAGTAACCTGCAGTTTTACTGTATTGGAGTTGGAGATGCATTGGAGTATGTCTTGCTTTAGATAGATTCTTACAGGCCTTGAAGGGATCATAGGAATAGGAATCAGACATGTCTGAAGATGAGACAGGTAAAAAATCTGAGAATGTATATTTTGTGTGTGCTCTAAGACCATAGAGCAGTCTTTTTGAGAATTTTTTATGTAAATGATTGAAAAAATAGTACATCTGCTCTGATAGAAGTACCTGGATATGTTAAGTCTCTTTTTTTTCATGTGTTTATTGTCTTAAGTTGCAGTTGTGGTCACTTAGCTTTCCTAAGAATCATACTCAGGGGTCAGTAGTATATCAAGAATCAGAGAATATGCTGAGTCGGAGAAGGTGCCCACAACTGGAAGGGATTGGCAAGCCCCAGTTCCCTGCCCTACACATGCCCCTCTCCAAGGGTCACACCACACACATGAGAGCATTGTCCAAATGCTTCTTGAACTTCATCAGGCTGGTGCTGTCACCACTTCTCTGTGGAGCCTGTTCCAGTGCCCAGCCACCCTCTGGGTGAAGAATCTTTCCTGATATCCAACCTAAACCTCCCCTGACACAGCTTCAGGCCATCCCCTCAGGGCCTGTCACTGTCACCAGAGAGAAGAGATCAGTGCCTGCCCCTCCTCTTCCCCTCACAAGGAAGCTGCAGACTGCAGTGAGGTTTCCCCTCAGTTTCCTCCAGGCTGAACAGACCAAATGACCTCAGCTGCTCTTCCCTGCAAGGCTCTTCTTTCTCCTTGTGGCCCTCATTTGGACACCCTCTAGGAACTTAATAGCTTTCTTATATTTTGGTGCCCAAAACTGCACACAATATTCAAGGTGAGGCTGCCCCAGTGCAGAGCAGAGCGGGACAATCCCCTCCCTTGCCTAGCTGGCCATGCTGTGTCTGATGCCCCCCAGGACAGTTTTGCCCTTCCTGGCTGCCAGGTCACACTGCTTTCAGACTGACCGAACTTACTCCTTCTGTACCTGAAGGGATCCAATTTCATAAAATGGATGTCAAAGAATTACATTTCTTTGATTACAGAATGCTTTGCAAATGTTTCAGTTCATTGGTTCCAGCACAATAAGGTGTCTTTGTGTTGGTACATTTACTGATGGTCGCCTTTACACTTTCATAAAGAAAAGATTTAAATTTTAGGAAAGCTGACGCAGTCTTCAGAGGGATGTTAGTAACTGATGTAGAGAAGAGTGAGTGTGAATGGGTTTAGCAGTTTGAAGACAGATTACAGCAGAGTGGGAATACACGGCCCAGCAGGAAGGCTTTCTCTCTTGGCCACTGTAAATTGTTGTGTGTTTCTCTTGGCAAGAGCTAAAAGAAGATTAATTACATGAGTGATGGTGGCTAAGGGAAAATTCAGTGTTCAGAGTGGTTTTATTTGTGTGACTTCTGTGTGGATGTGATTCCTACAATATATAATCATGAAAGGAAGATGTAATATCTTGCTGTGAATAAATAGTAGGTCAGATAGCATCACAGTTCATATGTCACTTAATGAGAACTTACTATGTCAGAACCATTCATGCTGTTATAGCCAAAATATGATGTAAGTGTTTCAGTTATGAGTCCTGGTAAAGTTTTTTAATGTTCCATTCATTTGGGATGAAGGCATAATGTCATAAATTTATCCTCTGCTTCTAGTAATTTTAATTTTTTCCTAATGTGAAAATTATTTACTTTTATCTAAAAGATAAATGAATTATGCTGGGAGGCAGGGAGGGAAGAGAAATTAAAATGATGACACACTGTTAGAATTAAGTCCTAAGTAGACTTTTGGGCAGGGAGGAAGGGAATATTAAAAGGAACCAGGTTTTGTTCAAACTAGACAACTGGGCCTAGGTCATTGACCTTCTGCCCCAGTGCAATTGCCTAGAGTCAGGTGTTAAATGATGGCATCATACAGAGCTGTGCAGCTTTTCCATTCCTGTGTGTTTCCATAGAAATCATACACCAGTGGAGTGAGCTGAATGAGGGCTATCATATATTCTTATTTCAGTATAAACTAGACCATCAGTAGTGTTGTTCGGGGTCAGAATGTTCTCCCCATGCACAGATCTGTACCATGCTTCTATCCTTGGCACAGGGAGTGTGAAGGTAGCAAAAGACTGAGTCTGCTTCACTGCAGCAGCTGGTTGGTCCAGGGAGAGTTGCTGTGAGTAATCTATACAAGTATGTAACAGCATGCAGTAGAAATTCTTGGGGGTTTTGTTTTGTTTTGGTTTGGTTTTTTTTGTCTGTGCTACTGGCACCTGCAGAAGTCTAAAAGATGTCAGTGACTCCGTGTCTAAAAGTGTTTGTGCAACCCTGATGAATAGGAAATCCCACACAGCTCAGAAGCATGAGCAACATGGGAACATGAGAAAATACAGAAGAGAATGAAGGGATTGGTACTTGGAGGGAAAATTATATTTTTAAGTATTCAGCTGACAGATATAGCCATTATAGTATGGAATGAGGGAAACTTCAAGGCAGTATGTGTGGCAGAATTCATAAATACCCAACAGCTGTAGCAACCTATTAGGTAGATGAGCATATGCCAAACTGCAAAGTAGGCAAACAATAGCACTGCTTTTTAAGATGCAAAAATTACTTTATGAGTTTGAAATTGAAATTTCATAGCTCAGAAAGTGCATCTGAAAAATAAAGTAGAGCTCTGGATCTTCCTGTTTGATGTGAGTTAACAGAAAATTTCACACTGAAATCCTAACAACATTAACATTTAACAAAACTTCTCACTTGTAGGAATAGCAGAGAATTCAGTAAGAGATGGGATTAGACTTCCATGTGTTTCTGTGCATTTATTTCAAGTAGATACATAAGTCTTGTTAATACAATTTCATCAATCATGCATGAAGAATTAGAGAAAAGAAACAGCATTGTAATGCAAAATACGCTAATCTGTAAGAAGAAATATGTGATAAATTTTATAGGATTTACATAGAACCCTACCGAAATTAGCAATTTCAATAGTTCTAAGTATATTTGTTTGACTCGGGCATTATTCCTATAAATGCATTTTATTGTAAAGTTGACATATATATGTGTGTATTTGAGCCCTTTTATTTAGGATGTAAAGTTTTCCTGTGTTTTTATGAGTCAGTTAACACTCCCCAAGTCCAGATACATGTATGTATTTTTCTTCTCATTTATGGTGGTAGTTTTATGGGAGTAGTCCAAAATCACGATTGATTCTCAGCCTTTTTTTATGCTGCCTCTAATTTCTCTGCTATGTTCTGAATTGCTCTGTAAGTAGTAGATATCTCTTTCCTTTAGTACTTTTCAGGTGTCTTATGAATAAATGCTGTGATTGTATTTTGAACTTTTTTTCCTTTATTATGTGCACTTTATGAAGCAATATGGGAGATGTTTAAGGCTTAAGTTCCCTGATAAATTATACTGTAGCCGATGAACCTTCAGAGAGTAAAAAGGAGGGATTGTACTCCTCTGTAGTGTGGTTTTGTCGAGATGTGGGATTTGGAGGCAGAAGCTGGGGACTGAGTTCTGCAGGGTCACAGCTGGCTCTGCAGCTTGCCCGCTCTGGTATCCCCAGCTGAAGCCTGTGCGTGCCGTGTCAGAGGAGTGACAGGTGAGGGAAGGTAGCACAGCCATCCCTTGTGAAATACACGATAACTATTCCTCTCGACACTCGATCCGCTGCTTTTAGTTCCTGGGGAAAATGAGCGTCCGTCCGCACGTTCCTGCGAACCTATCCCTTTCAGGAGTTATAAAATAGTCATCCAGATGGCACCAAGTGTTTACTCAGAAGCCAAGGCTTAAGTCAGTCACAGACAGAAGTCCCCAGGAGTTGCTTACTAAACAGATATTTGGAATGTTGGCTCCTAGGTCTGGTTAAATCGATCCGAAGGAAGCTGGTGCACAAGTGCCATGTGGAGGCGGCTGTGGGAGGAAGTTGCAGATTCAGGTCTGGGCAAGCTCCACTGTAACTTTTGGCTCTTCCCTTTCTAAACAAACATCAGCTACAGATTGCACAGCTTTCTCCTCTCTTATTCATGGGAAGCTAAAGAAATGGACACACACTCTCCAGTAGTAAGCAACTCAAATAATATTACCTTCTCTTTCTTTCCATGTAATGACATGAAGGAAAGTAATCCTATTTAACTAAAGTATAGACTGCAAATTACACTTTCATACTAAATCTCTTCTTTTCATACATTTACTTTCAGAAAAACCTGAACTTTATCTGTCTGAGCTTTTTTAAACGAGTTGTATTAATTTCCTGAAAATCCTAAATTGTTTCATTGATTTTCATAGAATATAGTGATCACTTCACTTCCACAGTATAAATTACAAATATTCTCTTCTTCAAAAAGCACTTTTTAATTATGGGAGAAGGTGCTATTAAGACTACCCCTTTGTTGAAATAGAAGATTATTTATTAGTTACAGTGTGGTTTTTATCTTCTTTATGCAGTAATATTGATAGTGAAGACACAAGTGAAGATTGAAGTCTTAACCTTACAGTAAATCTGTTTTTCAAAAATTCTTACTCTGATAAATCGGCATGAATGTGATTTATATGTCCTTCATTAGAATAATGATTTGAAAATTTTCCCATATACAGTAGACATCAATGTAATGAATAATTTTCATTTAGTCCTCAGGATTTTAATTATACTTCTTTTGCCTAGCAAATAAACCTATGTTTATTAAAAGTACTAGGTTCATGAATGTAAACTTCTGTGAAATTACCCTTCCAATTTCCCTTTCAAATTATTGTCTCTGAAAGAAAGTACATTTCAAGGTTAGTTAACAGAGAGAGCTAAAGAAATGGCCTAACCCAAAGAATAATGACATCAGTGAGGAGCATATTTTCTGTTTGCTCCAGTAATAAATGATCAAGAAAATGTAGCTTATCATGTTTCCTGGAAGACTGAAATACTTCTGCTAAAATGCTGTCTCCTTTTCTGTAGAAGTAAATGGATTGAAAGCACTTTAGAAAGAAAAGTGGTGTAACAGCAGAAAAGTACGGTCACTGCAGTAACTTTAAGGGGTTGAGCAGGTGTACAAATATTTCCACTTGCTGTCTCAAGGTACTTCAGTAAGGATGTGACTGAGATCAGGTCATATTTGGAAATGCTTAAGACAGAGGTAGTCTAATTTCCCTCATAAATGGTAATACAAGAGGAAATTAGTCATCCTTCTGTGATTTTCCTGTGCCGTTTTTCCCATTGTGACATATTTGTAACAGTGAGGCATGTCTGCAAGCTCTGTGGGCTTCCATGTGGGTGGTGGGGGACAATCTTTTGGACAGGAAGAGGAAACTATGGTAATTGTATTTTAAGGTGTCCCCCTTCCTCATCCTCCTGTTTGGGGTTCAAGGTAGAGCAGCATCACAGCTGCAGCAAGTAAACTGCTTTGAAGATACCTGAGAAACCAAACTTTGACCATCCTGACTGGAGGGACGTTATTATTATTTCAGTTCCTTTGCTTGCTAAGTGTGATAGGAACAGCATCTGAGAGGATGCTGTTCATTTACTCTCAATATGTAAAGGCCAAAGAGGGAAATATTCTCAAAACAGGGTAGAAGGATCACAGTGACCTGCACAGTAGAACTTGTTCTCTACAAGCACCTCCAGATTAAGTGGATGCCTTTAAGACCTATTGAACTGCATCTTACTGCATCCTGTCTGGGGTGCTGTGCCACTCTTACAGCAGTACCATCCATCCCACAAGCAGTATTTGGGTGGCTGCAGAGTGCTCTTCAAGTCAGTCCTGCTGCTGTTCTTCACTGTGAGCACCCATTGTGTTATGTCAGGAATTTGGAACTCTGTGGTCACTTTTTACCTGACTGCTGAGTGCCGTGATTCCGTGCTGCTCTACTTGTGGAGTTTAGAGGGACCATTGAAAATGTAATTCAACCATGTGACAGCTTTTCTTCATCCTGAGCGAGGACTGTGTTATAAAGAACTACATCAATCACTTGCAATGGGAACTGCCCGCCAGTTTGCTTTTAAAAATGTTTCAGCAGTGATGTTGTATCAGTGGGGCTATAACTTCCTGTTTATCAACACAATGTTTTGAAATTGCTTGGCAAAATCATATCTGTTATAGCTTGGTCTTTTTGAAGTAGCAAGTTTTATCATTAGAAAACTTGCATGTTCAGATGATTAAAAAATTACCTATTCTTAAATTATCACAAGGAATTTCTGCATACCAAATTTAGACTTTGTCTCTATTTAACTCATCTCACTAAATTACATACATTTTCTCCCCATATAATAGCATTTATTCTGTAAAAACTGAGGTCATGTGTTTGCTGGAATTCATAGTGAGGAAACACTGGATGAAAGTAGCTTGTGTATAGAACACACAAACCAGTCTATAAATGAAATAAATTTTGTGCCTTAATTAGACCTGCATTATTGTTGCTAACATTTGTATTATATTTAATTTGTGTTGAGAAGGAAATGTATTCCAGCTCAGAATGTATTCCAGCAACACTACCTGCAAGTACATAAGGCAGATGTCTATCTTTCTGCTTCAAAAACTATCAGCTATGTTTTGAAGCAACTTTCAGAATCCCAAAAGTATATATACTTGTCTAATAGTTTGCTCTCTTGGCATCAACCATAATCTTCTGTGAGAAGCAGCATGAATAACAGCTTTAAGTAACCTCACTATTGCACTTCTGCTGGGTTTTTTCTTTTTTTTTTTAACATTCTTTTTCGTCATGGGGTCATGATAAAAACTTTACTTTTTTGAGAGTATGTTTTTAGGCACTTTGTCTGAGTTATTAAATCTGTGAACAGTGCCTCCTCCATGTGTTTGCAGATGCTTGTTGTGATGTATTTGTACCTGCAGAGTCACATGACAGGATTTTAGCCCTTCTACAGTAAGTGGCTTCTGATAGCTCCACATTCATACACTTCAAATTAACAGCTTTTGAAACTTGGAACAGCTTAACTGGCTGAACTGTTCACTGATTTTTCTATAACTTCCTAACATATTTTTCTTCTACTGTCTCAAGTTGATTTTTGTTTTTATCTCCTGATACTTTAAAAAAAATATTATCTGCTAAATTACTAAAATGTTACATCCTACAGATATTTTCAAAACAAAATCTTTTAAAAGCTCACTTATTCTACTGCAGCATTTTTTAAACCTGCTGGTTTTTTCCTAGTTTCCCTAAACTAAGGCTTAGACTAAGTTTTGATGATATTTCATTTAAATGTCCACATGTTCTTCACAGTGTGGTTGCTTTTTCTATTCTATGTTCTAACCCGCATATTCTCCATTGTCAATACTTCCCTTTATGGTTTACCTCTTATAAAGGGATTCACAAGTTTCTGCTCTTCATTTTCAAGATATTGCACAACCCTCTTGAGCCTACCATTGAATCATGCATCATCTCTCTTCATAGCCACCCCTCACTCATTGTGGTAGATGTTCTAAGTTTCAGTTGCACTTAAGAACATCTCCATTTAATGGCTTTTATTTTCTCCAAGCTACATGGTAATGCTTGAGAGATTTCCACTTCATCTTCCTCAAGCTCCTTCAGGTACGTTACTCCAAGGGGCTTGCTTGGTCCGTGACAGGAGCAGGCTTTGTAGACTGTATGTGTTATTTTAATTCACTGCTCCATGAAGTACGTGGAAGGCTGCCACCTTTCAGCCTCAAAGGTGGCCTGGCAGAGTCAGGAAAAGCCCATGTGTGTTAGGTCACCTCAAAGGATGCATCATATTTTCCTGCTGCCTGATGTCACACAAATAGGCTGGTTTTTAACTCTCAGTGCCTTGTGTTGTTCCTAGATTGGTGATTGTTCTGCTCATCACCAGAGCCATGCTTTTGCCAGGTCAAAAGTATCAAAGTGACAGTGACACATAGTGAATGATTTCAATTGTCTTGCAATACCTGAAGGGCACCTATAAGAAAGGTGGGGACAGACTTTAGCTGAGCCTGTTGAGATAGGACAAGGGATAAAACTGAAGGAGGTCTCAAACTGAAAGAGGGTCAATTTAGATTAGCTATAAGAACGAGGGTTTTTTTACAATGAGGGTGATGAAACACTGGAACAGATTGCCCATAGAGTTGATGGATGCTCCATCCCTGAAAACATCCAAGTCCAGGTTGGATAGGACTCTGAGAAACCTGGTGTAGTTGAATATGGCCCTGCTCATTGCAGGAGGGTTGGACTAGATAACCTTTAAAGTTCCCTTCCAACCCAAACCATTCTGTGGTTCTATGATCTTAGTTGTTTTGGCTGTTGTTTACCTGGGGAGTTTGTACTTGTAGAACAGATTGCCATCTGATGTAAATGTTTTGAACACAATGCACAGCATATCCCATGTACCATAGATTGCATGGATGATAGATAGATATAGGTATGTATATTCAGTCTATATTCTATCCCTTTATCTGTGGTGGTGGGCTCCTCTGACCAACTGTGCTATCCATGGCTGGAGGGAGTCAAATCTGATCTTTGATCTCCAAAGGAAGATCTCTAGAAATTAAATAGGAATGCGACCTAAGTAGAGACTTTAGTCTGCTTTCCTACAAACAGGTATTTCTATTTTCTATTTCATTGCCAAGTTCTATAGGAGTTCAGTGGTAGAAGTTTTATTCATCCGTTTAGACAGAATTCACTGTAGAAGGTTTTTTTTCATTTCTCCTGCAGTTTCTTCTGCAGTTATTTTTCCATGATCTCTTTCAGTGAATGTTGAGCAGAGATAGCATTGCTAACTCATTACTTTGGCCAAGTTACTACAGTTTTAGAGCTGTGTTAGTTAACATGGCCTGTGTTGTCCTATCAATTTTTAAACGGAAGATCCCACTGAGGTTGGTGTGAACTTTTACTTCAGTTTCAATATCAGGATGTGGCTCCTTGTACAGGGGAGTCCTCCCTGCCTAGTTACCAATTGTACACAGCTCTCCTCCCTTTCCTTGAAGATAAATCTCCTTATCTGGTTCCTTTTTCTTGACAATAATATTGTAGAGAGAAGAAAAAGAATAAAAGTACTCCTTGGATAAAAATGTTGGCTATTAATTATCACTATTGTGCAGTTACATTCTTGTGTAATTCTTGTCCCCTTGGAGCCTTATTGTACAGATATGTGAGGCTAAGTATTTCCTCCCACATAAAACGGACATTTCAGGTTTTCATCTCATTCCCCTGCATAAAGTTGTCACTAAAATGAAAAATTAACAAAACAAAATTCCACCTCTTCCTGAATTCTCAGAATTTTTTCACAGAATTAGAATATTGCTAACAATTAGACAGAACACTGCAAGTTCCACACTGCCTAGATGAGAAAGTAAAGCTTTACAGAGGTCATATTGACATGCTGCTTTATGGGTTTGTGTATGTATAAGCTACATAACTTGGCACTGTAATTAACTTACCATGATATTATTTGTTGGACACAATGTTCTCATGCATATTTTAGTTCATAAACTTATGGTGAAAGATGAAAATGGTGTGCATCAGCTTTGTAAATCTTATCCTGTTTACATTATAAACTGAAATTATAGGAGAAATATCCTATAGTGAAATACTGTCTGAGATATATTTTTTGCTTGAATGTTTGAAAGTGGAGAAATTATAGAAATGGAAAAGCTCTTGAAGTGACCACTTCTATTTGAAATTGAAGTCAGACTACATTCTGATCAACTTAAAATATTATTTGAAGATGTAAGAGCTGGTAGCTTTGGAATGCCTACTTATTTTCTCAAGTTTATATTGAGAATTAGAGATCATTAATGAACTTCTTAAATTCATTTCTAGAAATCTGGATACTTTAAAAAATTATGATTGTCAGGGTGTTTCAGTTCACTCTTACTGGGTCAGTAAATAAGTGTAATTGATTCTAAGTAGGGCATTTGAGTTTGACCAAAGATATGACTCATGCTGAAGCAATACATGAGTCTGAGTAATTTTAAAGATTTAAAAATTTTAATATTTCAAATTCTTAAATTAAAAAAATTTAAGTTCTTTAACTGTGTGACATCGCTAAGAATATGCAATATAACATGCAAGGCTTTTTTTTTTTTAATTATACAATGCAGAACTGTTACATATTCTTGCTGATTACACTGAAAACTATTTCACATTTCTTGTTGCTATAATGGAAATTGGATTGCTTCCTCAAAGTAATTTTTTTAAATTGTGTTCCAAGGTGACTCATGAAGAAAAGGGGGAGTGGGGGGAATGACTGTTCTAAGTTGTTCTGAGATGTTGTTTGAAGGCTTTATGATTATATTGTACAATAATCAGATATAAAATTAAAGCCCCAAAGCCTCAGAACTGCTCTGTGATTTGGTCTCTGACTGAAAAAGCCAGATCCTTGCACTGAGTTCAGAAGGAAGGCTCACAAGTCAAGGATATATTCAAAACACTCAAAGCTCCTGTGCCTGTTCAGGAGAGAGAGAGGAAAAAAAAAGAGACACTGAAGTGTTTTGAAAAGACAAGCCAGAATTGCAGAGGAAGCAGCACAGGGCTGGTTCTTAGGATCCACTGAGCATAAGGCCTTCTGCTATATTTAGTTCCCTTTCCCTGCCTTCCCCTCCCCCTTCAGTGCCTATATTTGAATTTGAGTTGTAAAGTAAGTTGTCTTTCATTTAAAATAACTTTTTTTTGTCAATTTTTATGGCATCCCAACTTAACAGGATAAATCACTTTTCAATTAATATTGTAGTTAAATATAACTGTGCATAATTAGTGCTGACTTACCTCTTCTTTTCCAAGGATACAGCCTTTATATGATGGAATGTGATTAATAATTATTGCTTGTGCACCTTCTTGCACCTTAATATAACATTGAAGAAATTGTTAGGAATAGCCAATTCTTATTATTAGAAATAAATGCCTTGTCTTGCCATCTGAATCTTTGGTCTAGTCTTACTTTATAGAAAAATAGAAGATGAGAATAGTTACAAATATTTAATGTTTGTATTTTCAGGGTTTGCTGGAGGGTCCCCAAGGTCCACCTGGCAAAGAAGGTCAAAGGGTGAGTAAACTTGGTGAACAACTGGTGAGTGTGCTAACAGCTTGATGTGCGACTTCTGCCTAAGCACTAACAAAAAATGGTAAGGTAACAGCTGAGTATGAAGCATTCTGACAACAAACTGAGCCTTGACACTTGAGGTTTCTCTTCACTTGAAGGAGATTTAACAATTTCAACCATCTAAAGTGTTTTAATGACTGGCAGAACAGATGTATTGTATTGTCTTTTGTGCAGTATGTTTCTGCTCTAGTTTTAGCTGAAATAATATTAAAACTTTTCAGTTTTCCTTTTTTGGCAGGGGTGAACTATACTTTGCAACATCTAAGAACTAGAAAGATATGAATTTAGGGTCACTATCTAAAATATTAGCAGAAACCAGTCTGCTAATATTTTAGATAATGACCCTAAATTCAAAATTCAAATTCAGTCTNTTGTCTTGCCATCTGAATCTTTGGTCTAGTCTTACTTTATAGAAAAATAGAAGATGAGAATAGTTACAAATATTTAATGTTTGTATTTTCAGGGTTTGCTGGAGGGTCCCCAAGGTCCACCTGGCAAAGAAGGTCAAAGGGTGAGTAAACTTGGTGAACAACTGGTGAGTGTGCTAACAGCTTGATGTGCGACTTCTGCCTAAGCACTAACAAAAAATGGTAAGGTAACAGCTGAGTATGAAGCATTCTGACAACAAACTGAGCCTTGACACTTGAGGTTTCTCTTCAGTTGAAGGAGATTTAACAATTTCAACCATCTAAAGTGTTTTAATGACTGGCAGAACAGATGTATTGTATTGTCTTTTGTGCAGTATGTTTCTGCTCTAGTTTTAGCTGAAATAATATTAAAACTTTTCAGTTTTCCTTTTTTGGCAGGGGTGAACTATACTTTGCAACATCTAAGAACTAGAAAGATATGAATTTAGGGTCACTATCTAAAATATTAGCAGAAACCAGTCTGCTAATATTTTAGATAATGACCCTAAATTCAAAATTCAAATTCAGTCTGCTAATATTTTAGATAATGACCCATTGTGCAAGTGTCAATGCCCAACATATGTGTACAAAAGATATGATATAGTAAAGGGGAATTAAGGGGACTGGTGGGGGGAGGAGCAGAATATGCCAAATACATTAAATAAACAAACCTTTGTTTATTTAGAATTTTAATATAATTAAGTAATTGACTGACTGGTTTCTCCATGTTCTGTTTTTATTTTCCCTGACTTATTGAATTTGATAATTCATTAGAGCAGATAACAAATATTTATGATTGTGGTATCACAAGAATTAATTCACTGTTGTAAGTGTATAATCTAGTATGTTCCTAAAAGTTTGGGAAGATATTAAGACTCAAGCATTTCAATATTTTTACAAATAAGTATGTGCCCAGTTTGCAGTTTTGATGTTGGATCTCAATAATTCTTGGTTTATTTAGGCATCTTGATATTCAATATCACAGTTAAAATATCTGAAGTAAAAAGATTAAGATCATTAATCTTAGTAAACTACAGTGAATTTTTAAAGGCCAATTGAATGATTCCAATAATAGTAATAAAACTAACAGAAGACTAGCTCTTAAACAAAATGAGTAATGACACATAGGCCCCAAAGCTATGTTTTATGTTCATTGTTAAGTTTTAAAAAAAGAACTAAATTCCATTTAAGCTGAACACGAAGACTTGACAGCTGAGTTTATTTACATTTCTCACTAAGGATTGAGAACCTGATCAGAAAAACTCAGTGTAATAATGCAGAATTCAAAGTTGGGTGATGAAAATGTTATTAAAGCACATTTACTAGCATATTGATGTCCTAATTAAGAATTTTATAATTACCATTACTATTACAGTTAGGCAATGAAATATGTGTGATACTGTGAAAAGACAGTTGTATCCCCTTTTAGCATATTTTTGAGTTGTTCTGTGAAGTATTGAATCTGCAAAATGACAGATTCTCCTTTAGGAAAGTTATAAAGATTCTTGTGTTTTAGAAACTTCTGTCTTGGAACTTCTTCATTTTTTATGCAAAATTTCAGAGTTAACACACTGTATTATATTTAATAAATGGTGGATAAATTGATTTGGAAATACTTCTTAATTTTTTTCCATTTTGCGGTAGGAATTAGTGGGTTGGTACTTTCATCATGGACATTTTCCTACTCACACATAAAATTGAGCTGTTGTCACACTCCAGCCCCTATAAAAATGGGATCACTGTTGGTTTTGTAATCTCTCCATGCACACAGCTGCCTCGAGCCAAACAAGGGGAACAGCAGACTGTGGAGTCTCAGCATCTGTCTTTATCTTTCTGCCAGTGAGATGCTCACAATACTCATTCTGCTGGCCACTCCTGCCCAAGCATTAACAACATTGTTGGCAGGCTTAATTCAAGTCCCATGTGCTTTTGCATTTCCAATACATTTAATTACACAATAACATACCATTTGTAACAAGATCTCTGCTCTGTTTAATGACAAACAGGACAGTGCACATCTAATGGCTATTAAAGGCTCCTTTTTATTCAATTATAGATGTCATGTTCCTCTGTTCTACTTTCAGCAGATCCTCCAAATCTTTCACATTATGAAGTTATTGCTTTTCTCATGGGCAGTCTTTTGAAGATTAAAGCATATTATTGAGTGTGCAACTAGCTAATATTTTTTTTCTCCAACATATTATTCAGACCTAAAAGCAGTTGTGTCCTATTGTGTCCATTCTGAAGACTGGAACTGTAACATATTAGGGGAAAAAAAAGCTACTCCAGAAACACTTGAATGTATCTATTTGATTTGAGTGCCGCACTTTGAGAACATGAACTTTTATTTTAAGTTGCCATTCATACAGTACTTGCTATATTCAAGATTTAATCCACCTGCATCTGGAGCATTTTTAAGTGTTGAGCTCCTTGAAAACTGGTCTTAGATTAATAAGGAGTATAGAAGACAATCATATAGTGTGTAACTTACAGACCTTGGAATACACATTGAAGCAAGGAACTGAGGAGGATTAGCAGTGTTAATGGTGATATTGAAGAAACAAATAAAAGGCTCAGGTTAGAGCTAGTGACAGGTAAATAGCAATAGAAAATGAGTAGAAAAGCAAGGAAAACAGCATGCATTTTCATTTTCAGGGTGTTTTGAGGGAGGTTTATTGTATCAGCCAAGATCAGAGTTTAATATTACATATACTAAGAAATACCAAAGGTGCCCTGTCCCAGAGTGAGCACCCATCTCCCTGCATTCACTGAAGAGGGAACTAGGAAAATTGTACCCCTAGTGAGAGGAATAAGTCTGAATAACAATATTTCTTTCACCTCACAGGAATAATCTGCGCAAAAAATTACATCATAAAAGTATATATAATAATTATTATAGAAATAGAGTAAGTGTTGCTATATTGAACTGTGGTTTATGAGTTCAAAGTTATGTGAACCTTAAAATGCTTATTGACATGTACATCAAATTGTCTTAGAAATGCAAATCTACATCATTACTTAATTAGATGATGTCAGTGGTTTATTTCAAGTGTAAAGGAGGATCAATACATTTTTTCAAATAAGGTGGTAACAGCTTTTTTCTGATAGATGCACTGTAGACAGAGTTACTGCTGTCATTTGAGCCCATGCATGATTATTACAATACTGAATATGTCACTTTGTGTCTTTGATATATTATATTGTATATATAATATAGTAATATGGTATATTACTGCTGCATGGTCATACTGGGTTATAATCTTACTCCCACATCAAAGATCAGTTTAGGTTCTTACTTGCTTAAATGATGGTCAGCAATGGAAATTGATGACAGAAGTATCTGAAATATCTTCTTAGTTGGTCTCACTGGATGCTTTCCAGATATCCTAAAGAATGGAAAGGTTTGCAGAAAGCAGGACACTAGTATGATGTGTTTACAGAAATGTAGTGTGGGGAGATCATTCAGAAGGAGAGAGAAGCCCTGAAAACTTGTCACTAGTTTTGTGCAGCATTAAAAGACTCTGTATCAGGATGACCGGGTTCTATTTTTTGGCTTTATTTAACAGAAAATTGCAAATTTGCTGAAAAGTTTCAAGTAACAAAGTCATGGAGAACAATGAGTATGATGATAAATAAAAATTGGATTCATAATCGTATTACTTCTCTCATACTACTCTAGTAGCAAAATGCATAAATATTTCTTTTCTGAATAAACAAATAGATTAATAGTCTAGCATTTATCAAGAGTATTGGTTGTGTCTGTAAGAGCAGACTCATCAGTTCCCATTCTTTCCTCACTTGGGACACCTTTCCCTCTCATCTCCATTATCTCTTCTCATTGTGGCTGGCTTATGCAGGAGAGCAGCCTTCGTGAGCAATGGGTACAAATAATGATCTTCAGACTTACATATCTAGTTTTCTCTGCACAGCACTAAAAAGGGAGGAACAGAGTTTTGAGATCAAGTGAACAAATTTATTTTCAGTTTTGCATGGTTTACTGCCATGCTTCATATACACAAAAGAAACTTCCTAGAATTTTTAGCAGCTCTACAAAAAAAATCTTAAAATATATTCAATGATTCATCACATGTTGTCCATCCTTAATTAGACTGTTACTCTGAAGGCCAAAGTAATTGTCATGGCAGAAGACATCATAACCTGGTTACATCACAACCTGGCCATATTCAAAGAGCACACAGTGAACTTATTTCTGATTCTTTAGTCAACCTGAGACTTATACAATACTCATTTAAAGAGCTGTAATAATGTCATCAGTGAATGCAGTTAAATTTTGTGTGAGCATGTAGAGTCCTTGTGTTTCTCCTTTTGCCAATAGGAGAAACATTTCCATACCCGCTGCCGCTCACCACTCACATTTGTTAGTCAGTGTTGTGTTCGTCTGTGGGCTCAAGGAGTCCTCAAACATTTTCTCTTCTTAAAAAGTCTGGTGTTTCCTTTTGTTCTATAAGTAGTGACTTTGTATAACATTTTTCAAGGTCTTTGATCCTTAATGAAGTGGTTTGTGTTAGACATGAGACCTTACTCAGCAGGAGTCTTGGGTTTTAGTTCTGGTCACTGAAAGAAATGGGCCAGTAGAAACAGCTACTCATTCCTGCACGAGAAATACTACACTGCTCTGTGGGCAGGCACTACATTCATACATAATATTTCAGTGTCCATCATGTTGGCTTCAGACATGTTACTGCTGCAGCAACTTGATACTATTATACAACTGCTCAGAATGACATCAGGAGCTTCTGAAGGTAATTACACATTACTCAGAAAAGTCCCTGGTCCAGTATTACCAGCCCACAAACAATACTAAGAGTGTGTACTAACCTAGCATTGCATGGAATTTAAACCACAGTGGACTGCCACACCATCTTCCTGGATTCTTGTGTTGTGCAGAACTATTACTTTTCTCAATGATTTTGCACTTTCTAGGTAAGCTCATCTTTTGCAGAAGTTCAGTTTCCACTTCAAAGAACATCAACAACAGACTCTTTTCAAATCTCCTTGAATTCTTTCTTCCAGTGTTTCTTGTCAATCACACATTTCAAAATATGCATATTATTTTACACTTAGCATGTATCTAATCGTCCATTAGAGGATTAGATATATGCTAAGTGTAAAATAGCCTCTAGCAACTGGATTTTTTAATGTCTTCTTTATATTGAAAAGGTATTTAGAGTTTTTTCTCTAAAATCAAATCACCATTCCATTACCTTTCGAAAAAATGCCACTAGGGGCCTTCAGCTCCCATGCAAAGAATTTTCTGAAGTCTTCAAATAATTTTGCCATGTTGCAGTGTATTCTTAAAAATTTCTATTACCTATAGTTTACAGGCTGCATGGAGCTTTCCAGCCTCTGCCTTTATTATGTTAAATGCAATGAAGTTTATATTTCCAAAATAATATTGCAAGTGTTTTGAGAAGTAATGCTTCATTTCATTTGGATGTCTTTGTAGCAGGGATTTCCCCTGACCTTGGTGCATTTTTCATAAAAAGTATTTTTTCTGAAAATTATTCAATTTTTAAAATATCATACTTCAGTGAATTCCAAAAAGTTTTCTTAATGCAAGGGAGCAAGGCAATTTTATTAGATAGCTTTGCTGTGAAGTCTAGACAGGATGATTTTGCATTCCCAGCTGGCCTCTAGAAGAGCGAGGCCCAGCATGCAGCTGAAATACACAGCAGTTTGTGCAGCAGTTTCTGCTTCTCTACAATCCTCTTGATGCTTTCTTGAGCTCCTAGGCACTTTTTCTGGGATTTGGGCACTTTTGGGAAGCCTCTGAGGGCACTGAGGATGCCTGTTGCTTCCAGGTGAGGCTGAGGTGAGGGTGGCTCTGCAGCTTCTGACCAACTGTGTCAGCTGTCCTTGAGCAGCGGTGCCACAGCAGGGAGGTCAGGCCCCTTCTGGCCTGTGCCAGGATGAGGGCTCTGTGGGAGCAGTTTGTGGAGCCACGGCAGAGGCAGCCAGGAGATGCAGCAGGTGGCTCAGCAGTTCGTGCAGGAGGGCACAAAGAGGCCAGCAAACCTTCCCTGTCCAGCATGAGCATACTCAGAGATGGTGGTCGCAAGGCACAGGCCCCAAGTGCTTCTGAAGGAGCACTGACAGCTGATTGCTGTCAGGATTTTGTACCCAGATGGAGGACACAGCTGTCTAAGTCCATAGGGCCTCACACATTACAATCCTCTCTTGGTTGTTTTGAATGGTCATGGTGACTGGGAGAGGCTCCTGAAGACTGGAAAAGAGCAAATATCACTTCTGAATTCACAAAGGAAGGTGTGAGGAACTACAGGCCAATAGGCTCCAATCCCTGGCAATGTGAAAGGGGAAATCTTCCTGAAAACCTTTTCCACACATGTGGAAGACAAGAAGGTGATTGGGGTAGTCTGCATGGACTTATGAAAAGGAAATTTTGCTTGACCAAATACATACTTTCTACTATGATGTGACTAGCTAGGTGGATGAGAGGTGAGCAGTGAATGCCAACCTCAGCTTTAGCAAAGCCTTTGACATTATCTCCCATTATCTTTGTAGACAAGCTGCCAAAATACAGGTTAGATGGGTGGATGGTGAGGTGGATTGGAAGCCATCTGAAAAACAAGGTCCAGAAATTTTTCATTAGTGGCACAATGTCCACTTGGAGACGAGTCATTAGGGGTGTATCCTGGGGCTGCTCCCAGAGCCAGCAGTGTCCAGTGTCCTCATTGACAGCCTGGACAATGGGGCAGAAGGTAGCAGAGAACGGGGGCAGAAGAAATCACATCAACTTCAACAAGAGCAAATGCAAAATTCAGCATCTAGGGAGGAATGACCCCAGATATGAGCATACAGTGGAGACAAACTGTCTGGAAGAAAGCTTTGTGTAGAAGAACTGTGTGGACAATAAGCAGACCATGAGCCAGCAGCTCATCATTGTGGCATAAAACAGGCCAACAATATCCCAGCCTGCATGTGAAAGAGCACTGCCGACAGGTCAAGGGAGATATCCTTCTCCTGTGCTCAGCTCTGGTGAGAAGGAAGAAACACACTTCCTCAGGGGCAAATGGAGAAACTTCCATGGAAGGAGAGACTGAAAGCTGGGACTCTTCAGCCTGGAGAAGGCTCAGTGGGAATTTAATCAGTGTATAAATATCTGATTTGAGGGAATAAAGAAGAGGGAAACACATTCTCCTCAGTAATAGCTGGTGACATGACAAGAGGCAATGGGTAAGAAATTTTAAAAAAAAAAAAAATTCTATCTCAACACAAGAAAGCACTTTCTTATTGTGAAGTTCATCAAATACTGAGGCAGGCTGTCCAGAGAGGTTGTGGAGTCTCCATCTATGAAGATATTCAAAAGCTGAGTAGACACAGTCCTGGGAAATTGATCCTGCTTGAGGGATTATACTAAGTGATCTCAAGACTTTCCTCCAACCCAGACAATTCTGTGGGTTTTTTGTGACCAGCTCTAGCTTATTCTCAGCATAGCTACCAACAACTTCATTTTTATGTATTAATACAAAAATTTTAAAGTCTTTTATATGTGTTTAAACAGATTATTTCTCCATCATGGTGGTTTCCCTGGCTCCAGTGGTGAATTGGGTTCAGGCATTTAAAAATCTTTCTACAATGTCACAGCCATATTCTTGACTCTATATTCCTTGGGATGTTGCAGGTGTCCTCAAGTAAATATTTTTGAAAGAACTTCCTTATTTCCAATAGTTGTGTTTATAATACCAAATACTTCACTTAAGAGGAAGTTATTTTAGCATTATCTTGGTGATAAATTAAATACCTCATAAAACTAAGAATCTGTTGTCATATCTAGTATTTCAACATTGATTTCACTAAAATTACATGTTTGCAGGGACTCTGTGGAATTGCAATATTTGCCTTATGTTATTAATCAGTTTACTCTCTGAGATTACAGGTTTTTCTAATCAAGCATGAACAAAGTTAGTTTGACAAAGTGGAAAATCTTCATAAATAAATGGATGGAGAGCTGTTAGATTTTCTTAACATAATTATTTAGAGTGGCATCAAAATTAATTTAAATTCAGATTGCATTCATCTGATTTATAGAACTTAAATATCTCTTTGACATAATTTCTTTTCTAGTTCAGTGAGTAAATGTTGTACTTAACCAGTTATAAAACAAAACTTACAGACCAGTGATAATGTCTGCATTGCAGGTCAGCCTCCTGGCACAATGCAAAACATTTTCTTCACAGCTAAAGCTCTGGAGTTTTGGAATCTCTTTTAATCTTCTCAGTCCTTGACTTTGATGTAAGTTGTTTTTAAATAGGCAAGGCTCCAATCTGATTTCATCTTTAAGTTAGAGTTCTGTATGTTCCTTCACTCTGACATTTAACAGTCCAAAAATGCTTAATGTAAAACAGTTTTTCTCCCAGAATGTCTGTACCTCGAAGTACATATCCATTAAATTAGGATGCAGCTTAAAAATATTTATTTTTCTCACTTTGGCATTTAAAAATGGAATGAAACAGTTGTAATTCAGAATGCTGAAAATAGATTTGTCAATTAGAAAAATTCTTTTTTTTTCCCTTGTCAATTTCCACTGTACAAATTAAAACCTAACTTTTAATGGAACGGTGGAAATGGTATAACTTTTAAGAGGCTCTTTTAGAATTTCAGACTCTCTTCCAAATACTCTATTATTAATATTTCTTTTAATGTCTTTTAGCCAAAGGTATAGAAATATGAAAGAGTAAGAAATTATATCTAATAATAAAAATTAAGGTATAAACTATCTAAATATAGTTGAAAGCTATTTCTTTGAGTGGTTTCGAAATAAAATTGAGCTTTTATGGATACGCTTGAAAAATTGTGATGGATTTTGTCTAGTGATTTTTTGGCAAAAGAGATCATGGCAGTTAACTTCTTGGTATTGCTATGCCTGTTTAAGGAATAATTTTTGTTTGTTAAACTCATTTCAATTTTATGTAGCCTGGCTAGGCATTCCCTTTAAGCATTTTAATAATGTCACAATGAAGAAACTAGAGATTTTGTAAATAATTCCTAAAATGGTTTTGGAAACCCAAGATTGAGTGCAGGAAGGCTTCTGCATCTGTGAGGAGCTCCCTACTGACTTTTCTCCCAAAGCAGGGGATTAGGCTCTGTGTTCTCTATTCTTTGGTGAGCTGTGTTTCTGTCAAAGGTTTTAGTGGGGTATGATGAACAGACTCGCACTTGATTTCTGGAAACGTTTTAATTTTAATTTCTTGCCTTCTGGCCTTGTTTCCTGTGATTTTGTTCAGGTTTAACATCTAATACAAAGGTTAATTTGTAACATACTGGTTACCATAATATGTCCTCAAGGCCAAAGTTAATAGGATTGAAGAAGGGATTGTATATTCAAATCCTAACACTGTATTACTGAAGTTAACAAGGTTTCATTGTCTGCAACAGATTTCCAATTTAGGGGAGAGACTATACCAACTCTTGCTGTAATCTGAGCTAGGGTAGGCACTGGAATTGGCACTTGGATGCTTGGTGGCAACTTGCATCTGGAGGAACAGTTTTTTAACTGCCCAGAGCTCAATTCCTGTGGCTGCCTTGAGGTACTCAAGGTGCTACAGGCATCTGTGGGTCAGGCACAGTGAGACAGGGGTCTTTAACTCCCCACTCACCTCCTGTTTTGGTTATGTCCATGCCTTTTTAAGTCTGATTTTGAGGATTAACCAAGAGAATCATAGTTTAGCTTGGAAAAAAAAATTACATAAACCTCATTAATTTTGTATAACAACGAGTTAAGACTTTAAAGCCAAGATTTCTACTTTCCCTAGAAGTATTTCTTGTTTTGAAATGTGATGATATGTTTCAAGAACCACTAATTAGCATTTTCCCTTGAAAATTCACATGGGTTTATTCTAAGAACTTTTACCTTCATATTAAAGTGTAGAGTCTTTAAATTAATTCCATAAATCATGTCAGTATTCCTCCATATCTGCTTGATTTTATCCTTAAATAATCTGCAGCTTATTTTTAAACACTAGTATTAGAGATCTTCTCTGAAGTTAGAGAGATGTGAATAGATGGATATGGATATACAGCAGGGGGTTACAATACAGATTCTGAATTCTTGCACTGTGTGCTGGACCTGCAGCAGTGCCCAGGGGCAGCAAACAGAACCAGAGCACAAATCCTATGGAAGGATGGCCAGAGCCTCTCTTCTGACCAGCTTTCCATCTGATGTCAGGCAAAGCTCATCAAGTCATTTCAATTCACTGAAGGGGTGAAGGAAGAGAGGAATAAAGAATGCAGCTGACCACATACTTCAGCTAGGCACTCAGCTGGGTTTCCTGAAGCATATAATCTCTAATTTACTTTATTTTTAGTATTTTATCTTTTTTTGCCCCTAACCAAGCAGTTGTTATTTGAATGATTTGTCATTTGAATGATCTAGCTGAAGTCTGTCCTTTGGGAAAGAGGAAAGTAGCCTGCTGTACAAATTAGTTGGGGGCAGGAGTCAAGGGAACAGCATACAATAGCAGTAACATTTAGAAAACTTCTTATCACATTGATTGGCAGCAAAAATATATGCAGCACAAAGGAAATAACCAGCAACTGTTTTAGTCTTCTTCAGGTATTCTAAGTAGCATTAGACAACTTGTTGACACCACATATCGTTTTTAAGTGAATGTAGGTGGTATTGCATTTTTTATTTGGTTAAAGGAACAATATGATGCCTAGGACATTTATTTATATTTTGAGTGGTTTTATAACCTCAATATTTGCTCAGTGATCTAAGCTAAATGAAGGTAACAGGCCTCCTGTGTGGGCTGTCAGCCCTCTGCACAGCAGAGTGGCAATAAATATGGCTCTCATGGGGCTACCAAGACCCACAGCTGAGCAGGAGATGGGAACTGTGGCTCTCTGCTAAGCCCACTCTATAAATCAGAGAGGGCACTGAGATGTTGTTCACTTCTTTCTTGCCAGAAGGATGACTCAAAATCAAAATGTAAATATTTAGTCATGGTCTGCCCAAGGCAGCATCATAATGGGCTCGTCAAAAACATTCTTCTAATTGTTTTAATTACTCTAAAAAAAAACATAAACCATTTTTTTCTACTTGCACTCTTACTATGGTGTGTATATATATATATATCTATTTTTCCCCTGCTGATGCTGAGAAGTCATAGAGAAGCAGGAGTGCAGACAAGTAGGTGGAGTTTTGGGTATTCCTAACATTGAAGTCTCTCTATCTGAAAGGCATTGCTGAAAGGTAGTGGCCTTTCATACATTTCTGTATTAAATTTAAAATACCAGACAGTTTACAAAGGTGCTTGGAGACAAAAAAAGGACTTTTATTACTCAGTAAAAAGCTTATGCCTCATACTGATCTGTGTTGTTGTTTTACATGCAACATTGCATAATGGCTAATAATATAATGGTGGGATGAAAAGTGGGGCAAATGTTTCCTCTGGTTATGTGTTCTAGTAATTAATTAATGATGGTGAAAAATAACTACCTCCAATTTTGGTTTTTTTATAACTGGGGTTTTTTTTTCAGAAAGTTCATCAAGGTTTGTCTTTGTTATGTCATAAATCACATTTTAGTTCATCTTGTAAACAGAGATAAAATTGCCTTCCCAACATATTCCATGTTTTCCTGTGTAATTAACACCTCGTTCACAGTTGTGTCTGCCAGTCAAAGCCCTGTCTTCTTCATCCTGACACTTCCTTGATACTTTGTTTAGACTGCTGTGACTTTAAGTGTCATTCTCAGGATACTTTAGATAAGTTCAAACAGGAAAGGAAGGTGCTTCAAGAAGTCAACACTGTAGATCATTGTAACTCGGAGGGACTATTTTAAAAGTATGGAGTAATTTATCTTTGTTTATTACATTATTACCTCTCAGTCTGTTTTTCCTACTTTCTAAGGGAAGTTTACTGTTTCTTTTTTTTTTCTTTTTTTTTTTTTTTTCTTTTTTTTTTTTTTTTCTTTTTTTTTTTTTTTTCTTTTTTTTTTTTTTAAGTCAGGAAATATCAGTTTCCACCTGTATTTCCGGAGTAGAGATCAGTCCAAAAGTATAGATGTAGCTAACTGCAGCCCCCTTTGCTTGTGCATGTGTGCCCTTCCCGGTGCTGTGCCCTGTCAGGCCAGGCAGGCTCCTCAGTTGCTGGGTGAACAGCATCAGTGAGCTGACCAAAGTCAAAACCTGCTCCCCCTTAGCCCAGCTGAGCTCCCAGCCCTGGCTGGTCCTGGGGCTGCAGGGTCAGTGTTACCAGCACAGCAGAGGACGTGCTGGGGGCAGGTGGTAAGGGCCAGTAGAGCCCTGAGCCCAGTCTAGGCACCTAGTACTGAATTTTGGTCTAAACATTTACCCTTAGCTGCCCCAGTTACAGCCCTGCACGTGCAAGTACTGGTGGGATTAAACAGCTCAGCACATAACATGTGTCTCAGCTAGTTAAGACCCAGGAATTTGGCACTCCAAGTATGCTGAGGTGGTTTTGTTTCACGCTGCCTAACTGGCTGAGGACGTTCACAAAACCGTGGTGGCAGTGTACATGTTGTGTGGCTCAACCCAATGGCTGAAACACATCCCCACAGTCTTTGTTCTGTTTCTTCTGCAGCTTGAAGGGCTTGAGATACCTACTGCTCTCAGGAGAGTCCCTGGATTCTAGGCAAGAGGTTGCCCTGGAGAGCTGCAGGGTGTGAGGGAGTGGGATTTCCCACCCTTACTGTCATCCCCTCAGCATAGATCAAGATTGATGAAATGCACAGCATGAGAGTGCTTTCCTACAGATCAGGGCTCTCACCTGGAAATAGTAAAACTGGATTTCACTTTCTGTTCCTGAGAATACTTCTGCAGTCTGTGTGACACTGTTATTTAAGAAACTACAGAAGCAGGCTTAGAAGTAGGGAGCATAGCTTACAGAAATATCCCTATGTGTTAATTGTGAACCATCAGCCAGAATTTTATTTTTTTTCACTTTTTAAGCCAATTTTTCACCAGGACACCCCCCGATTGCTTAACATTAATTTACATTTGCCACATGCAAGGGAAAAGTTTACTCTCAATGGATATAACACTTTTTTTCTTTGCCATTTGCACCTAGATATTAGTTGTTCTCAGCTGTTGTTTCTAAAAAATGTGCATCAGATTTCAGCTTGGCAATAAAGATGTTAATTCCTGTAAATTACTTCCATTTTTATGTTGATCTTCCTAAAAAAAAGCATATGTGAAAACAGTTGTTCAAGCAAACTCTGTACTAAAAAATTGTAATAGTTACATATGCATGTGTTTTTTAGAAACTGAGTGCAAAGTCTCCCTTAAGTAGACTTTTATGGACTTTATGTTTTAATGCAAATGATTTTACATGTGCATTATATATACACAGATGGTAGTAATTGCACAAAGAAGGTGAGTTGTTTTTGCAATAAATCTCTGGCTTTTGTGCTCATTATCACATCCCAGAGAAGAAGGTGTGTGTGTTTGTTAATTGGGTTATATTGCACAAATGTACTGACTGTGCTGCAGCACAGTTTTACATCCCAAGCTCCAGTGTATTCACACAAATGTAATTTCTTTACACCTCATCAAGGTGCTTTGTTAATAACCCTATCAATGTGCACTCATATTTAAGACAAAGCTTTAAAGTGTGACATTGTTACCGGGATGGAGATGCAAATATAGTTTGTTGTAACTATTAAAAGCAGTCCTAGAACTACTCATATTAGGTAGCATTGCAGTGACTGATACAGAGTATTCATTTTGGATGGATTTGGTTGGGGTTTTTTTTTTGCTAATATGTAAGACAACAAATCTTTCCTTAAAATTCTTATTCCAAATCAGTCCCTAACCACAGCATTTATAAATGTCTGTTGGAATTCTTTTGTTTCCAGGGGAGACGAGGCAAACCAGGTCTTCCAGGAAAACCGGGGCCACCAGGACCTCCTGTGAGTAACTAATGAGGGGAATGGGAAATTTTCACTCTGTTCTTGGACTTTGTTAACTCTTTTATAGCAGGTTACTGGATCATAATTGCAGTTAAAAATAACTGATCTGTGTGTACTCTGCTGAATCAAACACCTACTACTGGTAGCCTTTTGTTGCAGCATAAATAAAAGGACTGGGTCCACAAGTCGGAGGGACTACACAGGAGGGAAAGAACAAGATGGAAACTTAAGCAGAGGAAGCAGAAATTGGCATTTCAAAGAAAGACTGGCCATGTATGCTAGCTGTGAATATTGTGCTTTCATTCCCTTTGCAGAATGCGTGATGCTCTGTAGAAGAAGGGATAATTTCTGTCTCAGAGGGGTAATTTGAAAGATGAAGGACTGTGTGAAGCATGTGCCAACTGTCTGAATGATGGGGAGGATTATACCCAGCACTGGAATGAGCACTCAGCTGTAGTTCAACTGAGTTGACTGAAGAATTAAAAAGATTAAGAAATACATGACTTTATGAAAGGATTTGTAATATGAAGAACTAAAGGGTTTAGCTCAGATCTAAGAGGTTTGGGATTTTCTTTTTCTTCTCTATTAAAAAAAAAAAAAAGATAAAGGATTTAAAATTCAAGTCAGGCATGAATGTCTATTAGTCTTCAATGAAAGCAGCATTTTTTTTAGTAGAGGAAGACTTGGTCACATTAGTAAAATTCTCTGTATATTGTATTGTAAAAATGCTTTCATGCACAAATGCAAAACAGCATTTGTGGATTGAGTAAACTTCTGCTGCTTTACATTCTTAAAATAAAACAAAAAAACTTATAACTCCTTCTTTTGCTTACCTGGATAAAGGCTATGGTTTATGCATCTGAACATTTGATTCATATGCTTCAACCTGGTCTTATATGTAGAGAAGAGAATAATGCACTGCTGCATGGGATGCAATGACTGAAATGAAACAGTCATCTACCCTCATCCAAAACAAAAACTGCATACTTTTCATAAATATTTTTTTCTTGCAAAATGTGTTCAGAAAGGGGCATTTATGATGGAATTCATTTATCCTGCATAAAACCTGATAAAAGTCCCTCCCTTTTACTCTTTTCCCCTGTATACAGTCATATTGAAGCCTTGCTTGTTTGAGTCTTTTGCACAGTCCTAATACTGAAATGGTATTGCAGATTACAGGAGGCCAAACAGAGGAAAGGAGTAATGCAGAATCTTTCTTAATACAAGTGTCAAATATAACCTTTAAAGGATAAAAAAGCAAACCATAGCAGAGGTCAGTGTTAGACCTAATCTACTTAGCTTTTTGTGAGCTAGTGAAAAGCTGTTTCTGCGTTACAGATTTCTGCCATCCTAGATTTGCTGGCAGGTCAGGCTTGTGAAGATGTATGATCCTTGACAGATATACCAGAAATCTTGAGAGGAAGCTAAATTGCCCTTCTATTAGTGAGACATAGCTCAGATTTTCTTACAGCAAGTGGCAAACTCGACTTTGTCAGCATGGCAGCGTCACTACAAGGAACTCTGTATTGGGTACTTAGCCTAGTACTACATACAGAGAAGTATTCCTTACACAGCCATGGCCTAAATATTGGTTTAATGTATTTGTTTCTGGTATAACTCTCTTGATGCACTCCTCTCTTTGAATACAGCTATACCACCATCTTGTGTTCCTCTTCCAAGACTGAGAATATAACACATAGAAAAGCAGTAATGCCTGCTAACTTGCATTGGCAGGATCCCCATACCTCATGTGCCACATCTGGTACTCACCAAAAAAACTTCAACAGGATCCATCATTCCCCCTCTCTTTTTCAAGGCTCAAACTACATTCAGTTTTGCTGTGCTTCCAGTTACCCTTCTCTCCTAATAGTAAGCAGCTTCTTCATGTGTGTGGATGCATTGTTTTCCCTTACTTTGGTTTTTCCAAAGTGCAACAGAACAGTCACACCTGCAGGGTGGTTGTTGTCATAACTTTGGCCTACACAGGGTACAAAGTGGCTAACAAATTGACTGAATATGTAAAAATTAGAATCTCCAGTATAAAAAAGTTTGGGTTTTGGTACAAAGTGGTTAACAAATTGACTGAATATGTAAAAATTAGAATCTCCAGTATAAAAAAGTTTGGGTTTTGGTACAAAGTGGTTAACAAATTGACTGAATATGTAAAAATTAGAATCTCCAGTGTAAAAAAGTCTGGGTTTTGGCTGATGTTTCGAGAAAAAGGAGACTCATTCATTAATTGTTAAGGCAGCTAGAGCATGCAGTGTGTGCTTGAAATTAATAAATTTACCTAATTTATTGATCAGTTTATGCCATGATGTTGAGTATTTCATTTAGATATTAGTACAGTCAAATGCTCAGTACTGACAAAAAAAATAAATAAAACATAAAAACTGTGATAAGAAAATACAATACTCAAGGTATTTATTATAAAGAACAGTCCTAACAACAATGTGAGCATACAGGGATTTGTGGGGAAAAGACTGGGGTAAAATTAAAGAAAACTGGAAAGTTACAAAAATTGCAGTCAGCATGCATGCTGTGCTTTCATGTGACAGGAGTGTAAAAGCATCTGCTAACAGTCAAAAATCTAATTGTAGCATGGCAGCATTTAAGACTTTTCTAACTTTCTCTCAATATCTCATCTTTTTTCTTTTTTTCCCTAACCTAATTTCTGGGGATATTTTTTTCAGTAAAATTAATGCTTGATGTGAGCTTCTAGTCCCTTAACATCATCTGCATAGCTTTGGTTAAAAACCTTTATCACTGTCAGAAGCATAGATTGATTGACAACTGGTAATGAAGCCATTCAGTTAAAGTGGGACTTCTAGGAAATTTCTCCCAGATATCCTTTCTTTGATGTCATTTTTTTCCTTACCCTTTCTTTTATGTTGTTTTCTCTTTGGAACAAATTCTGTGCTCACAAAAGGCAAGGAGTCAATGAGGATTTTTATTGATCAGCTATAAAAAATATTTTTGTATTATGGAATATATTCTTCGTTTGAGTATTTGTTTAAAGTCTATTACATATTACAGACTTTTAAGGTGTTCTTTGAGTCCCTTCTGGTTCAGAATTGGTAGTATGCATCCCTGCTGTCTGCTGTTGTTATTGAGTACTGTTCTGTTATTTCAGTTCAGGGGAGCCCAGATGTGTGCTCACACCCGTCTCAATCCAGCAGGTAGCAATTTGTGCTGAATACAAGAATCCAAGTAGAGCATCAGCTCCCTCTAGTGCTTTTTGACCTTTTCTCCACTTTAAAAGCTCCTGGATAGCAGTGAAAATCTTCTGTTAAACACACTATTCACTTTGCTCTCACAAGCATTCTTAAAATTGTGATTGTAAAATCAATATCTCTGTACCCTTCAAATGTATTTTATGTATTTGCCTACTTCCATTTTCTTCTAAAGTCTTCTGAAAGAGAGACTGTCGCATGCTGTTACCCTGCTCAGCATGGCTCCTCACTGAAATTGAAATGCTGATTTTATGAAACAAAAAGGATTACTATAATAATAGGATGCTTTAAGGTTGTAAGAATAGCATTTTGATCAGACTGAAGAACTGAGCTGATCGCTTTCTTCTACCATAGCTGCTGACTAAAAGTCTGTAGGAGTTAGCAGCACGGATGGGATCCCTGATGTCTGTCACTGTTGAGGTTGGGGGTTTACTGATTATTTATTTTTACCTTTAAATGAATCAGCAGGTATAGCTATTTACTTAGATGGGCTAGAGAACAGAAAAAAGAAGTTTTACTCATTTCTTCAAAGAGGGTAAACTTTATCTTTCCTGTCCTAATTTTCTCTGTCTCTACTGGAACTGTTACGACTAGAGCAATTCCATTTCCTAATAGTTCCCATTTTAGTGAGTTAGCTTGTTTTTAAATTCAAGAGTGCTAAGCTAGAGTTGTGCTACAGCCTTGCACCAGTATGACAAAAAAAATTCTTTGAGATGAGTCTAACTTTTGCCCAGTTATTCTTTAGCAGAAGTGAAATGTTATCAGCACTGTTTTGCAAAGGTTAGAAGCATGAGGACTGCCTGTTCTGGCCAAACACAACCTTGTCCAACCTACCTGTGACAGAGATGGGAAAGAAACTGAAGGTGTGTTAAATCACAGGCTAGTAAAATGTAATCACAATTATCCATTCTCTTAAACTGATACAGCCAAAGCTAAGCTATTGTTTTCACCCAACAGATATAATTGATTCATTTCACAATTGCTGTAGCTTTTGAAGTTCATCATTCAGTTTATCATTTACCTTTGCAAGAGGCTGAACTTCATATTTTTTATCTTCTCAAGTATTTTTGCTTGGAAGATGTGCTTTGTGTTACTCCCTAAAGTTTTAAATTAAAATAGGGTTTCATTTTTGTCTGCATTGCATGTGATGTAGTAGCAGAGTTCCCTTGGACTTCTTCATTTAATTACATACACTTTTGGTGTTGTGATTCAATACGTATGTCAGTGCCCCCAAACTAGTTATCTTAAGTAGCCAGCAGTTCACCTTGGAAATTTCATTTCCTCTGCCTCAGGAAATATTGTGATTCCTCTACCAATATTTTGTGAGTGAGTGAATGTTATCACTTAATTACAATAAAGAAAAAAATCAAAGCAATGATAAGTGAAAATTTTCAGTAGCACTTCTGGTTTTCCTGGACTTTAGGCTGCTTTTTAGAAGAATATTGGAAACCCCTACATTATAGTGTGGGAATGGCTGGCAAAGGTTGGTCATATTGCTTGTTTCTATGCATTAAGTTTTTTTATCCATATCAAAATGTAATTTATTTCTTGTGTCCTATTATGGCAGACATCATGTTTTCATCATTCTTTCCATTTGCTCTTTGGAATAGTTATGCAATATTGCACATCTGCCCTGATGAATTTCATGATGTTTTGCATTAAAATAAACAGAAAAACAGTGTGTTATTTTAATGGGCCAAAGTGAAATACAGGGATAAAGTAACTGTACTGAGTCACTTGCAGGCTGTGTTCTCTGAAATGGCCTTTTTTTAAGATGCAACCAATGCAATTTACTTGTTACCCATTTTATGCATGGACTGTGAGATTGGGTACATTTTTTCGGCAGTCTCATCTTTACAGAAATGCAGGTGAACTATAAAAGTTAAGGGAGGAAAATACGTTGTAAACCCCAGTAATTTCACAGTTTGGAGCTATTTCCCTTCAAGCACCTGTGTTTCTATTCCTGCCTTGTCTGTAGAAATAACATCTGAAACCTGTTTGCAATTTTGGAAAACAATCAGGACAGATTTTCAATTCTTTTCTTATTCATACAACTCTACTTCGTGTGCTTCACTTCTCTCAATTGCACAACTTGATATAGAAAAAAAAACGAAACCCTGCTCAAGTGAGCTTCAAAGTGGCAGATGTGCAAAATTCTCGTTCAAAAGCTAGAAACTGCTACAATAATTTTTCAACTGTTGTTAATTTCATTGCTTCTCCACTTTTAAACCAATGCTGCTGGGGTTTTTTAGTCTGTTTAGACTTCAGAGTAGATTGTGCAGCTATGTTAGTGTAGTGAAACTGTGGAAGAAAAGAGACTATGGTTTAGGAAAAAAAGTCTTGAATAAAAACATTTTCTGTTGTTTGTACACTTGTTTTACTAGTTTTTTAATTATAGAAAAAAATGATGTAAATATAAAATTATTAAATTTATGTCAATTTTTGGAAAACGGAAATACCAAACTGGTAACTCAAAGGCTGTGGTGTAGCCAGGAATGCAACCCAAATGCCTAAAGTTCTCCTGACTAAAGTCTCTCATGACTGTCTTAGTCATGAGACATTCTGGGGATTTTTAAGGATATGTTTGTTTTTCAAAACTGTGCCAATGTACTTTTCATCCTGTCAAAAATTATTTATTTATGTACAAATAATATCTGGGAGTTTGGGGTTGATGGCAGATACAGCATTAAGTTTTTCCTGGGTTGCGTGGCTGCAGCAGTTTCAGTTGTGGAAAAACAGTAAAAGTAGCATGGTACATGATGTCAAATGCAAAGAGAGAATAAGTTCTTATTTTTGACTCCTTGCAGGATTTCAGAATTCTCCAGGAATCCTGGGTTCAAGGATTCAACACAGCAGGTTTACAGTGTTGATGTTGAGATGTCTAGGCAGTGTCATTATGCTTCTAGTCCCAGTTCTGAATTGCCAGCTTTATTATGGAGATCAAAGTAAAAATTCTGCCATTAACTTCAGAAATCAGAGTGGAGTGAGATTTTAGTAAAAACATCATGACCATATTGATCTTATTTTTAACATAAATTTGAAGTGACAATTCACTTTGAAATAACAGGAATGCACTTTTGTCTCTTCCAATGTAGGGAAGAAGGAGGGAGTGAAACACCTGAGACGTTTCACGTGGCCTCCAAGTTTTCCTAGTATCCACACTAAGACAAAAGCTGCAGAGGGTAAATTGTAATTATAAAAAGTCCCAGAGGAGGAGAGTTGCTTTTGTGCCCTGTCTGTGCTACATCTGGGCCAATCAGGCTAAATTACTTAGTTGAATATATTGTAATCTTATTAATACAGTTAAATGTTTCTTACAGCCATCATGAGTGGTTGTTGTTCATATTGCACTATGTGAAAGCTTCAACTCAAAGAGAGTAACTATGCTAATTTGTAAATTTAATTGAGTCTTAGTTCATAAGAACTGACTGTACTTTCTGTGTTCTGCTCCATCTTCCAAACTTAAAAATCTCATTGAGGGCATGCTTTTTGGCAGAATATGTCTAAAAATGGGGGGATTTCATGTTCAAAAATGTTTTTTCCCAAGCACATTTTTCAGTGTTTCTGTCCTAAAAGTTAATTTGGTCAGGAAGTTCATTTTTCAGTATTGAATTTCTTAATGAAACATGTGTGTTTAAATAAAAATTTGCAATGCTAATAAAACTAGAAAGTTAATATTGTGGAGAATTCTGGCTTTCCTCAATTTTACTTACTGTACTCCCAGGTTAAAAACCTAGCTGTTCACTTACATTAGGAGCCACTTCTACATCAAAACTTGTGCTTTCAGTTAGTGGAAAGAGTTTTAAAATGCTGCAGAACAAGAAACGTTGTTCATACCAGAAGGGACTTGTATTAAAATTGATATGGATTTTATTTCTGCCTTCTCTGACTGACCAATTCACTTGAAAATAAGTTGCTAGTTTTCAAAATTCAGAGATTTAAAAACTAACTTCTTCCTCTGTGCCAGAAAAAAGAAATAATGAAATTACTGAAGATAATTTACTGTGCACTCCAAAAAAAATAAAATAATACTTTTATATCTCCACTGCTATTTAAAAAAAATATGCAAACAAACATAAAATTAGTTAAATCAAAATGACCTTCTGATGCATATTTTTCCATTTAGGGTCCATCTGGACTAAAAGGAATCCTGGATTCATTGAACAAGCATTATAATGAGGTATGGAGATTTGATTTGGTGTCTGTGTGGGTTTATGACTAAGTAGTATCTAAGGTAGAAATGACTGCAGTTTTGATTCCTGTGACCCACATTCCAAATTAATTCAAAAGGGAATTTCTTTCCTGCCCCATCTCTGCATCCACCTACAGGTTTCAGTCCACGCTCCAGTCACATACCTGCCGTCTCATCTGTCTTGCTGCCATGTGTCTTGCTCCCATCTTGTTTTTGACTGGTAAAACTCAGAAAGGAAATGTGTGGACCACCTAGCTGTTAGTGTGAAGCACCAGCTCCCCATTTCTAAACCTAATTGCTTTAAACTGTACTTGACGTTTCTTTCTTTCTGTCATGATTCTAAGAATAAAATAGAGAGACAAGGAGGCATAATTTTGAAAAGACCTGCCAGCAGTCCATGAGCATTGTCCTTATGTTTGTATTATGGACTAATAAAAATACTGTGTCAATTATAAAACCACCTAGAACTAAAGGAACATAAAAGAAAAAAAAAAGTTAAAATTGCATAGGACTGTGTTCAAGTTGACAGAGCTTTTACATTTTTACTGCAGGTATTTCAAGTCATTTAAGCTGTGGTAGGGTCTGCCATTGTATGAGAATAGAGAAGTTTGCTTAATTGGTTTGGGAGTTATGTAACCTCTCTGATCAGAAAACGTTCAGAAATTCAAGATGCACAATTACAGCATTATTTCCCCAGTACAGTGGTTAATGTGTGTATCACAACTTAAGTTGTGCAGGTCAAGCCTGGAGGGAATTAATTTATTTTAATATTAGAATGCATTAACTATACATGAATAGAATGCACATGTATTCGGGGTATTTTTTGTATTTAACATTCCCAGATGAGTGCTGAAATCTTTCCTTGAACAGGGATTCTGGAGTTAAACTCATGTCAAACATAGCTTTCCAGCTGCTTTTATCATTGAAGTGATTTCATTGATATTAATTATGATATTTAATCCATCCCAAATCAGTATATCACCTTAGAAGCATGTATTAGGAATTAATCCTAGAGCATCTTTTATGCCTAGTTATGATTTAGTTTCTGTATTTGGTCTCCTGTTTCATATATATGTGTTGAAGTTTTATATATTTTGATTTTCACGTTTGGTTTCCTTGCCAGTTTCTTTTTCCTGCCAAAGAGCTTTCACTGATACCAGCACTGTTTCCTCTATTGATACCATATTTTTTGTAACTCATTCCCTACTTCTACCTTATCAACCTCTTTAATCCTGATAGTCCCTTTAAGGTTAATTCTGCAAGAGGAAATAAAAACAGTGATGAACTCCAGGAAATGACACACATCTGTCTCCAAAAATCATGTTTCTTATAATTAGAAGACTCTAAGTAATCTTAAGGTGGCTAATATTTCCTAATTAACAATCTTCTGGAAAAAATGTAGACCAGCTGGTATGTGTCTATAAATTAATTGTCTTTTAAATCCTGGATAGCTTACCAACTTTCTTCTTACTTCAGCTGTCTAGTTTGAAGATTTTAATGACTCTGTCATAAGCAATTAACTGTTCAACAAGGAAATGCTGTTTTATTCCAGATGAAAGAGGAGTTGGCTTTCTGATTCAAGTAAAAGGTCCTAAATATCCAAACTTTTAGTTAAAGTTGACTCCTAGAGTCAGCTTAAATCTCCAACAGCAAACATATTAATTCCTACACATTTTAGAATGGGATTGAGATATTCCCATCAAGGACAAGACAAAGAGGTCTTCAAAGAAAAGAACAGCTTCTCTGCTTTGCCATTGATTCACTTGGCAGATGTATGCACCAGGAACTTGTCTTTTCTTTATGCTGTTTCATAGTACAACAGAAGCTGAATTTGTCCACAGCACCTTGGAGCCATCAAGAAGTCTTTAACATTCCAGTACTGAATTTGCAGTGTACCTCAGTTATCATTGGTAAAATTATATTTGAGTGATACTCCGAGGTTTTTGAGGTTCCTTACAGCACAGGGAATGGTGGTGTCATCTTCCATCATTTTATCCATGTTCTCAAGGATGTCACAAGGTCTTCTTTCAGTTTGGTGTTTAAAGTGTTTAGATATTGACTACATTTTAGTTTTTATAAGTATTTTCACACCTTTTTTTTTTTTTTTTTTCCTGAGAATATTGGTTTGGCTTCTTTGTGTTGGTATTTCTAGGAACTATGAGAAACTGATACCAAGAAATGTGGTGGCTCTTAAGACCCATCATAATTAACAATGTTTTTTCCGTTTCTCTAATTTCTCTGGTTTTTATCAGATTACTTGCAATTTTTGTGATTGCTAAATGGTAATTTTTGATTGCTGTAATAAGTATTGGTAATTGCACAATGTATTTAAATAATTTATTGCATCCGGGATTTTTCTGGGTCAGCATCAATCACTTTATCAGTGGGATTTTTAAGGAGGCTGGAGTGCAAGCCTTTAAAAGCATAATTTACTTGATCCATGCATACAGTGAAAGAGCACTATAAAAACAATTGCTGATTGCAGCAGCAAATTGTGCTGAACAGCAAACCAAGATCAGCAATCTTTTTTCATGAAGGTGAGAGGAACCTGCCGAGGATAAGTAGTAGCATTGATCCTTAATGGGGTGGGAGACAGTGCTGGAGCATTGCTTCCCTCATTCTTCCTGTGTGCCTTTTTTTGTATGTTACTATTTTTATATTCTTTCTTGTTATGTCTTTTGCATTTTCAGCATGAATCAGATGCTTTGCGTGTGCTTGATAAACGCATTTTGTTCTCTTCTTTTTGCCAAGAATCTGGTTCTGCCCTGTATGTTACATTCCTTCAGAGATGGATACACAATGCCTCATGATTTGCACTTTCATACTCTCAGGCCTCTGTTACCCTTTGCTTGAGTTTTCAAGGCCTCTGTCATCCTTCTTACTTACCAGTTTTCCATACATAGATATAAGGTCATTTAGCTGAATGCTTCTAAATGTCTTTGGAAATTTGGAATTTGCTTCTAAATGTCTTTGGAAAGGGCAGGTAGATAAGTTTAATCAAAAATGTTCTACAACACATAAAAATAAAAAATTAAACAAAAATACAAAGAAATTGAAACTACAATACAACCTGGTCAGGAAATGTGTCAGAATCATTATAATTTGTAATAATTTTAGGTTATTATGGGATAATTCAGTATTAACTTTCTAAGATTTTTTTTTTGTTTAGGTGTCTTTTACTTACATTTGGTTTTAAAGAGCAAATTACTTATAAAAATGCAAAGAACGGTAGTTATTTGGTCTGAAAGCCTTTTCCCCTTTTAATTTTTTTTTCTCCATATATGCAAACAAAACCCACAAAACTCAGTGTAAATCATAATTTGTAGTATACTCATGGTAACGGACACCTGGATTCTCAGTCCAGTGGTAGTGAACTACTTCTCATCAGTACTCAGGTACCTGGGTACCTGCATCTTGCTCTGAAGCTGATTTTGATGATTAGTATACTCACAGTGTTACAAACCATAAACACCAAGGAGAATCCATCAGGAAATTAGCATTTCTAAAATAATTATTGATTTTTTTCAATTTATATTCAGTTACCATCTTCTGAAAATATTAACAGAGTATAAATGGCACATTTATTCATTGTGATATTTTCCCATTTTAGAGCTATGGAAACTGGGATATGGCAAGGGGAGTTGGCTTACTCAGGATTCCTGCTCACCCAGTGGCATGTGTTCTAGGATTGGGATTCCCTGGGTCTTGACTGGAGCTCATTTTTCAGGGTTGTTGGGGTTCTGTTTCTTTTTCCATTGTCATTGTAAAAAAACATGTTCCCCTTAGGATGTCTGACTTAGTGAAAAGGAAACCATTTGCTTTGTCTTTACCTTGTACAGAAGAGTAAATAAATGCAGTGCAATAACAGCAGAGCAAGTATAGAACCTGAACTTTTTTTAGCCCTAGTCTGTCTTCTTTGAGAAGCAATGTGAGGAGCCTGTTCCCTCTCCTTTGTCTTACTACTGTAGTAGACTTAAATTTATTCTTTGGTTTTTTTACATTTCATGCTGCTCAAAAGTAAAAAGCTTGTGGTTCTTTTTCATAGAAGTTGGGGGTTTTCTTCTTTTCTAACATACATTAGAAATGTATTGTAACAATGAGCATAAAAATATGTTCTTTGTGTTGAACTTTAAAAAATTATAGATTTGCATAGCAATAGTCAACATAGACATTTCCCTTCTATGCTCTTGTTCATTTTCTGCTAGTGTGGCAGGAGTGTGAATGCTTGATAAAGGATGTGTTATGCAACACACTACCTAGTTGTACTGCATAGGCATTTATTATTATTCCCTTTAATAGTAGTAAACTAGGACTTCTGAATTTACAATTGGTTAATTACAATAAATTGTTACAGTAAATGAATCATTAGTGGAAGTAAATGGTGACATTTTCTGTTCTTTGTGCTGATATTTCTTTCCAGAGTGATACAAGACTACTAGGAGTACTTGGGACCCCTGGACTTAAAGGCCAGAAGGGAGACATTGTAAGCATTTGGGATGAATTTGGAGAAGTTTCAAAGTGCCTACCCAACCTGTCCCTGCCACCCTCAACACAGTGCATTTTATTTGATTTATCCCAGTGGGCTTTGAAGGAACAGATTTTTGAGATGACTGCTACTTTTGATCTGTGTAGACCAATGTCCAACTCATCATTGTCCTGCAGTGGCAGCATGTGATCCTTTCTCCTCTAGTGTAAATAGAAAGGGGAAATGCTGAAGGAATTATGTGTGGTTTGTATGATGCCATCTGAGAAGTCAAATTAGCTGCCCTGCCAGTTATGTGGGAAAGACTCTGAAAAAGTTGAAATTCAGAAAATATGTTGGATTGTAAATAATGAATATTTAAAGCAGTTTCTCTGTAACAATGAGGCTTTCTATACCAAAAATACTCCTAGACAACCTCTGAAAATCACATGCAAGTCTAATTCTGAATCCACAACATATGGCACTATATTGCTTATAGTTATCTGTCCTATATAAACAGCTCACCAATATTTTAACAATTGCATGCCTTTCAAACTTTTAAGAGATGAGATAAGTGCTCTGGATATGTGACAGAACTGACAACATTTTATTGACAAGCCTGCAGATCTTCTATAGAAAACAGTCATTTAAATTCATTTGCAGATGTTTAAGCTTGATTTCCATTGCAGCAATCGTTAAGATTTTGTGGCCCACACAGAGCAAAGTACAGTTAAAGAAGAGGAGGGGGTTATTTACATTTGCCAGAATACTAAGATTTTAAATATAATTAATTTTGTTAAAAGGGTCAAAAAGGAGAATTGGGAACTACTGGTGCAAAAGGAGAAAAGGTGAGTTATTTCCTTACTTCTGTGCTCATGTGTTTACTAGAATGCAATGTACTGATTATGATTGAAATCTTGTAAAATGTACAGGAGATCAAAAAAAAATGTTTGGGCATGGGAAAAGCTGTCAGTCTCTAAATGTCCTTAGTACTTTATTCAAGCCCCTCCTGGGGAGGGTATTTACATAGGCAAGTAAATTTCCCTGCTCTACCAGCTCACAGAAGTCCTTAGCTTTAAAAACATTCAAACTTTTACTTAGTACTAGTTTAAAATTATTTTTATATAAGTTTATGACCAGAGGCTGCCTCATGAATTAGGTGCCAATCATACTTTTTCAGTTTATGAATATGATCTTCTGTATCTATATGAAAAAACAAAAAGCTTTAAATTATTAAAATTTACAAACTAACATTCTAATCTAGTATATTTTCATTTAAGCATAAATTTTAGAGTATTATTTGGGAGGTATTACTTGGGAACAGATGTGTATTTCACTTTTCTAGGAACGTGTGCTGTACATAGTTCTACTGATTAATAGGTGTTTTCCCATTCAGCTGTGAGGCTTCTTGGTTTCTTTGGTCATACCTATAAAAATAGTTTTCAAGGAGGCAGAAACAGTATTTTTACTCCCTTGATATAACAGATTTATGATTTTGTGTGTTATAAAGCACCTGTGTTTGAGAATTTTTCAGATTTGGATGCATGATTATTCTCTTTAGTTCATGTTCCTGACCCTCCCTTGTGCTCCTGCTTGAAAGGATCATAGATGTCGTGGCATTAAATCAACATCATCCCTCAAGTAAACTTTTGTAGTCCATATATTTGTATTTTAGACAGGTTTAAAATAGCCACATTTTCCAGGACTCTTCAGCAAAACCATATGTATGTGCTATTTACCATTTTAAATAAATCTGTTAACCTCTTTTATGCTTTTCCTTAGGGAGAGCCTTCTGAAAAAGGGGACAAAGGAGACCCAGTGAGTATAGCATGCTTTGAACTGCTGTGAATAATGTACATTTGATATTCATTCTGTAATTCTTTTCTTTGTAGACATTCATTAGATGCAGGGGTTATGTGGGATAGCATGTGTATTGTCTCCTTCTTACATGTGCATCAAGGTCTCTCAGGTTATAAATAAAAAACAGAGGTGCCCTGTTTTTCAGCATTTCTGTTACTGCTACTGTCCATGAACTGAGTTTAGAGCACATGCTTTTTTTTATTCTCTGGAGGTTCTTTCTTTCAGCTTTTCCACAAAGTTTTATGTGGCCTGAACTGTACTGTCTTGATGCCACCAGTGTGGCATTTAACATCAGGCTGTTCTCATCCAGCCATTTTATGTGTGCATAACTTTTTTCTTATTTTGAGGCAAATATTCAGAGCACTCATACTGTAAGAGTCTCTTTACCTGTGTTACATATTTGTAATTAATTATTGTCCTCTCTTACGATATTTGACAAAAGCTAGTTATGCTTTTAAATATAAAACTCAAGATTACTGAGATATTTGTGGTTAACATATTATAATAATCAGAATAAGTCCTTCTGTAACAATGTGGGTTTGGAGGTGAATACTGGTTACCAGAAGAGATGTAGTGGTGAAGAATAGCCTGGAAATAGACTGGAAATGCTCTTAAGGAAATGTAGTGTTTTCAAACATTTTTCCTTTAAAATATTGGGAAAACTTGAAAAGAAAACAGGTTGCTATGTCTTTCAGAGTTTGCAAAAGGCATCAGAAATTATTTAATATTTTCTCAATATTTAAGTTTGCCAACTGTATTACAATATTTTAAGGTAGCAAATTAAATTATTAATTGATCCTACTTAAATTTCTAACTTCTTATAGTTGTATTTACTGTTTTCAGGGAGAGACTGGAATGGAGGGATCAAAAGGAAATAAGGTATTTTTGGACTTGTACATACTGTATACATTGCCAGTATAAATAGCTGATACTGGGAGACATTGCAGTAAACTTGGATTTTTTTTTTGTTTTTTTCAAACAAAATCATTAGGGTGAAATGGGAGACCCTGGACCACCTGGTCTTATTGGAAATCCAGGATCAAAGGTAAGTGAAAGTCATTTCATCCAATAACAATTGCATTCTGTGCTGTTATATAAGAGGTCTCTGAAGCTATCAACTCTTTAGCTAGTATTAATTGGCAAAGAATGCAAATAGTTTATATCAAAAGTTTGTGCTTGGATCATGGCTATCTTACATAAAATTTACATTTTACATGAGGTTCTTGTTGTTCTCAGTGTCACACAGAAAGGGATATTCAAGCAACACTCAGATGTTATTTTGTCACTTGAGAATATGAGCACCCATTTTGCAATTAGAAGTCCACTGGTAGCTGGGTGTATTCTCTTTATGCCTTGGTGAGGCTCGCAGTAACCACTGCCAGTACTTGAGTAGCTCCTTTGTTTAATCCTGTGAGGCAGCAGGTAATGTTACAGCAGTCATGGCCTGGCTTTGAGTCTGTCCTCATAGGAAACCTCAGGAAGTGTGGACTGGATGAGTGGACAGTGAGGTGGCTTCAGAACTGGCTGAACAGCAGGTACCAGAGGCTCATAATCACGGGTCTAGTTGGAGGCCTGTCACTGGTGGTATCCACCAGGGTTCAATACTGAGCCCAGTCTTGTTTAGTGGGTTCAAGGACTTGGATGAAGGAGCAGAGGCCTCCTCAGCAAGTTCCCTACAACAGAAAATCTGGGAGGGGTGACCAATACCCCAGAGGGCTCTGCAGCCCTTCAGAAGGACCATGACAGGTTTGAGAGATGGGCAGAGAACTGTCTGAAAATCAACAGAGGAAAGTGCAGGGTCCTACACCTGGGGAGGAATAACCATAGGGGACAACTTGCTGGAAAGCAGCTCTTTGGAGAAGGACCAGCAGATCCTGGTGAGCCTGGTGGGCTCCACCATAAGCCAGCAGTGCCCTTGTGGGCAAGAAGTCCAATGGTGTCCTGGGATGCATTAGGAAAAGCATGATCAGCCGGGTGAGGCAAGTGATCTTGCCCTTCTACGCAGCCCTGTTGTGGCCACATCTGGAATGCTGTGTCCAGTTCTGGACTCCTCAGTACAAGAGGGACACAGAGTTCCTGGAGCAGGTCCAGTGGAGGGCAACAAAGATGATTAAGGGATTGGAGGAGCTCTCTTACAAGGAAAGGCCGAGGGACCTGGGCCTGTTCAGCCTTGAGAAAAGTCCACTGGAAGGAAACCTCATCACTGTCCATAAGTATCTAAAGAGTGGTGTTGAGGTTTCCAGGCTCTTCCCAGTGGTGCCAAGCAATAGAGCGAGAGTAATGGGTAGAAACTGATGCACAGGAAGTTCCACCTGAACATGAGGAAGAACTTCTTTATTGTGTGGGTGACTGAGCAATGGAACAAATTGCCCAGGGAGGTTGTGGAGTCTCCCTCACTGGAAGAAACTGCTTGTACAGGAATGATCCTGCTTGACAGGAAGGCTGAACCAGATAACCCATTCTACAATGGGTTGGTTCTAACTTCACCCATTCTACAACTGTGTGATTCTGTGAAGAAAGTAATTGAAGCACAAACATTCTTGAGAATCTCATGATGCCTTGAATTGTATCAAAGACAGATAGAATTAGAAACTATTAAATCTAACTGCCACCCAACAGTATTCATGTTGGATAGTGTCTGAATTTTAGATCATGAAAAGAAAGCCTAGTGAGAAGGATGTGGCTATAGAAGCCTCAAAATTGTCATAAAAATGATTCTTGAAATCTTTATCTATTCTTTTTTTTTTTTTTTTTTTTTTTTCTTTCCCTTTAGGTATTCCCTTTGTACTTACTTGTATTTGCTTTATATACAATACTTTGGATTTTGTACATATTGGTCCACAAGACTTACTGAACTAAATGTTAGAGTAAGGGAGAATGAGCAAACTCTGTACTTCTTACTCCATGTGGAAGATAATTCTTAATGCCTGATGGTTTAATATATTTATATATAAGAATGCTTTACACCATATTACAGTAGTTGATTGACTTTTACCTCAGTTATGTGTTGTATCATTTCACAGGGACTGCAAGGCCCTCCAGGACCTGTTGGACCCAGGGGACTGCCAGGAGAAGTTGTATGTATTGTGCCATTTCTCCAGCTGTAGCTGTGGTGTGTGAGCAGTTAGCCAGTGAAGCGGTGCCACAGAAGTTACCATAGCTGCTCCTTCTGTGGGTGGTACTGTAGCTATCAGGTGTTGAAGCACAGGGTGCCTCCCTCAACAGGCCATTATCTTGAGTTTCAGTAAACCATCTATATCCTGCTTCTGACACTGTTTGATAGCCTGGAGTGGATCTGGATATTGGGGTCACTGACATGAGAGCTTTTACCCTTCTTGATTATCTCTCCCTTGTTCCCCTGTTAGCATTATGTTCATTGGGTCCTGGCTTCCCATTCCATCCAGGAGATCATTGCCTGGCTGGGATGGTTAAGCAACAAGTTCTCTTGGTTTGAGTTGTGCAGCTGCTCACAGTTACCAGGCACAGATGTTACTGGGCAAGGCTCAGAGATGTAGTGGGCTTGTGGGTGTGAAACTGGAGGGTTGGGAGTGTCAAGCCGTGGTACTTCCCAGCAGAGCTGGAATGTCCTTTCGAGTGCTCCACGTTCAGGTCTGCCAACTGATTGGGCAAGGTGATGGGGGTCTCCTTCATGGGGGTTTTAGTGTCCCTGTAACAATTATGCCACTGGGCAGCAGCCTGATGGGTCTCCTGGCTGTTTGGGATTTCTCCAACTGGTAGGCACCTACCACAAGATCCAGCACACTTGTAAGCCTTGTGCCTCTGAGAAGAGCAAGGGTAAAATCTCAATCCAGTCTGGATTCTTTAGGAAACATCTTAAACTATTAATCACCATTATACTGAACTTGAAAGTGCTCTGAGCATTTGATTTGACACCCACATATAGCAGAAGGGCAGTGGCTGCCTGTCTCTCTTCCAAATTGTGGCACAATCCCTCCTTCAGCATGCAGGTAATTATTTTCTGCCTAATTCCCTGTGTTTCAGTCCACAACACTAATGGTGTCACATAACCTAATGAGGGGCATCTACCTCCTCTTCTTGGTTCTTATGCCTCCCTTCTTCCACAAACTATAAAATGGTTTTTAAATAGATTTTGGAGGTAAGAGTGGTTAGATCTGAGAAGTGGATCAAGAAAAGCAGACAAAAAAAAAAGCTTAGCTTCAGCCTAGTAGTTCAGCCACTCACTTAGAAAGGACTGGGATTTCTACCATTACTCTGTGGGTGTGGTTTTGGATTTTTATCTTTTTTCTACCAACAGAAGCATCTAGAAGCTAGTGTTGCTGCATTTTGTCTTAGGCCTTACGTGCCCTGAGACTAAATTGTGGAAGAAGATTCTTATTTTGAACAGACTTTAAAGCCATATACTTTATTAATATTAAAATACCCTCCTGAGCAATACAGAACTAGCAGACTTTTCATTGGTGACTTATTAAAAGTCTTGGGGATATAAGCAAGGTGACCAGTAGAATACAGCATCTTCAGCTCTTGACAAGGGAAAAAACCACTTGTATTTACATTTGCATATAGTAATTTTATACTGTGTTACTTATTCACTATTTTATTAAATCTCATTTTCCTACTCAGTTGAGGCATATGCTTTTTCACTTGTGTCTGATCTACCTATCATCTATTCAAAAGTTTGTAAGCCTTATTTGCTGTGCTTCTTTTTAATGTATAAATCACCAATCCTACTGTGAAAGATAACAAAATACTAATTTCTCTCTTGCTTGTGTTGCCATCATTCCACTTGAGTTCATAGTTGCTACTTTTGAAAGTGGTGTTCTGATGGATCTTTGATCGAGAGAACATTATAAGCAGATAAATACTAATTATAATGTATGTAAGTCCTAAATCTAAGTGATCCTGAAGACTCCTATCTGTGCACACAATTCTAGTATATAAAAACATAAATTTAAATGTAGTACAGAGACATTGTGCTTAGCTATAAGCTCCTTGGTTTTTTATCTTCTAAAGATGAAACATTATAGATTAAAAATATAATAATTCATTTTATGCAGTGTGATGGCAATTATGAAAGTTGGAAAATTTTTTTTACGTTAACTTACATCATCAAAGAGTCATCTAGAAGATAAGGATTACTTCTTTTCCTAAGAAACCTCTTGAGCTTGGTCCAACAACAACAACAAAAAAAAAAAAAAGGGAAATTCTTAGAAAAGAAGAGAGAGAAGAGGGGCTGTATGTATTTTATGCCAATATCGAAAGTGGATAGGGTAGGCCATGATCAATAAGCATAAATTTCCATTTCTGTAATGATTTTGTGTTTGGTATAAGCAGAATATTCTTCATTAGGGTAGTTTCTTTTTTATGCTTTTAGTTTGGATGACTGGGTGAAACAAGAAGCTGTCTGTCTGTACTAAGTACAGAATGCAGCAGAGAAAGCAAACACAGCTGCTGAACATTCACTACTGGCATGAAAATGTTGTCATCTGTCATATGTCAGTGTGCACAAAACTGTGTTTTGCACTAAGAAAAATTAAAACAATACATGTTTCCTTGTCTTTTTTTTAGAGAGTTCATTTTTCAGTCCATCTTAAGTTTCAGACTTAGATTTCACTGTTCAGTTTGGGCAATTTTATACTTACTGTGAAAATTACTGGTATTCTTAACAAAACGCTTGACTAAATAGTTGGTTGAATAACATTGAAGGGTCATGGAAAAAGTTTTCTGTATTTGTTGCAGTATTGTGAGAGAACCTAATTAAGCCTTACTTGTTATTTAATAGTTTCTATTTAGATTTTAATCTTTTTCATCTATCTTAATTTCTCTGCATTTATAAGAATCCTTCATGAAAAGGACAAGGGAAAATATTGAAGTTAAAATCAAAATGTGAAAGATGAGAAGATTCAGACAAAAGAAAGGCTGGAACATACTTTACTGAAAATGTTTGACTGTCCATTACATATCTAAAACATTTAAAGGGATTTGTTGGATTAACTAATGTGAAGGAGTAGGAATTAATTGAGGCTTTTAAGATACCAGTTTGAATAATTAACTAGTACAGGAAATCATGCAGCCCTCTATGGGCAAAAAGGATGAGTCACTTACTTAAAATTCAAGTTTTTATGTGCTACTTCTTTCCTTGAAAAAACAGTTAATTTTCAAGACTTGGAATTACTTTGAAATAGAAAAAATAAACCTTTTTTGTCTCTGCAATTCTCCCTCAATAGGGTTCAGAAAATAATCTTGATTATTACATTTTAACTTAAAGAAGAATGACTTATATATTTAATTATGGGAGCATTCATTAACTTATAATCTTTAACATTTGGGGTCAATACTAATGCACAGTAAATATTCCAGTGCAAACTAATTTTCAGCTGTATTTTTACATAACCATTAAGGGAATAGCTATAAAAATGTTCCATTATATTTTTATTAATTCCAGGGCTTACCAGGAGATCCTGGGGTACCAGGAAACCCAGGAATTAAAGGAGACAAGGTATGTTTTAAGTGTTTTTAATTAAGCTTGATATGTTAAAGCATATTTTTAAATTTTAAATTTTCACTTCAAGAGTAACCTTCCATTCTTCTGTAATGCATCTGTGTGGCTGCTGTGTGAAGTGATTTTAAAATGTACCAGCAGCAACCCCCTGTGTCTTGGAGAAGAAACATCTCTGCATTTGGAGATGGTTCAGGCCAGTTTGGCAAGCCAGTTGCTCTTTAGATTAATAATTTAAGTAATATTTCAAAAAGATTGGACTGTGCCCTTACATTAAATCTGTGCTGTGCAGAAATGTCACTTCAGGTCCTGACAACAGAGCAACCTTTTCAGGGTAGTGTCCTACCCAGACTAATGTGTAAAATCCCACTTCACAGTCAGCCATCTTCATCTTGGCAGAGCTCTAGGGCAGCTACACTGGCTCAGATGTGAGCCAAGGTTGGATCTCCTTAGGACATTGTATTTTGCTGTGTAGAAATCCCTTAGTTAGAATTCAGCTGCATCAGCAAGAGCTAAAAATTATGTGTGTATGTACTAAATGTAAAGAAGGAGAAGAAAGAGGATATACAGGTGTGCTCTGAGCTATGTGATGTGTTGTGGTATTTAGACATTGTGGGGTACAAGGGAAACCAATAAACTCCAGTCCAAGGAAGTGAGCTGAAAAAAAAGCAGAGAAAATAAATGGAACAAGGACAAAAATGTACTCATCTTGCAGAAAGGGAAATGGTGGATTCAGAAGGAATCACAGAGGATGTTGCAGGAGCCTGCAGGAGACAAGGGGACAGCATAACAAAAGACACAATTTTACTGCATAAGCAGCAGAGTTTAGTGATGGGGAGCAAGAGACATTGCATGTATTGAAATAAGAGCAGAGGTGTAAAGAGAAATACACTGAAGACCCCAGGTTTAGCACTAGTGGTTGATAGCTGGGGAGAGACAGCTGTTGTTTCAGCTGTTGCTGTGGATTAGTTGGCAGGGTTTAATGACAACCTGCATATTAGGAGCCTGGGGTACAAGAAATGTAGATCAGATGCATTGCAAGCATGGAACACCAAGAGAATGCTAGTTATTATTGATGGTTATATGATCCATGTCTCCAAATCTGTAACGTTTTGAAGGAAAATATGAGGGTATTTTTTCTTCTCTATATCTTTTCAAAGTACTGGCACTTTCTATGATAAACTTGATAATATTTAGAGTTTTTTCATAGGGGAAAATTCTCACTTTTCAATTAGTGATTCAGATTTATTTTGTAGGGTGACCCTGGTGGAATTATGGGACCACCTGGACATCCAGGTCCAAAAGGCGACATGGGGCCTCCTGGACCAAGTCTGCCTGGGACACCAGTAAGTCCATAATCTGAAAATCTATTTTCTGCAGGGGCAACTGGGAAAGAATTCTTACTGTGCAATGAAAGAAATCACGGAATTGTTTGTGTTGGAAAATACTTTAAAGTTAATCTAGTTCCAACCCCCTGCTATGGGCAGGAGCATCTCCCACTAGAGCAGGCTGTTCAAAGCCCCATCCAACCTGGCCTTGAACACTTCCAGAGATGGGGCATCCATAACTTATCTCAGCAACCTGTTCCAGTGCCTCCACCCTTACAGTAAAGAATTTCTTCCTAATAACTAATCTAATTTAATATATTTATATATAAGAATGCTTTACACCATATTACAGTGGTTGATTGACTTTTACCTCTAAAATCTAAACTTAGTCACTTCCAATGTAAAGCCACAAAGCAAGTAATTTTTTTTTTGNGTTCTCTTAGTCAAAAGACAGATGTGCCAAATTGATAACACTTGCAGATATTACTGTCCAGTCAAGATTTTTTTT
>VZRH01007242.1:513458-549484 GCA_013397555.1 Urocynchramus pylzowi | reverse complement strand
TCACTTCCAATTTAAAGCCACAAAGCAAGTAATTTTTTTTTTGTAATTTCAAAATCAAAATATATTTTACAGTGGTATTATAAGTGCACTAAAATATAGAATTAGTGTAAGTCTATTAGTTTATTAGTGTAGTCTAGAAATAGTGTATTACATATGATCCTAGTGACACTGGCACTAACAAGTGCCATATAGTGCCACAAGTTTACATATGTAAACTTGTCATAGTTTATTTCTAAGGGCTGGCCAATTTTGGCCATCTAGTTCAACTAGTCTCTTGGATTTCAAAACATAATTTGGTTTTTTTTCTTGGTTTTTTTGTGTTTTGTTTTGTTTTGGGTTTCTTTTAGGGTCCAACTGGTATTCCTGGAAACCCAGGTCCAAGGGGGCCAAAGGTATGCCAAATGCATTATTTCTTTTTCTAAAAATATTTTTGAAAGATAATATGGTAGTTTACATTTTCAGAGCTGTTGTGATAGAAAGCCTTGTACCTTTCACAGGGAGAAAGAGGACTACCTGGTGTACAGGGAGCACCTGGGGAGATGGGGCCCCCTGGAATAGGCATTCAGGGATCACCAGTAAGTAAACCAACACCCAGAATTTGGGCTTCTCACTGTTCATCACTGAGCAACTGCAATAGGCAAACAAAGCATGATAAAAAGCCATGAACTCCCTGCTGGCCAGACTCCCAACTCCCACTTTGCTTCAAGGGCTGCTGTGCAGTTTAAATTCAAACATGAAGCAAGTTGACACAGGCATCTAAAGCATTCGTAGTAAATCATTTGTACAGCAATAACTGTTTCAGTTATTCAGCTTGTTTCCCAGGTTTCTTTCTTTTTAATGCCTTTAAATAAAGCCACCTGCAGTGCCTTCAAAGTATTCTGTAAAAAAAATTTGCTGATGGTGTTGGTGTACCTGGTGGGTGGTACATGCTCTTGCAGGAGTTTTACTCCAGTGACTGAGGCCATCTCTCTTCAGTCAACCAATGTGTATCACCTGATACAATTCAGCTTATGGCCAGTGCTCTGGTATAAAGGGAGGATATTTGTGGAAGGTGATTAGGCATTCACCCTGAATGTCTTAATCTAAAATAATAATACTTACAGATATTTTTTTAATTAAAATATTTTCAAACTGAATTTTAAAATTATCCATTTGTATCTAAATTATCTGTTTTTATTCAACTGCTCATTAGCTTTTTTAATGAATCTTTTTGCTAAATACCAAGTTTCATCACAGATCATTAATTTTTGGAAATGCTTGCCCTAAAAAAATGGGCATTTGCAAAGTCTTGATGTCTCTGACTATGGCAAAATTACATGTGGATTTAAAGCAAAACATTAAAGTACGCCTTTCTCAAAGTGAAATCTGTACAAATATCCCACATTCAGCATTTTTTAATGAAGCTCATCTCCCTTATCCCAGGAAGTGTAACTACTGATTATTTGGAGTTTTCTTACAGGGTCCTATAGGTCCAACTGGATCAGCAGGTGTTCAGGTAGGGTATAAGTTTTCTCTTTCATACAAAAAGCATTACTTTAGTTTAAGAATTTTGCAGGAAAGGTATTCTTATATCCTAAATGACCTTTCGTGCTCTTAGGGCCCTAGGGGACCTCCAGGATTGCCAGGAGCTCCAGGTACCCCTGGTATTAATGTAAGTGACAGTTTTATATATATATGCAAGAAAAAGTCATGTGTACCTCATCAATGATTGAAGGCCATCAAGTTTTGCATTTGTTTCTAGGGCGCTCCAGGAAGAGATGGAAAGCCCGGACTACCAGGCCCTCCAGGTGATCCTGTACGTACACAAGGAAAGCTTTTGCATTTGCTTTGGTGCAAATATATTAAATTTATGTGAGGTGAGATAGCACAGCAAGTCTAGAAGAACCAGTGATAAGAAGATAAAATAGAAATACTTACTTGGGAAAGACAGAAAAACAGCCATGTTATGCACTTAGCCTCAATAAAACCGAGACTTTCTTCATGTTGTTTCTTTAAGAAAGAAAAAATGCTTAGAATTAGTTACCATGTAGTTAATGCTTATCAAAAATCATGGATCTGAGGGTCACTTAGCAGATTATTCTCAAACTTGGAGAGAGAGATCTCTCCCATGCTCAGTTCTTGTCAGTGATTTAATTTGATTTAGGTAAGTAGATAAAACTCTGAAATTGGAGTGGGAAAGATTGCTTGCTTTTTGAATGTGTAATCAAAATTCAGAGGCTGTCTGAAGTCAACAAGATTTAACTCAAGACAGATGAGGATAAAGTGCTTAATAAGGAAAACCAAAATCCATAAGTAGAATAAGTCTGGAAGGCGCAGCACATTGTAAACTAAATGGAAGTAAAATATTTTATGCTGCTATTAAACAGACAGGTCTAAATGATAAAACTCACAAACAGGATAATTATTGCCTTTTTCTCTCTTGAAATACTCTTTCTTCTCTTTGGAAAGAACATTTTTTCCAGGAAGATGTAGCAAAGCAAGAGTGAATCTGGAGAATTAAGGCCATTTTAACACTTTCAAAATCCCAGCATAAATCATACACTTATTCAGAGATCAACACACAGAGTTATGGCTCTGGAGAGTGTGTTTGCAGTCAGGCTGGACTTGCCTTACACTCAGAGTGGGGGAGCTGTGTGGCACACAGTTGGCTTGCCCTCGTACATGTGTGCCCTTTGCAGATGGGGTTAGGACCCTTCCACACTGAGGAATCAGGGTTCTGTGCCCTACATTGATTGAGCAGCTAAAGTAAGAACATTGGAAAAGAGGAGAGACTGGGGAAATTACACTTCTAGTCCAGTAGGAAGACCAACAGGTGATATGGTAATAGGCTGCCTAGCTGAAAAATGTCATAAGGAGAAGGGTGAAAAGTCAGGCCATGTAGGTTTTTGTTTTCAAGTCTTGTCACAGGTTTTTAAGAGCAGCTGATCCTGTCTATGTATAGTTTACCTCTGTATGGAGGATGGACTCACACCTTACATAACTATGTCCTTAAGTTGTGCTAGGTGGTATTGTCTCACCCTAAAAAACAACTTGGCATGTTTTCAAAGGTGGTTATGCCACCCTATAAATGGTGTGCTGATTATATTTCTGGTTAATTATATTCAGCAGTGCATCTCTTGAGCTGATGTTTGACACTCATTGTTTTTAACTGGCAGTCTTTGGAATATGCTAAAGAAAATGCTTATATTTTATTTTTCTTCTTCAAGATGGAAAGAATTGAAACAGGCTAAACAAAAAAAAGTTAGCTTATTTTGAACATGTCTAATTTTATAGTATGCCCAGGGTTGATATGATTTTAGATTTAGGAATTGCCAGACAAAATGAGAATTAGTAATTGGAGAGTCTGTGAATGAAGCTGATGACAGCCAGTGCAATGAGTTTTTAACAGAGTCTTTAAATATAAATTTAATGGCAGGTCTTGGAAATCTGAGATCTGTTTCAGTACAGTATAGATCCACTGACTGATCTTTAAATGGCTCAGCTTTAGTATCGGTAGCAATTTAGCAGTGGCACCAAGGAGTTACACTCTCCTTGTGTATTAACCAAGGTTAGTGTGTAACCAAGGAGTTACACACTAATTATTAATGTTTAAATATTACATATGTTTCTTTTGTTGCTGTAGCTGGATTATTTTCAGTATCTGAGTTAATTTATTGAAGTTAGCTTTGGCATCTCCAGAATTTGTACTACAGTTGATAGCAGAGTCAAAGCCTAAGAGAAAGGAGGAGGAAAACAATTGAAGATAATCAGGTGAAAATACAAGACATTCCACTAACATTGAGCTGCTGCTGATGTGCTACAAAACCAATATTAGTATGTTCAGGAGTTATGCTGTTGTCATGGTTTGAGGCATTTCATTGCATTTATAGTTAAGAATTACAATCAATAGGTTGGATAGACTGTGATATTTAACTATATCTGAAAACCTGTTTTTTCTTCTGAGTTTTCATTAAAAAGTAGATTGAACCAACATATATATATATATATATATATATATAATCAGTTCTATGTGTAATGATATAAAGTTTAGAAGCAATAAAAACACATCAGAATTAGTAGTGCTTTGTAAACCATTAACTGCAGATGCCTTTTTTAATTTCAGGTTGCACTTCCACTTGTGGGAGACATGGGTGCTATACTGAAGGTAAATTTTTCAGAGATTAAATGTCTTTTTTTGCTATAAATATGCTTTTTAAACAAACACATGCACTTAAGAGCTTCTATAGGTTCAGAGCTTCTATAGGTTCACTTCTGACTTACAGGGCTAGCCTAAAATTGTGTATTGTGATTTTTTTGTTTGTTTGTTTTCTTTTTAAAAATACTCAAGAAATATATTTTATAGAAATTTTGCAAAATAGTGTTTGAACAGCAAGGGAGGTAGTAGCCAGCAAGTACCTATCCAGCCCACAATATGAATTGCACAAATATACCCTGTTTTCCACTTTACTTTCTAGCATTAATTTCATTAATATGCCAAATGGGGAAAATTGTCTAAAATTTCTAAGATATTATTTTGAAAAATAATGAAATTTTGAGTGTTCTGCAATATTCCGAAATGAAAATTGGGCTCAGGAGTATTTCAGAATGCAAAGCACACTTCATTTCTGCTGTCCTTTGTTAATACACGTCCTTAGGTATGGGTTTCTCGAGGTCGGGATTGAAGGCACTTGAGACAGTAGTTCATGTTTGGACTCAGGTGTTTATTATTTCTTATCAGTAAAACAGTCTCACAACCATGAGTTCTGCAGCCTTTCATTAGCAAGGCACAAAATGGCTAACAGTCTCTTGTTACAAGGTCTTCTAAGACTAAACTGTCCAATTAAGAAATGACACCTAGATTATTTTCCATTTTAACCCAATACCTGATCCCTCAAAGCCCACAATGCGGACTTTTCCATCCAATTACAAAGCATCAACCAAACCCATGAAGAAGAAAGAAGAAGAAGGTAAAGAAGAACAACCTGCCTCCACTCTAAAATCTCCATCTTGCTTCATATTTATTTCTATATTCTAAAATCCCAAACTCTAAGTTTTCCACCCTGCGATATTACACACTTCTAACCAACTGCACACTCGTAATCCCAGTGCTATCAATCAATTTTGGAAGCCTTCTCCACAGCCCCAGGTCAAATGCAGTGCTCTCTTGCAAGTCTGTGCCTTTCAGCACAGAAAGTTTAAAATTCTCAGCATCCAGGATCGCAACACTTAGGGTTTATTGACTTTTTCATTTCCATAAGTCTGACTTATTTTGGGTCTTTCTTTTTGTTTGCAATTGTTCTGTTTTTCTGTTGTACGTGCTCTTCTTGTCAGAGCTCTCTCTCTTGCTGCTTCTTCATGCTTCATTTTTCATTTCTCGGTGTTTTGCAGTTAGCACTTCTGTATGACTACAATTTAGCTGGCAAATGCTTCTCTCAGCAAGGCAGGGGTTGTTTACTTTTAAATAACTACAGATTTGAAGCTGAAGAGAGTAACAAGTAGCCTTCAGCTCTTGCTAGTCCTTGAAAGGAAGATGCTCAAATCTAAGCACAGGTGTGTCTGGGGCTATCCAAAATAAAGCTAAAACTGTGTTAGCATGATTTGAGTAGAGAGCATGAGAGAGGGAGGAAAACAGGGAAGTCTCTCTGAACAAGTATATGGTTTGGAAGGGAGCAAGGACTGAAGAGAAGCTTTGGGTAAAATGGAGGCCTGGTCAGAAAGGCAGGAAGGAAGCAGTGTGGTAGATTGGTCTGCATGGATCAGATCTCTGTCATAAAAATGTTTATTTGTCACATCATCTTCTGTCTGCTCCACAGGGTGATCCTGGCACAAGAGGTCCTCCAGGCATTCCTGGCAGAGAAGGACCAAAAGTAAGTTTTGAAGAGTGTACTTTTAATTGCTTTGGTTCTTGTTAAAAGCAAAAGGACAGATTCTTACCTTTGCGAGACTTGACTTTTTTGTCTCATCCCTATCCCTGTGGCATTGGGCAGTCTAAAAGTTCAAATTATTTTTATGTTTCAGGCCTCTTCATGTGTCAGTTTGCCTTTTCTCTAGGTTGAGTGAGCAAAATAGCCTGAGTTGATAGCCAGCCCCAGATAGCTTTTCTGTGTCATGCCTGCATTAAAGCTGGCTCAGATCTGACTGCCCAGCAGTGCTTTGCTATCTATAGACTCATTTTAGGTGAGTCAGTCACACAAGAATCCCGCAGTGAAGAGGCAAACTTCCCATGTGTCCCTCAAGTTTGCCTCTTCACTGCGGGATTCTTGTGTGACTGACTCACCTAAAACACAGCTGGACCACCCTGTGCCCTTGCACCCTGTTCCCATGGAACAACACAGCCATTTCCCTGGGACTTGAAGTTTCACTGACGTCAAAGTCCTGCTTCACTGGAATCAGATAAAAAGACACATGGTTTGACATACAGATATCTCCTATCATTGAGACTAATTCCATGGAAGAGAACTTCCTCCATTTCAGCAAGCATTCAAGCTCTTTGGTATTCATGTCTTCATCTTAAGGTCTTTTGGGTATTTTGCCTCCTAAGAACAAACCACTCATTTCCTTTCATTTTGCTGGGAGGTTTATTTGAAATCTTTCAGATTGTTTTGAGCCTTTGCTTTATGTTTTAGGCACTGTGGCTGTAAAGGGCATCATGCTAGCATTTATTGAATGTATATAAAATGCACTACAGAGCACGAAATTCATTGTTCTGTAATAGAAAATATTTGTTTGAATGTTATGTTTTCATAGGGAAACAAAGGTGAACGTGGATTTCCTGGGCTTGTGGGAGAAAAGGGCGATGAGGTAAAATTACTTCATTTCTACAGTGGCAGCATTCTTATTTGAACCTGAGTGAGGACCTAGACTGAAAATGAAATGTGCAGAATGTTATTTAGTTCTTTAAACTGCTGAGATAGTAGTGTAGTGCTACAAATAGCCCTTGTTTGTGATTTTTCAATAGGATTTAATATTATTATTCAGTTAAATAACATTGATTTGATTTTCATCAGTGAATTTTTGCTCATTTGTATATTTTAAAGCCTCAGATATATTTACATGCTAATCCTTAAGGATATAGGATACAGCAGTAAATAGGCTAATGCCAAATATTTTCAGAAAATACTTTTTGTCTATAACATACTTGCTTTCATTTTGTTAGTTCCCCTTTAGAATTCACTTTTGAAACCTTTCCATTAAGCAAATAATCTGATGGGAACAGTAATAGCAGCAACTACTATTAAGTGGAAACTGAAAAAATATTTGAATAGACTGAATTTAAAGTATTTAAAATATTTTGCATCTTATATTACATTCTTAGAGTTATTTTTATGTCTTTGTGGAGAAGGAAAAAAAGCCAAATGACTTGTGGTGCCAAATCCAAAATAGCTGCTATAGCTTTCATTTTCAATTGAAATATTTGCAGTTAACATTTCAAGAGCAATATCAGTGGGAAAAAAAAATACAAAAAACCAAAGAACATCACCACAGCAGAAGCTATTAAGCAAATTAATTTGGATAAATAAATTAATTTCTTAGTGGCCTTAGTCAACTGAGGAGTTAAAATAAGTAGCCCATTAAAAACTGTGTGGTAAGCACTTTAAAACTCAAAAATACTTAACTGGGATTAAACACATGCTACTCTCTTTTAATTTAGGAGTGCTGTTTACAAGACACAGCACCTAGAAAGTACAAAAGGAATTTAGAGTGTATTGATTGAGGGCTTTGTAATTCTTTATAAGCATTTCACATTTCTTCTGCACTAAGGCCATGATAACTTAAGAATTTTTAAAGAGTACTAGAATGAGAGAATAGTTTCCCAAAAAAAAAGTGTTTATCAGGATCCTTGGCTTACAGTAGTAAGAATTACAGAAGATGTTCCTTTGGTTTCATTTTCATTTTTTCATGTAAATGTACCATCAGAGTAAAGGAGTTCAAAAGAAACAGAGAGCACATTAGCAGTTACCTTGCCACTCTGAAAAGCTGCAGAGGTGGATCAATGTCCTCTGTGTGCAGGAGCAAGAAAGAAAAATCAATGTCTCTCCATCTTTACATTTTTGCTGATTTATTTCTCTCCAAAGTTTATCCCCCAGTCTCTCCCTCAGAGAACCTATTTCAGAGTTCTGACCTCTGTGGCTTTCTAGGCTGCCTCCTTAGCCATCCCTTCTTAAATACTGCATTTGAAATGAGAAATATACCTTTTCTGAGGGGATTTCTCTTGTCAGAGGATGGACAGACGAAATTAATCACTGCTTGAAAGAATCTATTTCTCTTTGTGGATTATAGGCAGAACTATGAGTGTTAGCTCTCATTATTACATCCCTTTTACATGTCTAAAATTGCACCTGAGCCTGGTGTGGCAGAGGAAGGACGCTCAGTGACATACAGGCTTGTCTCAAATCCCACTTCTATCCACTGTAGTGAGTTGCACAGCAGTGTGTTTAGTAAATGGATACTAGAGTCCATTGATTTTCAGACAATCAAATAGAATACAAGCAGGAAAGTAGATCATGAAATACTATGTAAAATGTCATGTTCAATTACCAAAAAGTCAAACCAAAAATGAGGCAGAAAATACCATTTGATTTAGCTAGCATCAGGTAATATTGAGAAGCTGATTAAATGTCTTCTCAACAGAAAAAAAAAAAAAAAAAAGCAGCCTTTTAATAAAAGAAAATAGAAAATTAATCTCTAAAGAAAAGCTTGACATCTGTTCTTATCTGCACAACTAAAGACAAAACTATTTATAAAATATAGGCTAAAAATGTGAAAGGTTGAAGGACAAGTGATGTCTATCACTCAAGAAAGAAGTTGCCTCTAACCTGGCTCAATGATAACCTGGTTCTCTTCCCTACGTGGTGGGGTGTTTTTTTTTTTTAGACATTATTAAAAATAATGCCTACATTTTGGAAGAAAATGTGCTTTAATGAAGGTATAATACTCCTGGACATGCTGAATATAAGTATTTTTGAAATATGAGTGGGAGAGGAACTAGACATGTGCTCTTTTAATCTCCAGGGTCTGCAAGGTGCTCCTGGACTGCCAGGTGTATCAGGACCCAGTGGCCCATCCGTAAGTGTGTGGTACCACCTGTGATCTAATTTATTTCTGCAGGGCTTGCTATAACTGCCTAGATCTAGTCCTTTCTTTTATCTTTTTAGGAGAGTAGTAATAAAATCTTACCCATTCTGGCTCTAGTGAAGTAAACTATACTGCCGTTGATGTTACTGAAAATACCATAATTGTCTGGACTCAAAGTTTATGGAACTTAAATAGATTTGAAGTTTTGACATTACTAGAGAATCTGTGAGGTTACATAATTTATGATGTGCAAACTTGCAGTGAAATGTGTATTTTTACCCAATTTAGAGTCATGCTAGTAATAAAATCTAAAAATAATTCCAGCTAGTCGTCCTGAAAAAAAACTTAGTGCAAAAATAAAGTAATTACTTGGTTTGATAATTCAAAACCAAAGAAGGAGAAAAAGCTGGCAATATTTAAAGACACTGAAGTATATCATTAAAATTGTTGGTATTACTGGGAGAGGTCCTCTTTGAAATGTTTTCAAATATTCTTTTCTACATATGGGAATTACATTACTTAGTATGATCATTATATGTTCCTCAGTTTCATGACAATACTAATGCTTCTTTCAAAAATTATAGCACATTTAAGAAGTTTAATGTGGAGTACAAAAATTGGCATTTCACAGTAAAACAGATTATCAGCTGGATCAAGATCTGCCAGTTAGGGTCACCACATTTAATTTGCCAAGGTGAAAATGCAATGGTGAACACAAGATTTACCCTTCAAACAACTTATCAGGAAGACACCATTGTTATATCAAAGAGAAGAGAAATATTTAAACCTGAAGGAGAAGTATAATTAGGTTTAAACTGTCTCCGAAAAGCGTGTTTTAAAAACTTAGTGACACTGCAAAAACGTTGTGTGTCATTTTTTCCTAGCTTATACAAACAATTCTGTGTTGTGCAGGGAGTCCCAGGAAGACCTGGACATCCCGGTCCAGCTGGAGCAAAAGGAGAAAAGGTATTCCTTCTTTTTATTCTTGGTAAAGGTCTGTAAAGGTTTTTCAGTCCTGTTACACTGTGTTTTGGGGGTCTTTTAAACAAGTGCAAGAGTGTAACAAGAATGTGGCACACGTTTCAGATTTTTGTTTGCATTTCACTACAAGTACTTTCCCTAAGCAGTGCTGTGCATATGGGCTTGTATTTTGAAGTGCAGTCCTTGTGATGTATTTAAGTTGCAGAGAATTTTCTTTAGGCATAGCACGTTATATAAGGTTTAAGAAAGTGAAAATATGTTTCTGGCATAGAATATCACTAGTGACTTCTTGCTGTGCTTCCCATTCTTCTACCAATATTATATTCAAAAGTAGTTGTACAAGCACTGAAGTTATTGGGTGTTATTTATTCTAAAAAAATACGTTAGCTTCCTTTATGCTAATTTACACTCTCTTAGCACTGCTTTTGTTTCAAAATTTTATGTGTTCTTTTATCAGGAACTTTATATTATTCATTATAACTAAGAGGTCAAATTCCTTTCTTGGATACCCCAAATCAGAGCAATATAGCAGAGACAAACTTTGTTGTAAAATACTTTCTGGGACAAGTTCTACATTTTGTGTATATGAATACAGCTTTTCTTTCAGTAGTACTCAGGCATTTTCCAGGCATAGCACTGCTGCATCCACATGTGGGATCCTAATTCCCTACAAAACTTAGGTATGAGTAAGAAAGAAAACTGTTTTGTAAAGCCTCTGAAATTATTTCAGTATAAAATTTGAATGAGAGTTGTTTCCTTGCAAGTCACAGTAACAAAAATTTACACCACTTATTTCCTTTTTATCTAACTGAATGCAAAACACAAATCTTTGATGGTTCCTTGTTCACGATTCACATACAGGTGGGAATGAGAAGCCCCTGCTCTACAGCTCATGTCTCATCATTCTAAAAGTGCAAAAGTCAGATGGCTGAAGAGTAATGAAGTAAACTGAAATTAAGCCCCAGTAAATTTCTCCTCTGTCCTTCACCTGGGACACACTTGAGAATTGATCAGTTGAATAATTGTATTGATATTGAATAACGTGCTTTCTAAAATAATAGGATTTTAATTCCCCATGAAGTTCTTCAAACCACTCTTGGGAGGCTGACAATTTCTAACAATTAGCAGGGCCACTTGGAAATTATCCTAGTATAAATGTTTAGTAAGAATTATATTTTTCTGCTGAGCTAATTATTGGCATTGAGCACTTAGCTTGGTTTTTGGCACCTTAGTAATTTTAAATTTGTGACTTAAGTGTATCACTGACATACATTAAATAAGATCCAACAAAGCCAGTGAAAAATTCTGACAGTTGTTCCAAATTATACAGTGTATTTATCTGAATTGTAGTGATGAGATTTTGAAAAGATTGTTTGGGAAATTTTATGTTGAAACCTTTGCAGCTCTCTACTGTCCACAGACCCCATGATTCTGCTGGGGAAAAATCTCAGCAGCTATGCTCTTTATAATAGAGGCAATTCAGTACACAATAGCAGAACAGGCCAGAGACACAGGTAACAATGGATGAATATTTTACAGTAAAAACCAAAAAAATATTCATTATATCTCTTAATAAGGAAGATTCTTTAAAAAAAAGTCTTAATTTATATTCAATATGTTTCTAACTGAATTTCTGAAACTGTTGCTCTTCTTTATTTACATATGAATGATCAACTGAGGACTGGCTTTTGCAAAATAATATACAAAGCATAAAATGAATGTTAACTTCTATCTGCCAGTTCCTTAGAAATTCATATTAACAACTCTTTTTTTTTTTTCTTCCTCTCCCTCCTGGTACATATGAAATGTTTCCCAACCCAGGTTACCACTGTTATTTTTCCATAAGGAAGTTGCTACACTTAAAGCAGCAAGTAACTAACAAAATAAAAACTAGTACAAAGTAATGATTCATGCCTTCCCTAGAGCTAAAGCAGGAACATTGCAGGAGAATTTATTCTTGATATTACCTGGTGTTATTGACTGTATCTCTTGTTTATTGTCATTGTGGTCATCATAGCTTGAGTGTGGAATAGATGTGGCCAGTTACAGTAAATGAGTTACATCAATCTCTTGCTGTACTAGGGTAGTGAAGGTTCTCCTGGGAAACCTGGACCACCTGGGCCTCCGGTGAGACATCTTGTTTTATATCTTGAATTTATATTAGGAACAATATGTTTGTGGGTAAAATGTAATGTAATATAAAGAACTCAGTGTTGATCTAATAAAAATTAATATTGCAGGAAGGTAACAGTGTCTTTTTTCAAAAGGTTTCCGTACTCCATTTTTTTTTTCTCACAATTCATCACTGAGTAAGTTCAGATCACTAAAACCCTCTAAGAAACCTGCTCAAATTAGTTAACCTTGCTTTCCAATTTTATTAGAGTAAAATTGACAGCCTGGATACCTAAGATCAGAGAACCCAGGCAATCTAGGGAAAGTCTGAGGAGCTTACTGGACTCTAAATTAAGTGGAATAGTACCTAACACAAAATTTTTTCTGGACAATTTTAATAATAAAAATCACAATATGATGCACACTGATTTACAGGTTTCTTAGTTTATAATTTAAAAAAAATTCCCAAGCTGCATTGGTGTGTATCTTATGTTCTTCTGGAATCTGGAATCTTTGGCAAACTGAGAACAAAAAGGATACCACAGCTTTGCTGAACTACAGGACTTGAACAGGGCAATATTTCTGCCTTTATAATTCATAAGTGACACTTACTTGGTTTTTATGCTTTAAAGGGTATGCCTTACAATGAAAGAAATGGAATGAGCAGCTTATATAAACTGCAGGTATTTCTCTTTAATGTTAATTGCTTTTTTTTCGATCCCCACCCAATTTTATCCCAACTCAACTTTTAAACTTGCTGTTACAGGGAGGAGTGAGTGTCGCGAGTTATCCGGGTCCACCAGGACCTCCGGTAAGTGCTACCAGAAATCTCATTTCTAGTAGCTAATGACATAGAATCAGAGGAGAGTTCTCCTCTGATGAAATTTGATTTTATTTGTCAAAGATTTAAATAATAAGGATATGATTGGTATGTAGCATACATACTGTGATTTTGTGTTTGCCAAGCATTTTAGCCCCTTTTGGAGACTGATTTATTTTGATTAAATCGTTTCATCCTAGAAAGTACAGGCTGCAGAAATGGTACATAATTTGGTATTGGACTCTTCAGTGAAAGTATTTTTATACTAAAAATGTGTAATTTTGTACTTGTATTTCATGGAGGCATACTTTTGTAGTGAACAAAATTTGGTGCCAGAAATGAGAAGCTCAGGAATTGTGGTCTGAGTTCTGTCACTGATTCACTACATGTAGCTACAGTGCAGGAAAATGTGTAAAAGTAAGAATTACATTGTGGAAATAATACAGGGCTGGTGTCTTTCACGCTGCAGATGCAGCACCTTGCAGCTGGACACTGTTGCTTTGGTTCCAAGGAACTAAAGATGCTGTGCACTTATTTACATTCTCCTCCTTTTTAGCACCCTAGGCAAGTTCTGTTTAGAGATGATTGTCTCTTTGGTAACCACAGTTATGGGCTGGCACCGAGCAGCAGAGCTGTCTTTCTCTGTATTCTGGAACAGCAAAACAAAACCCAAAATATTACTAAGATTTTGTACTAAGTTAATCAGCTGGGATTGGAATGAATAATGATTCTAAATGCACTGCATTAGCAAAGTATACCCATAATGCAGTCATTAAAAAAACCCATCTTATCATGTAACTGTTCTTTAAATGTGGCTTGGTTTTTTGGGTTTTTTTGCAGGGTCCAAAAGGGGATCCTGGAACAGTGGTATGTATGTATGTTTTGTTTCTGATAAATTCCCCAAGTAGTTTGACACATGGTACTTCTGAAGGACAGTAAGAAACCCTAACCAAAGCCTCTCAGCAGTGACAACAAAACATGGAGTTGTAAGACAGTTTTCTAAAACGATTTAATAATTTGCTTTCAAAAAAAAATTCACAAAGCTTCTTTTTTTGTTTCACCATAATGCCTGGAAGCTGAATACATCTGTCTGTACCAGCACCTAGTTCTGTAATTCTGTATTACATCTTCCATCAAAATTGAATCATTGAGCCAAATATTCACACAGAGCCACTGGGAAAAGCTTAATTTGTAAATCAGTAATATGAGGCATAACAAAATCTGTTTACCTAATAACTGGTTAGCTGTTTTAATAATCTCAAATAAATAGTCTGCTGTTGCTTGCTCTTCAGCATTTCCCATGTTGAGTAAAGAAATTCTAATGTATGCAATCTTTAATTAAAAAAACTTTAAAAACAGGGAGATCCAGGACCAATGGGATTACCAGGACTGGAAGGACTCCCAGGGGAAAAGGTAGGACTCTTAAAAAGACTACATGGTTTCTTAGTGGCCACTATCTACGACTAAATGTTTTCTGAAGCCTTGTTTGGTTTATTTTTCCTGTGTAAGTTAATGTTTCTGTAAGAAAAATCTTTACAAACTTATTTATATTTTCCTTTTTTTCTTTAGTGTGGGTGTAAATAATATACTCAACAAACATAAAATTTCAGTTTCTGCAAATGGAAAATTGTGTGTAGGAGGCCTTGTAATATTCTTGATAGAATACTGCTATACTTGATAATAATATAGTTAATATTTTCCTATGTATGGTTCTTGTTCCCTCTTGAACATCATCTTACATTTACAGTCAGTCTGTCTTGTTCTCAGCCTTTTGCTTTTCTAATTGTGGAGGCTGATTATGAATTTAAAGAAAGGCTTTTTATGAAAGGCTAAAAATGTCAAGATTTTGGTATTCATTTCTAAATATAGCAAAGTACAAAACATTTAGTAGAGAAGTAAAAAAAATCTGAAAATGTGTTTTCTGTCAGCAAAACCAATTTGATTTTCCCCATATCTTCTAATTCAGGAAGAAAAAAGAGTAAATTTTTTTTGCAAATTAAATGTTTTTCAGCTGTTGGAATTATGCTATTAAATGACTTCATGCAAAAGTACTTTACAGAAACTTATTTTTCATCACAAAGAAATATAAATTAAAAGTTTCCCTCCCAATATCACTGTGTATTCCTCCTACTTGTTCAGACAGTGACAAGATCTAAGGTAGATATCTATTCTAGATGCTTAAATTACATTAGAAGGTTCTTGCTCTGGAATTCTACAATTTACAAGCAATTAAAGACTGGTTTGATTTCAAAATGAACAAACACAGGGAGACATTACAGGTCTAACTGAGACAAAGTGGGGACAGGAATTAAATAAAGGGAATAAGCAATGGATCAGATCATATAAACCAGCTGAGTGAGTGTTCGGCCTTCTCCCAATGTAAAAATACCATTTCCTTAACTAAATTTGGTCAGAAATTCACATTTGTGGTGCAAATAGGTGAACAGAATCTCAGAGCCTGACCATCCCAACAGTATAGTGCATGCTGGGTTTTAATTTAGAGCCATGATGCTCCTCTGTGTAGCAGAATGCCATCTTCTACAGACAACATTGGCTGTAATTTCATGATGATTTAATGAACTGCCTTAAGAACTTCATGTCCTCTGGATAAAATGTCCCCTCCCTCAGCTGTGCTGACAGTGGCTGGTGCAGCTGTGCTGCAAGCCAGACTGCTGAAAGGACCAGAATAACCCTGAAAAGAAAAAAAAAATCTTGCAAGGGAAGCGTTAGACATTTCTAATTTCACTATCATATCCAGCCTATAGGGAAAATTCTACAAGTCCTGGGTCTGGAATAACCACTGGGGCAGAGTGCAGGGCTGCAGACAGCGTGCCCTGCCTGCTGCAGGCCCTCGGTGCTCCCCACTCAGTGTTCCAGAGGTGCATGTTGTGTACCTCGCTGGGTGACTGCTGCCAGCCTCCAGAGCAGGACAGGCTGAGCTGTGTCCTGTAAGCTGCTTCCTCCAAACACCAGGTCATGTAACTTGGCATCTGCTGCTCTGTGTGTAAGGGAGTTAAGTGTTTCTAATCAACAGCAATATCGTTGTGCACCTGAACAAAATGATGAGGATGAGACAAACCATCATAATGTATAAGAACAGAAACCAGAAATCCCAAAACTTCCTGGGGCTCTTGTGCAGAACACAGCGTGGCTTGTAGCTATGCTTACAGAGCCTTAGTGTATCTGCCCCAGGTAACATGAACCCATCTCAGAAAAATATTGTCCTGTTAGCATGGCTTCAAAAGTGCCGGGGGTTTTCTGACATAAATTCAGCAGAGAGGAGTCTGATTTTTTCACATTTGTAACCAATGTTGCAGTAACAGAGCATAGTGTTGCATACCAACATGTCAGCAGTGGGTAAATACTTCTGGGTAGATTTTTACCACTTGTTGAGCTCTGTCTGTCTGCTTTGGATTACAGTCCTGTCAAGAAAGATGAATTTGTCCCTGTAGCTCATCAGTTCCAGCCAAAAAAACAACACTGTCCTAGCTTAAAGCATAGATGAAGGTGGCTGAGTGCTGTAACGAGAGCCCTTGCCCTGAAAGAGCCATGGCACAAGCAGAGGACATTGGCTTGTGGTAAATGGATAACTGGGTAGAAGGAAAGCAAAAACTTCTTTGAAAGGTACCTCTTAAATATGGGTATGTTGATATGAAAGTGAATTACCCTGTGTAAATTTTGGTCATTACCATGACCACAAATCATAATTATTTGGAGAACTGCAGATAAGTCAGGGTCTTTCTGTCTCTTTTCAAGGGAGGCCTCATGCAGAGTCAAAGGGAAACATTATATGAGAGAACCTAAACAAAGGATTTTGGTTGCTTGCTCAAGTCTGTATAGTGAGCCAGTGGCACAGATAAATATTAGCATTTAGCCTGGCTCTTGTCCTCTTTTTCGGTTCACTTCCTTGGGTTTTAATGGGAATCCACCAAGAAATTTCTGGTTTGATTGCTGTAGTTTAAAGATAGATCTGTCTTTTCTTTAGGGTGACCGTGGACCAGCTGGTGCACCAGGAGTGTCAGGGACACCGGTATGTATATGTTTAAAGAAAACCCTGGTTTTAGAAGCTGAAAAAAACAGGTCAAGCAAGGTGCTGAGCTGTAATCTCAGTCACTGTGGAACACCAGTGCTTGGCTTATGCTTTATGCATAGGTATGAAGGTTATGGGTTTTCCCTAAAGAAATTAGAGTTTTAATAGCAGCAAGGGTTCATATTATTATTAAAATGACAAGAGTGAGTGAGGTGAATACATAATAAACCTGGAATTCAAAGCTGCATATGCTTAGTTAAGAAATGTGAGATTCTTCTCATTGCCTCTGTTTAATATAGATAAAGACATTTTTTGTGTTCCTGGGCATGCACAAATTTCTGAGCCTCTTTCTATCACAAAGAAAAATCATGAACATTAGTTATTGCAACCCACCAGGATCTGCATATCAAGTCGATCAAACATTTGCTTTAGGGGAATGCTTTGTCAGCTATTTACATATGATATTCAGAGAAGTTTCTGAAAGTCATAGAGGAACTTCATTGTAGGTAAAAGTAAAATTAACTAATAATAAATTGAAATTATAATTATTCATTTGTGTTCCTAAAGGAAATGAAGATATTAGATTGCATTCACAGTTTAATAAAAAAGTTTATCCATATTTCAGGAGGCAATATGGAGTTATTTATATGCAAATAGATTTATTATTAAATTTTGCTACCAATACATTCAGGAGCTGTTTAAATTATAAATATGTGTTTCATGAAATAAAGAGAAGTATGTGTCTACACGCTCCCATTTCCATTAGCCACTGATTTAGTCTATTTACTGTGAGTTCCAAGAGAGAACATCATCTTAAATAGCCTAGTTTCATTGAATTTTCCTGAAAGAATTGCACATTTAAGGAGAAAATTATTTCTCTGAGTTTTATAGAAGATGTAAGAATTTCAATGTTTATTGTTCTGAAACAGATTTTACACTTTTAATAGTAACACTGCACAGTTTTGTATTTCCTATGAATTTCCCACTGGATATGTCCTAAGTTATTGGATGTTTTCTATTCAAGTTGGCTAAGAAATATTTAATGAGACCCCTTCTTCACTGATGGAGTTGCATTCTGTTGACTATATTTAGTTCTAATAAAATCCACTGAAATAAAGTATTTTCCCCTGAAATAAATTGTTTATTTTCACATTTTATGCTAAGGAGTTTTAATCAACAAAATAGTGGATGTGTGAGACTTTTTTTTTAGTAGTCTAGGAGGAGTTTGAGACATATCCACATATCTTGCTGGAACAGAATTTGTCTTCTGTATCTGTCATTATTCCCTAGATTGAATAGTGGACCCGTTTTCCCATATGGGAATGCAAACCTCTTCTTTTCACTTTGGTGTTTTGCTGAGGTTGTCAGGGAAGCTTGGACTGAGATCCTGCAAGCATTGCCACCAGTGCCTATTTCAACACAAGCCCCCAGTCCTGCTGTTCCCAGTGTTGTCTCTGGTGCTGATAGGTTTGATCTCTTGCTTGTACAAGTCACCTGAGGATCTGCTCTAAGGATACATTTCAGGAAATGTAGGTTCAAGTTGTTAAAAGAAGGGCATCCTACAAAAAAGACACACTTAAAATCAGCATTTAAATTATGTCATAAGAGAGGATTGTGAATTCTGGCAGGATGAATGTGAAATGACAATAAAACTGGCCAAAAAAGATCATGAAGAAAATTTGCAAAAGGCATTAAGTCAGTAGTACTGATATATTAAAAAAAAAAAAATTAAAAAATCAAGACTAGAAATCAAGCAGAAAGAAAAAACTGATTTTACATATACACTGAAAAGCTTTGATCTGACAATGACTTTTCATGGTGTTGTAAAACAAAATTTCATAAAAGCATCTCAGGATTCAGGAAAGGTAAACAAAACCAAGCAACTGAGTAGCATTTAACAAAAGAGCCTTTTCATTAAATATGGTAAAAATCTGGTAAAATATTTCTTTTTCTTTTCTTAAAGCATTAATGAGCAATACCATTAATATTTCTCTCATATGTGTGTGTGTGTGTGTGTGTGTGTATATATATATATATATGTATGTATGTATGTATGTATATGTATATATGTGTGTGTATATATATATGTATAGATATATGTATAGATATATGTATATATACACTTTCTTATTTTTGATGTAGAGAAGAATTTTTCTTGGCTTCCTAATAATATGAATCTGTAATATTCTCTTTCTGCAGGGAAAGCCGGGGTCTCCTGGGTCCCCCGGGTTGCCAGGAGAACCTGTAAGTGCAGATTTGAGTTCTGGATTCTTACTATAGCAAACAAATATTTCAGACACCTAATGCAAGATTTTTCATGCAGATTTGTAAGTGTGTTTTCTTCTATCTTAGGGTGAAAGAGGACCTATAGGAGATATAGGCTTCCCTGGTCCAGAAGGGCCACAAGGAAAACCAGTAAGCAATTTTTTATTGAATTTATATTTTGTTACAAAATGATGTGTTTTAGTTTATCAGAAATTACAAAAGAAAGGACATTACACCTTGCTTTGTGTTAGAGTAGGTTACATGTGAAGAACGCACAGAGCTGCAAAAAAGAATTCCTGGTATTGTGGTGTTTTAATAGTTAATGTTACTGAGATGTTGCCTTTAAATGTCTTATGAAGGTCATTTGGATCTTGTAGGCATAAAGTTTCCTCTTGTACTTTTTCCGGGGGGGAATATCAAACCCAGACACTCAACACAGTCAGTAAAGGATGGGGTGACAGAACAGGTTCTCAGTTTCAGTTTAGATAGAGAAGCGTGTGCTTCATGACTGAATAAACTTTGAGACTCTTCTGTATACAGGTGATGCAACACTGCAGCTGAGGCATTTACTGTTCACTCAGGAGATGTCTAGTCTGCTCCCTTTATGTAATGAAAGTGTGACAGCAGTGTAGTCAGCACTGTCTGAGCTGGTTTAAAAAACCTAGTTTATATTCCAGAAGGGGTTCAGCAAGGGTAGTGCAGGATTCATTATCTCCCATGAACCTTGGTGTTTTGGGGATGAGCATGAGCAGCAGACCTTTGCAGCTTTTCAGGACATCTCCATGTCCTCTGGCACCTCCTCTGCCTTGAAAGAAGACACGGTTTCTGTAGCTACAGCAGGAAATTAGCCCAAGGTGCCTAATCTGTGCAAAGCTCCACTTTGGAGTATATGAGGAGAAAGAAATATTCCTGCTGTCTCTGCTCATACAAGTCATCCTTTCTCACTCAATTAAACAGCTGTGAGTTTGCTACATGTGCAGATCCATAAATATCCCACTAAATTAAACACTGCCAGAGCATTTATCTTGCAATTATCTGGCATGGTACAATTGTTAATATACTCTCTGACATTATTTTGGCCCACACCATCTAGAATTCTCAGATCATGCCACATTCCAGTCTGAAGGATAATGTGGGCCTGGAACAGTTTCCAGCAGTTGCTATGAATGCAACCACCTTCTTTGGGGAAGGAAATGGCTTTAACCCATGAGACCAAAACTGTGCCATGCTGCAAGTCCTAACAACCAAAGAATGGATCTGGACTTGTAAGGCATTATCTTGGTAACAGCAGAAGGGCAATTCAGCACCAAGGCTAATATAAAAAGAATCTCTCCCATGGTTGTATTATGACTAGCTGGTACTGAAAAAGTGCATGTGCTTGCCCATAAATATTCCACATTTGTAAAATTTCCCTATAGTTTGTCATTTAAAGTTGAATGATCATTAGATTTGGTGCACATCTTGATGCTCTTTGTATTTCTATATTGCAGCCACACAAACTGCTGCTTCTGCAGCTTCAGAACATTTACTGGTACAGCACTAAACACTGAGCTTTACTCTTTGTACTTTAAAAACACGTAAACATATTAATTTTTTTCTTAGGGAATCAATGGAAAAGATGGAATGCCAGGTCCTCCGGTAAGAAAACATGCTTTTGTGTATTTTATTCCTCACAGACACCACTGCTGTTAATCCTAGGCAGTTGCTTTCCATTCTGCTAACACATGAATACACAACAAAGCCTTTAACTGATAAGTTTACCTTTTTTCAAAAACTATTTTTCAGGGTGCTGTGGGGAGACCAGGAGACAGAGGACCCAAAGGAGAACGTGTAAGTCCCTATTATGATAATTTTTTCTCTTTTCACTGAGCATATAAACACCTCACCAGCACCTATCTTATAGGCAAAATCAGTAAATTAATTCTCTGTGAACTACAAGTAGTCACCTAGACATCTAAGAGTTTTAGTCATAGACACCACTTCAAGGAATTAGAGTTGATTTGGCTTCTGCATTTAGAGGAAAAACACATTTTATAGACTTTCTAACACAGTTGGCCTGGACAGTGTAAATTGATCAATAGGCTGAAAAATCAGAAAGCAGAAAATCCAGTTGTGCTGTTGTCAGACTTTACAAAAGCCATGAACTTGCCCTGTTGTCATCCTTTCTATGTCACAAACACAAATCATATTTTATGTAAAACAAGCTTGTCACACTTAGGCAGCAGGAATGCCAGTGCAATACCTGACTGCTTCCCAAACTCTTCAGACAGTTCTGTTCATGGTAACAAGGTCATAGTGGGCAGGAATGATTATGGGAGGTGAGAGGTAAGATTATTTATCTATATACATATATATATATATATATATATATATATATATATATATGAAAGGCAGTCTTCTTATAACACTCCCAAAGTCCTGACGTCCTAATCTCATGGTTACCACATTTATTTGATGACTCAGAGAAGTATCTCCCTGTTTAATCTGGAAAAGGAGATGCTGCTTTATGACACTGAAGAGACATGAGGGTTTAGCAATTATTACAATTATCCTTTAAAAAATTAACTGTTTGCAACATTCTGGTTTTGCCTTTAAGGACACAGGCCTGCATCTGTGAGAGAGATTGCAATGATTTCAGAAAATAAAGTCAAGGTTTTCTTGCAGCCATTATTATTACTACTGATGTACAGCATGCTCCTTCCATTTGAGACCAGCTGCTGTAGTTGCAAGAAAGAGAAGCATGAAAATTGGAAGGACAGAATAAAACTCTTGAGGTTTTCTTGTCCAATATAAGAATGTCCTCATAGAATCTGTTTTAAGAAGTAATAAGCCACCTGGGCTGAAATAATTTTATATATCCTTTGAGTGACTAAACACTGCTGTTATTACTACTTTATAAACTGAGTGACAAACTAGTTTGAAAACATGTTTTATACCAACCAGTTTTCTAGTGATTTCAGCAGACACAAGTGCTAGTGGCTTGCTCATTTTTTGCTGTTATCTGCATACCTTGATCACAGATTATGAACCTGCTGAGTAGAGCAGGTAGAAACACAGATAAAACAGCATTTCCTTCTGCACAGAATTTGGTACAAGATAAAATACAAGAGATAGGAGAATGCTAGAAAGGCTGAATAAAGCAGCACTTTAGGCAGAGATCACAAAACACAAATGTCCTGAATTTTGTACAATTCATAGTAGAGAGTTTAAAGAGGAATCTGGAGGAATATATGACCTACTTTATGAATTTTTACAAGGACCTTTTTCAAAACACAAAGAAAACACTGGAGGCAGTTAAAAAATGCTTGTTTGAAAAGTTGCTGTAGTATTTTATTTGCCTCCTACACACTGGCAGCCTGTAAAACTTGGGTTGTTTAGAAGAAAAGGATCAGCTTCACACTGGCATAGCACCATGATTCTAGAGAAACCTGCCTTTTTCTTTGTCTCTGGTACAAGAGCTATCTGTACCTACTCTACAGGGTTATAAACCTGAGAACTTATATATTACAGAATCATGGAAAGGCCTGGGCTGGAAGGTACCTTTAAAGATGATCAGGTTTCAGCTACCTTGCCACGGGCCTTTCATCAGACCAGGTTGCTCTAAGCCCCATCCAACTGGCCTTAATATATTTCCAGGGTTAGAGCATTCAAAGTTCTCTGGACAACTTGTTCCAGTGCCTCACCATCCTCACAGCAGAGAATTTCTTCCCAATATCTCATCTAAACTGACTCTCTTTCAGTCCGAAGCCATTACCCCCTTGTCCTGTCACTATATGTCCTTGTTAAAAATTATTCTCCAGCTTCCTCCTAGTATCTTTGGGTACTGGAAATAACTTAGATTAAGTATAATTTTGTGTAAATGAAGACATAAAATAGTAGGCTTCTAAGGAAAGTTACAGGAAATGTCCTGGTGTCTTTTGCCTGTGTGAATTTGAGCACCTGAATTATACCTATGCCATAATTGACATTTCTAGATGCTTGTATAAGGGCTAAAAACTTTCTGTAATCAAGTTCTGTCCTTGACAAGTGGGCTAGACAGTCAAGCTATTCTTTTTGTAATCGACTTCAACATCAAAAGTGCAAGAAAACAAAATATATTTTCAGACACAAGGTTCAGCCTGGAAATCATCTTCCCTGCATGACTCAGTCTGTTTCTGAACAGGAAAGAGTTTTCTCTTTAGCATTCTCAAGTGACTTTTCAGGTTTGTTCCACTATGTGCGATGATGTTCTTTCTGCTTTTATTTTACACAGGGAGATCAGGGTATTCCAGGGGACAGAGGTCCACAGGGTGAACGAGGGAAACCTGGCCCATCAGGAGAAAAGGGGGATGTGGGTCCTGTTGGCCCTCCAGGAGACAGAGGCTATCCAGGATCACCAGGTCATCAAGGTCCCCCAGGGTCACCAGGACCACCAGGATTTCCAGTAAGTAAATATAAGTTTGTCTTAGTTGCTTGTGAATTCAGACAGTTCTGAATGTAACATTGGCTGTGCAGTGGAAATTCAAAGGAGAAATAGCACGGTAATAGAAAAACTAAAGATTACTCTCAGATAATTTCACTGTTCAGTTATGGTGAAAAAAACATATACGCACATGATCAGGCAGTTATTTTTAATTATTTTTTAAAACATCTGCTCTACATTTATTTCTTTAGTTCCTAGATATCAATATGGCTACTCAGTACAGTTAATTTTCACGTTTTCCATAAGATTAAAAGCTTAAGTCTGAGCCTTTGCAACTGGGAAAGAAAAGGAGGCAGCCAAAATTGATCCTCAATAGAAGAGAAATCAGCATTTAAAAAGACAGTGAAATGCTGCTTGCCAGTTGTAGATATCTTGATTTGTCTGCATGAGCACACAGGCCCACGCATCCATGTTATGGGTTCATTTTAACCTCAGTCAGACAAGGTAAAGCCCTAAAACAATTTTTCAGTGAAGTTACTGGGGCCATGGTTCTGTTCTGATCAGCAGTGCATCAGAGCAAGTAATCCCCAGGACAGGTGAGTAGTTAGCAGATTCTATGCAGAAGTACAGCAGATTTTTGTCCCTGGACATCCTTACTGTCTTGTGCATGTTAACTTCCATACTCATCACATCCTGGTCATCTTGGCAGCTGGGAGTGCTTCTCCCACTTCATGCCACTAGTGTCTTTACAATATTATAATGTATTTTCAGTAAAGTGTCCTTTGCAGTAAAATAAATAACACAAATAAATTAAAACACTTATCTTTTGGTGAAAGGTTTGTATTCGTAATGCTAATTTCAGCACTTCTTATTTTTGTAGCATCATAAATTGTCCTCTGTATATTCCTTCTGATACATATCACTTTCTTTTTCCTCATCAGGCTGATGCAATTTCACTTGAAGAAATAAAAAAATACATCAAACAAGAAGTTCTTAAGGTGTTTGAAGGTAAGAAAAGGAAATATTATACAACTAAATCTGAAATTCTGCTCTAAATTTCATTACATGTCATCTGACTTACATTGGACTTAGCAGGTACCTTGTTGCTGTAGCTGTATTTAACAAGTCTACTTTACATGATTCTCTTCAAACAATGAGAAGTTAGAGTATCTGGTAAATAGAGTATTTCCTTATGTAAAAGATTAGCACTGAAGGGTAGTCTGCTCCAAATCATAATAACAAACACAAGTATGTGTCATTGTAGATATATATATGTATCATATATTCCTGCAGATACTGTTTACCTACAAGATACCATTAAGATATTGAAGTGTTACTAACGCAGAGACCATGGATATACCTAATTAATTTGCCCACTTAGTGGCTGACTGTCTAAATAAGAGAAAGCCTTCAGTCACATAGGTCTAAATTGCTGTGCAGTTTTCTCAGCAAATATCCCTGCTGAGTGAGTTCCAGAGCTCCCTGCCAGACCACCATCTTCTGGCAGAGTTTTAGGCAAGTACCAGATTCAGCCAAGGCCTTTGTATTATGTAAGATTTCTTAGATGAGTCTGAAAAGGAATTATTTTTCTTCCCCAGCATTCCTTTAGTCATGGTAGAAAAGCTGTGACTCAGATAGGTTTCTGAAACAAGATTCTTCTTGAACACCCCTTAACAGTAGCTGATCTTCCATTGCAAAATTCATTTCTTATGTGTCCAATATGCTTTGTTATTCTGTGGACAAAAACCACCTTTTAGAGATAAAAGAAATTATATAAAGCTTGAGACTTCTTAACCTGTTCAGGCAGTTTTTCACTTTATAGCAAGGCTATCATTTTGTGTATTACCACCTTTCCCCAGGGTGCTTCCCCTCAGAGTTTGACCTACTATGTATTTCAAGATCAGTTTGTTGAGTGAAGTCACCTCCTTTGCCCATTCAGATAGAATGGTAAAAAATATTTAGTCTATTCACAAAAAGAAAGCATTATAAAGTGCCCTGCCTCTAGGGAATAAAGTAGTTTTGTCTTTTTAGCTATCCCATTTTCTACACTTCTCTACTGTTCAAACAGATCTTCCAGTTTTGGCATTGTTTCATTTTTTACTTTCTATCACCTTCTCCCTTTTTTGTTTGATGCCCACTCTTCTCTAATTTTTTTCTTAAATCTTAAAACTCCACCACCATAAATGCCTGCTAAATTGTGGAATGTTCAGGAGTTTAATCTGGTATAAATGAGACAGAGCCAAGGTTAGTACCTATTTTACCTACCTCTAAGGAACACTAAAGTATTACCAAGGGCACTTTATCCCACCAGCATGATATTCTGAAATGTCTGCAATTATTAATCTTTGCTGAGTGCTTTCAGGTTTTTTGACAACTGTTTTCAGGGTTCCAGCACATTCCAAGAACTGTTTGCAGTATCTAATCTCTACTTTGCAGCTTAGTATGAGTTACAAATATATAAGGTAGCCCTCCATCAGTGTGCTAAGTACTGATTATTCTGTCTGTGTGTTCTGACAAACAGGAGTCAGAAATCATTTGAAATATTGGAATATGTTGGTAATAGAGAGTAGTAATAGAAACTTTAATGCAAATTTATTCTGATTATTTCAAAGGGTAAAGACTCAGATATGAATCTGAATTGGAACTGAAGGTCTCAGTGCTTATTGGAACGTTTAATACCTTGACATTAGGAAGAGTTAAACACCCTACATACAGAGACTTTAGCTGGGACTTTGGGATTTTTTTTTTCCCTTTTTTTGCTAGCAAATTTTTTTACCAACTTTTTCTTGTGTTTAATGAAGAAAGGATGGCTCAATTTGTATCCCAGATGAAGCTGCCTGCTGCAATGCTTGCCTCCCAAGCTCATGGAAAACCAGGGCCCCCAGGAAAAGATGGATCACCAGGGCCACCAGGAAAGGATGGTTTGCCAGGGCCACCAGGAGAACGTGGAATTCAAGGTAGGGATTCTAAAGAAATGTTCCTTTTAGTTGTATCTTGAAATCCTTATACACTTGCTAATGTTTATTAAATAAGCCAGGATTACCTATCTAGCTTTCTAATGATTAACTTTTAAACTTATGTACTTATGTTTTTCCAGACCACATCTAATATTAACCCATAGTAAATGTGTGGATTTTACTGATTAAAAACTCCTAATCAGTGCATTTTATTCTAATCAGTTATAAAGTTAATTATTGACAGATATCTAAATCTGACGGAACTACTGTAGCAGTTATTTTTTTCCACAAAATACTTGAATAAGGAAGAAAAACAATACCAACACTCTTGCTATTTAGATTCAGCTTCATATTGTGAGGCCATCTTATTTAAGAAAGCAAATTTGATCTCCTGGTCCGACTGCTCTCAGCTCAGATCCTGAGAAAATACAGGGTAGGAATAACTAAAGAAAAATATTCTTCTTTAAGAAGCAGTGAAAACTGAAGTATTAAGAAATGAATTCTTCTTATGGTGAAGGAATCTATTTTCATTTAAAAAAAAAATCAGAGTAATCAGTTTTTCACTAACTTGAGGCATCAACTATACCCCAAACAGTAATTTGTGCATTGCAATGCACCTGGACAGTATAGGACTCTCATTTCTGTGAACTGTCTTTTACTGCAAAATTAGCTCTGAGGGATCCAGGTTCATTGTAGTTGTGCTCTACTGAAGAGCCAGCCTTTCAGAGATTAAAAGGAGGAGGAGAACAGACTAGAAGGAAAAAAGAATTTATAGATGAATAATATTTTGTGGGTGGGTAACATGTAATTTGCAGTTTATCTGTAGGCAGTTCTTTATTATCTTTTGTTAGTTTGGTCTGCTCTGGAGTCAGAGCAAGTCAGACTGGAATGAAGAACATGCCAGCAAAGCTGAAGATGTGTGGATCCTAAAGCTATCAGAAGAATAAGGACTTACTAACATTGATAAGCGCAAACCACTGACAGAAGCTTGAAAAATGTGATGAGCTCAGAATGAGAAGAACAAGAATAAAGGATCAAGGAAAACAATAAAAGGCTTAGAATCTTACAACATTGACTGCATCGTTATCTAACTATTCAGATCACTGCAAATAGTCACCTTCAATGTCAGTGCCAGACTGTTCAATGATGATGTATGTACTGGATAGTCTCAACACTTCTGGGAAGGGAAACATTGCACTAGATTTCATTTCCAGCTAGTGAGCAGCAAGACTGAAAGATGATAGCTATGCTTGAAAGAAAAACAAACAAACAAAAAAAAAAGCTGCTTTTCCATACCTTATACTTAAGTAAAATAGTGCCCAATGTACACAGGATTTCCTTTTATTTTACCAATATGCTCGATACTTGTTTTTGATTAGTAAAAGGTAAGCTAAGTGAGAAGCCTTTAATTCTCTGATACATCAAAAGATATAAAAAAATTACACTTCCAAGGAAAGAAAACCAAAAGTTTACCTTGCCTCTTTCTTATACTGCGAATAAGAGACCGTCCTGTTAGAGGTGCACACTTACACACAACCTTCACATCTTCCTCAGTTGTGCCTGTGCATGTTACTGCTTTGTGCCAAGAGTAAAAAGAAATTCAAATCTCTGAGCAGATTGAAAAATGTCTTTTATATTCCAGCTTGTCTTCAGCCATAAAATACATAGCAAACAAGACTTCTGGGTGAAGCACATTATGTGCATGTGTGGCTGGGCCCTTTCAGGTAGCATGCTGTGTGCACAAGTCCTAATACAGACTTGGTATTGACTGATAGACACTTCTTATTATATTTCTCACTTGGGTGCAGCCCAGACTGCCAACTCCAGGGATTTGTTGTGTGCAGTAATATATGGCAGAGTGAGTCACTTCTCCCACACAGGCAGTGAGAAGAAGTAGATGCTTGTGGCAAGCAATTAACAGGACCTCTGTGAATATGTCCTGTTTGTGATGCTGCATGCAGAGCCTGCTAGAGCCAGCCAGGTGCTACTGTGTGTCTGGAGAGGTGTTTAACTTCATTTGTGGATTCACAGGGGTCCCTCCATACACCTTGAGTGTGGTGCTGGTTCCCCTGGAAACTGGTCAGGAATGAGATTCCAACAGAATCTCCTTCTGCACAGCAAACTAATAGGTAGAGGGTTAGTCCCAGAAGCTAAAAAGAGAGATACAAACTTTTGGATTTGTAGGAATGGTTTTCAAAAAGTGTATTTAAAGAATTTCTAGACTCTCATGCATAGACTCATTCCCTTCTAAGGAAATCCATAATTTTTACCTGCTGGCCTTCAGCAAGGTTGTTCACAGTGTTCCTCACAACCTTCTCAGTAATTCAGGTAGATATGATTTATAGGATGGTCTCATTAGAAATATAGCGTGCGAGCAAAATAGAATTGCAACTTCAATTGTGAAACACAGAATTGGTATTCAAATAGTGAGGATTTTTATATATATAAATATATATGTTCATTTCAAAAATAACCTATGCATCTGTAAGCTGATGCTCTGAGGCAGGACTAATGGTAAAATGTACAGCATCTCCTTTAAGGGAGAATAGAGGGACTTGACCCTGCATGAGTTTTAAGGTACGTTAATATCTCCTAGAGAATTAGAAAATTTATTTCAAAACTTAACAAACAAGATGTATCAATGTCATCCATCTGCAAACAGTCAGTCAGCTTGTCATGTGTTAGAGGATCTAGCTCAATTTACTCCACTGACTTAACTGTGTTTTTAAAATTGTAATAGTAAATGAATTTTGGTCCATTACATGAAATGCACCTTGTGATAATTTAACAATCCAGAGATCCTTTATGTTAAGATGACTTGATTTTTTTTTCAATAGAGAAAAAATTCCATCCTAGTTAAAATTCACTCTTTCTTGTCAAATTGGGGAAATTATTTTTTTATAGCTCCTCATAATTTGTGGTAGCCTCAAAAAAAAATAGCTCAGCTCAGAAAATAAAAATACCATGCAATGAGTAGTGAAAGCTCGTTATCTTTATTGGTAGTCTCTGTTGTAAAGTTTATGTCTCTTATTATAATTACTAATTTGTATGGTAGAAGCATGTAGAAACTTTGGCTGACATCAGGAGCCCATTGTAGTGGATGTTGTCTATACACACTCTTCTGAAACAGCTGCACTGGTTTCAAGAGATACCTCCTGCAAATGTTCTCTGCTGCGGAGGTTAAAGTTAACCTGTTTTACTTTGATTTGAAACCCAGCTGCTCCCCCTCAGCTGAGCGAGCTGTAACACACAGAAGGAATTCAGAACACGTATTGGTGGCTGGATGAGAGGGCTTCATCCTAGCACCCTCTCTGTTGCTTTGCAGTCTTTTTAAGAACACAGGGTATTTGCACAGTACAACACAGTGGATACTTTGGTCTCACTGTTCCCTGCGTTGGTAATCTCTTTGCCTTGTATTTGTATTGAAGAACCTCAGGTTTCTCTAGATACTTGACATGTTAGTTTCAGGTGCTGCATTGTCCATGCTGATGGAAGAGGGTCTACATGATATGGGTGCAATAGCTTCTAGAGCAGTTTAAATACCTTTTACCTCTGAGTTCATGGACATGAGCTTGTGTCATTTTCACGCAGAGCCGAGGGTGTAGCAGTAGTGACACTTTTGACCGCGATGTTTGTGGCAAGCACCAAAGTGAGAGCTGAATTTCAGCTGTTACTACTCATCTATGAACAAAAGCTTATCTGTATGAAAACAAACTTGCTACATACTGCTACCAAATGTTTGCCATACTGCCCACATTGGGTAAGTGTTTGTAATAACAGAACTTTAGGGTTACAGAAATCACAACAAAACTTCTAGAACCTGAGTGAAAGGTTCTGCTAAAACAGTTACCTTTTGAATTGAGCAGGTGCCTCTTACTGAAACTGTAATTCTACCAGGAAAAGTAGATAGCATCTTATATGTGCCTTTACATTAAAAACAATAAATTAAATCTGTTTTATGTGTATGGTAATATTTTCCTCTGACTGTGTATGAATCTGTCAGTCTAAGCTCAGAAAGAAGGTGACATTATCCTCTAGAGGTGTAATCATGGCCCCACTTCTGAGCAAAATATACCTCATTAAAAATGAAATATTTTTCTGCCAGAATTACACATTACATTGCTCACATTGTTTACATATAAGTCTGTTTATTAATATTCTTGCATTCTATCAAATAAAGCCTTTTTGTTAGACAAGATATTTGGGAATTTTTGTATTAAACTTCAGTGCTAGCAGAACTTACCTGCCACCATGTAAAAACTACACCCTTGCATGTGTATTTGGATTCAGCTAGTAATGGTTTATCACTACCCTGGACAATGCTGCTCTTTGTCCTGTTGTAGGGGTGTTTTTTTCATTTTTTTCATTATTTTCTTGTGTTCCAGTGATGTTTACAGAATCATTCAGTCTATCTCAGTCGTTTTCAATTATGGCGTGTCAGAGAACTGCAGTAATATTTATCATGGGGATTGTAAATGTGATGTATGGTACCTTTGATTTCTTTCTCTTCTCCATAACTAAAGAAATGCAAAACAAATGGTTAGTTGCAACACTTCATTGTAAAATTAGAGTTAACTGGGTTTGTAGTGGGAAATGCATTGTAACTGTTGATTGTAAATTTAAAAACATGGAGAAATATAAAATAAACAGGACATGCAATGGATCCTGTGGTTGTATGATTGAGCTTTTCAAAAAGCAGCAATACTACAAGTTGCACAAGATTTTTCAGAACAAACCAACTTGATGTAGTTATAAATATCACTGTGGTCATTGGAGAGTCCAAGATTCAAAATCCAATACAAATACTTGCATATTCCTTTTCCTTAGTCTTCATAGCTTGTGTGTGTATATGCCTTGTACAATTCTGCTTAACATAACTCAGTGACCAGAATGCATGGCTAATTTGAATTTGGGTCTCTGTGAGATTTTAAACTGTTGATTTCCTTTAGTTATTTACGTATAGCACCCTGCATGCATTTTGTAACATTCTTGCCTCACAGTAATTTCCTTGTTGTGATGCTGAGAGGAGTAAGATGATTGATGCTCTGTTTTGAAAGCTGGAATGATTGCAACAGATAACAGACTTTCTACCGAAGTGTATAATGAGCTTGTGTGCAACAGAAAGCTTGAATGCTCTGTGTACCATTCCTACTGCATTGTGTCTGTCGTAACAACCCGGAATTGGTACCCATAGCCCTCAAAGTAATTTCCTTCTGGAATATCTGTAAGGTAGCAGTGTTGCATAGACCACAGCACACTGACAGAGACAAAGACAGCCTTTGCCATCCCCCTGTCAGTGCCCATTAATCTTCATGGGACATCAGGTGGATTGACATGGCTGTGCTCTTCTCTTTAAATTCAAGCTAAGTAACAGTTCTTCACAAGAGGAAGAATCCAATACTTTATTGTATGGCATAGGTGATGCTAAAAGTATAACTGGTCCCAGAAGCAGGAAGACTTTAATTCTGAATGTGACCAGAAATCAGCAAATTAATCCTAAACTTTTGTAACCTTCCATGCCAGTGGAAGTGCTGGGTACAGAAGAGTTTCCTTGCAAGCCCTTTTGAAGTAGGGCTTTATGGCAGGTGTCGCCTTTAAAACTGCCTTCATCCTTTCTCCTGCATAATAAAGGTACATTCTTAACTTGAAATAAGGAAAATATTTCACTGATAGCAACAAGTCCTCTGCTCTAAAGCAGCCAATAAAACTTTTTAAAAACAGTTCAAGGAAAAAGAAGCAGGGGTTGGGCATGGGTTGCAGCACCTGAGAAGGTGGAAGCCATTTAGATAAATTCAAAACTACAGCCTGTGAAGAAAAAGGACTCAAGTATTCAAGATATGGTTACTAATCACATCTTGTTAATGATATGCAGCTGCTTGGGTCAAAGTAAGCTTCAAACCCAAAATCTGCATAAGGTCCAGAGATGATTCATTCCATGTGAGGGCAGCTGGGCAACACTGGCCAGAGAGTAGGTCTTCTCTCACATACAGGAGAATGTCTAATCATACAACTGCCAGTTTACAGTCCAGAAAGTGCAAGTGCAAGGATTTATACAGAACAGAGAGAGTAAAATCTTCATTTGGCTCTATATTAGAGGAATTTCAGGTAACTTAAAATCCTGGGGAAAGGTCCTGCTAGTGAACAAAACAAGAGCCCTTTGACAGATAATGTAACAGTTACTGCTAGAAATGCTCGTATTTTCCAGAAGGAATTTATAAACTTAAGAGCTGTCTCAGGAAAAAAAAAATATATATATTCTGAAGGAGAGAACTGAGCATGTGTTTCCCCAGTTATATTTGTCTTGGTAATTTCGTGCCAGCAAGATATACAGAAAATCACTACCTAAAATAAGAGGGTGCTCTTATTTTCATATCTTTATTCTGTGTAGGTTATAGAGGACAGAAAGGGGAAAGAGGCGAGCCTGGAATTGGACTGCCTGGTAACCCTGGACCACCTGGCCCTGCAGGTACAAGTCTCCAGATCTATTTCTGCTATTGTTATTTATCAACTAACAGGCCTTTCTCCTGTTTTTAACGCTGGTTTTACACTCCTGCTTTTCCTCCCGAGCTGGATCGCAGCGTGAGGTCAGCCCCACCTGCCTCCTTGTGGATGTGCTGGAGTGCAGCTGATGTCGGTGATGAAATGCAGGGCACTGCCCGTGCTCTGCTGAGGACTCTGCTAATTGTAGCTTTGTTTTACCAGCTGCTGGCCTGCCCGGCCCACCAGGAGCATCAGGCTCACCGGGACCGCAGGGGCCGCCTGGACCCAACGGGAGGTGCAATCCGGCTGATTGCTACTACCACGTGGCACAGACTCGCTCACGCACCAGCAGGAAATAAAATCCCTCTCCCCCAGACACTTGGGTTCACGGTCACTTCTCACTCTTTCCAATAACTTAATTTAATTTTTGAAATATTTGGTGCATTTTTTTTTTCTCTCGACACTGTGTGGTGTATAGATAATTTGTAAGGCACAAAGTTGAGCCTTTTCCTGTGTTATTTGCAGTGTCATAATGATGACATGATGTCATGTATTTTCCAGAGTGCATTCCATGTGTTGTTTCTCATATTTATTTTGCTTAGAACAGAAAATAGGCCCAAATAATTTTCATAAACTTCTTTCTGCAAACAAAAAATATTTTATTATAACTTAAGACATGTATGCCTCCATATGTAAGCTGCCTTTATTTTTCTTGCTGGTGATGAGTTTTAAATGGAAAAAATACATTTCTGAAGTTACAAAGCGTACTCGTTCATGGCGAATGCAGGACTTGAGCTGGAGCCCTGGGAACTCTGTTTAGACTAAACATTCATGTCCCTCAAGGAGGCTCCAGCACACCCTCTGAAAAGGGTCTGCCGTGCTCCAGGAATGCTGCCCACCATTTCACAGCCACATCCAAGATGGCAAAGAAGGAAACAAAGATGTGTTTGTGACCTCCTTATCCCATCCAACGATGAGCTTCAGACTGACTGGAAAATCACCAGGTGTAGCTTCAGGAAGAGTCTCTCCTGACTGGATTTTGTCTCATCTGTGGGCTTGTATGTTCCTTTAGTCGTGGTTACACCTACCCCAGATATTAAATGCAAGAGGCTGCTGACAGTGTTCTGGACTGAGAGCTGGCACACCTTCTAACCATTAGGTGGACTGATCGAGGGTACTAAGGCCTGGAATCAAGCTACTCTGCTACTCTGCTGTCTGCCTACAGCAAAGGTGACCCCTTGCTTTAGAGCAGAGGCTGGTGAGTACATAGTCCAAGAATGGAACTTCACCAGCCTCTAATCTTGGTGATGGCACTGTTTTCCTCTTCCTCCTGCAATATTCACGTGCTGAAATCAGCTTGAGAAGAACATGGAATCTGTAGAATGCAAAATTCACAGGTCCTATTAACTGGTGACAAAAATTTCTTGAGTTCAAGAGAAATTTGGAAAAAAGATACAAAACCCTCCTAGAAAATTGTACTACTGAGAGCAACAGCATCCAGTTTTCAGGCATTTAGTAAAGGCTGCAAGAACAGACAATGTAAATGATGAACAAAACAGAACAATGTGTAAATCCTGTAGAGTTCAAAGGGTTGAGCAAAAGAAAAGCTGAAAAAAATCAATCACACAGATGATCCTGAAAAGGAGTGAGTAGGGGTGGCCAAAATTTCACTTCTGATTATTAGGAAACAGATAATCCTAAGTTAGTCTGTGGAATTTTGTACAGTGCAATAGAAAGTAAAGATGCTAGAGAACACAGACATCTATAACCTACAACTTCAAAATGCACCTGTAGTACTAAGCCATCCTGAGGGCTCTTATCCCATTGTTTGGAAGTTAATCACTCTCCCACATCAGGCAGGGAAATAGTTTTGTGCTTGAGCAGTACTGAGCTACCAGGGAAATATTCTCAAACTGGATGTGCTGGCTTACAGAGAAGCTGTTGAGATACATGAATCTGGCTGACTTCTGGGTTTTGCTTAAAAGCAGTTAAGGAATGACTGGTGGGAGTCTTCAGCAAAAGATGCACATTGGCATTTGTTCTGAATAGAGTTCCTAGCACTTGCATCAGAGCAGAGGAGCAAGATGAGAGCGAGAGGTGACAGAATTAACTCAGGCAGCAGCTGGGGCCCTCAGGACACTTTCTGAAAGGGAAGGCACACATCCCTGACTTGTTCATTGGTTAGGTGTTAGGAGGAGAGAAGGTGCTTGCTACAAAAGGATGTGAAAGGAAACACAGGAATGGAAGGCTGAGAGTAAGCACCTGGGACAGGAGAGGGTAGCAGGAATGAGGATGGCAGAAATCCTGTGGCATACCATGAAACTATCTCCTGAAGGAGCTGCACTCCACCCTGCAGCTGGGGACGCCTTGGGGAGTCAGGGTGCTTTATCTGTTCCTTGTGAGAACAGGCTCAAAAGCCCACAGGCGAACCCAGTCCTCACGGCTCCTGTTCTTCTCACTCCTCATTCCTCGGGAGGCGATGGCTGTCCCTTCTCCAGGCAGCACATCCTCTGCTCTGCGGGCAGCGGGCGCCTGTCCCGCTGAGGTGAAGGTGCATTTGGGACAATGCTCAGCTCCTGCCTGAGCTCAGCTCAACACAAGCTGCTCCCACTCCAGAACTGCTGTGCCCATGGAGCATGTTTCGGTTTGCTCTGTGGAACTGATCACCCTTCCGGCCCCGGTCCTCAGGGCGCTGGGGCTGTGGGAGTGCTGGCGGTGGTGAGGCGGCTGGAGGCCGAGCGCTGAGGGCCTGGCTGCTGCGCGGGCCCTGGGCCGGCCTGCCTGCCCGGGGAGCCGGCCGGCCTGCCTGCCCGGGGAGCCGGCCTGGTGCCAGCACAACTCGGGGTCTGAACACGGACACCAGAGGAGCAGCCCCACATACTGCTGTCCGTTCTCTGAAAGGAACTGCTGGTCAGGTATCTTGCA
>VZRH01007242.1:479661-513392 GCA_013397555.1 Urocynchramus pylzowi | reverse complement strand
TTGTTATTTCTCTAGTAATTCCAATATATGTAATAATCTAAACATTTTTTTACTTCTTAAGTTAATTTTGAACTTCATTTTCTGTGATAATGTTGAAAAGGGTGCTGTCTTGTGGTAGTACTTGTGTGACTTAGAGGTTCCCAAGCAGCCCCGTCCTGGAAGGCTGTACATAGACCATTGCACCGCATTGGTGGTATCTGTATATTTTGGGGCTTTTAGCTTGCTGAAACCCAGCATCTGTTATCTGCCAGATGCAATTGCTGTATTTTAATTTACTTGAACTTATTGGGAAGCAGAACACTTTTTATATTTGAAGAAGTTTTATTTTTTCATCTATGTTTCCTACAGATGCCTTTTTCTTTTTATAGGCTCAAAGAGAAAGGTCTTTCTAAAGTGTATTTGAATGCTTTCAGTTGATTTGCAGGTAACTTTGGTAATTATCTTGTTGCATTATTTTTATTTTGCTAAAAGCCCACTTTAATTTTCTCATGTGAGAAAACGGGTATTTTTTTATATGGGCTATCTCAGTACCTATTTTAAGATGCCACATTCTTCACTGGTGTAGAACAGAGCTAATCCCAGCTTAACTTTACTTCACACTGGCTTGCTCCTAATTCGCATTTTTAGAATTGAAAGTGGAATGTAGCTGGAAACACGTGTCTGCATGCTTTTCAAGTTTGGCCCCTGAAATTTCTTTGCAGTTTCACACTGATGTTGTCTTAGTTTTTGGGCAGGAGGTCAGGGAGGGAAGAGGGCATGCTAATCTATTTTACAATTTGCTTGAAAAGTTTTGTATCTGTTTTGAGCAGTTCATGCTGCAGTAAGCACTGCAAGGAAATAAACATGAGGGATTATTTTTTTCTGGTAGAATAAGGCCTTTTATTTTGCTTTGGGTTTGTTTACATGCAACAAGACTCAGAAGTGAAATAACTGACAAAATGTTTTAAACCTTTTTTAAAAGCTCTTTAAGCTTTATCCTAGTTGAGGGTCAGACTTTTATATTTTATGGCAAGTTGCTTTATCACCAGTTAAAAACGTGTTGGAATTTTCTTTAAATAGCAATGTACAGAACTATTCAGTTAGCCTAAAGAAAGTATAGAAACTTGCTAAGAGGGAAGCTTTCCCGAGGCTGCAGCAGATCTCCTGCTGTCCACATGGTGGAGTGCAAAACATCCTTTCAGTCCAATTACAGCCCAGGCATAACTGGCCCAGCAGCACAAGAGCTGACCCAGCCGTGTGTATTCTCACAGCACAACAGTCTGTGTTTCTGATTTTGTTCTTGAGACTTACTTTTTTCGATTTTCTTTCTTCAAATCTCTTTAGTTTTGCATGGCAGTATTTGCAGAAATACTGCCTTTCTTGGATAATTATTGTAAGATAATATTGCTAAGATTTTATTTGTGTTTATTATTATATTGTGTTTTATGTATGTTACAAAAGAATATGTTGTGGTGAGACATCTCATTTTCAGGCATCATTTATGCCCCCTGCAATGATATTTGTCTCCAGGGGAGGAGGGACTCACCTATGGTTAGTAAAAACTTCAGCAGCATCCGATGTACAACTGGGCAGCAGTGCAGCCTGGCAATGTTTTGAGAACTAATATTCTTACCTTAAGCTGAATCTGGTTTCAGTGTTAAAAGAGCACTGTGATACAGCAACAGGATTGATTATCCATCCTTCCCTTACATTTTATGATTGTGGGTTATGACAGATGTTAGATATGCACAGCTTTGTTAAATAAGTGGGGGTTTTAACTAATGGATAATCACACAAAATATTTTGGATCTTCTTCTTTTTCATAAGGGTGAAATGTTATTTTTCATGTCTATGTACACTCAATTTTTTTTTTTTCCCTGAAATGTTTATGTGAAAGTCTTGTAAAAGGCCCACTGGCTAAATTAGTATTTTATAAACTTGTTTCTCCAAACAGACTATGTAAAACCAGTCCTTAATCTTGCATTTTACCAGTGCAGTAGAAATGCTGCTCTAATGTGAGATGTTAGAACAAGAAAAGCAACTCAGAAATCAAAACATTACTGGTTTGGGGTGTGTTTTTATTGAGTTTTTCAGTTTCTAGATGTACCAAGTCATGCAAATTTTTCCTGAAATCTGGTATGTCCACTACAATTCGATTGTACTGGATGGATGTTTAAATCACCTCCATGCACGTACATGGGTGTAGGCCATGGAGAACAAGTTTAACCCTGACCTTGTCATGGTTGGTATTTAAGTGGAAAATTCAAGCGTCAGGATACTGTAAGGAAATGGGGTTTTCAAACATTAATTGCTAACAAACATTACAGATTCTAGACCAAAATAAGTTTGTAACTAAAAAGATTGGAGTCTATATGTCCTTTAGCAGTTTTTTTCCTTAGTCTGCTTTTCTATAAACACAAATACATTTAATTGCTTACTGCAGTTTTAATGTAAATATATTCTGTCTCCATTCAGAATGTTTGAAGGATTCTCAATGACACACCTTGCTGTTTTGTATTCTTTCATTTCTGAATTGTATGCAGCTGTCACTGAATGAATCACAGAACATGACAACTGGTCGCTTTCTTCCTTCCTTAAATTTTTGGTTTGCAGCATTTAAGGTTCAGTTCAATGGAAACATATTAAGTGGATAAAAACGAACTTTTTACATTATTGTGTGGCCATGTACATCTGAAACAGGATACTGGATAGAAATGGAAATATTTCACATACTTTCTGTTTGTGGCTCTGTCAAAAATGTCAGCCTTTCCTTCTGTGTCAAATCACAAGAGAGAGGATGCAACTGCAAACGGGAGAAAGGAGAGGCACAAAGCCACTGCAGTGAGCTCTGGGGAGAAGTCAGGGCGGGTTGGCTGAATTTGGGGGGATTGGATTTCGATCCCAACTGAAGTCAGGCTTGTGCTTCCTAAGCCTGGTGAAACTTAGGGCTCTACAGTCTGTATTAAAAACTAACCAAACAAGCAAACACACAAACCAAACCAACTACATTCAAAACCTTGGTCTTACTATGTATATAATTTATGGAAATTTATACATTCTCTGATTGCAGATAAACTTCCTGCCCAAGTAGGAGATAATCACTTTTATTCAAGAAACTGATTCACTGAACTTTAGGGAACTGTAGGAATTTTCATTTTTCTCTTGCTGCCTAACTTTCCCAGGAGGAAAAATGCTGATGACATTTTAAAGTACTCTCGGTAATGATTTCACCACTTACTTGATTTTCTTTCTTCCAATTTCATAGTGCCTTCAGAAATTTTGTTTTGCTCATTGTCTGAAGCTGCCAGGTTTACTCATCCTTTTGACTGCACAGACATCAAGCAAAACAGAACAGGAATAACAAAAAATTGAAGGGAGGGAATAAAACTGAAGCTGTAGCAAATCACACAGGAGTAATTTGCCCTACAAAATATAGATATTTCTTCTCTAGCTGTGACCCACGAGCAGAGAAGATGCAGCACCTACATTTTTTAAGTATAAAGGAAGCAGAGGTTACATGGCCAAAAAATAATACAATGATGAGCAGGTCAAGCAAACACATTTCACACAATTATTTAAGCAATTTAACAACATTTGCAAAAATGCAGCATTTGTATCACAACTGCTGTGTTTTGCCAGGATGAATTAACATTGTTGTCTCTGAAACAAAGTGTTTCTTCGGAAACCTGGTTTCTTGTTCCTTCTGTCCTTCAAGTAACCTTCAAAATACCATCTGTTGACACTTTTCATATTTGAAGGAAAACAAATTTCGTTGTAGGTCTGTGCTCGGCTCTGGATGAGCTCAGATCGTGACTAAGTATTCAAGGACACAAAATGTAGCATCATCCTCCCTAGCCTTGCTCTCATACAACATTTAGGAACTCCAAATAGTGCTCTGGAGCTTCTTTGGCTACAGAGACTTTGGCCTTTGTGAAACATTCAAGATTTTTTGGTAGCAGTTCATACTAACTTGCTTGAACCCAGTGATGGCTGAGGCAGAAAACTTATATATAAGCTCATATATTAATTATATGTGTATATAATCTATGGATGTATAATGCCTCCATCCATAGTGGGGTTCCCCAAGACTCAGAATTTGGGTTGGTCCTGTTCAGTGTCTTTATCAGTGACCTGGATGAGGGGATTGAGGGCACCCTCAGTCAATTGCAGACAATACCAAGCTGGGTGAGAGTGTTGATCTGCTGGAGGATAGGAAGGCTCTGTAAACTGGGGAATCTGGACAGGCTGGATTGATGGATGCTGAGGATTGCCCCAACCCATGTGTAGGACCTTGGCCTTGGCCTTGCTGAACCTCATGAGGTTCCCATGGACCCACTTCCTGAGTCTGTCCATGCTTCACCAACTCTGGATGGCATCCCTTCCCTCCAGCGTGTTGATCACACCGCACAGCTTGGTGTCATTGGCAGACTTGCTGAGGGTGCATTTGATCCCATGATCCATGGCACCAGCAAAGACATTAGACAGTCCCAATATGGACACTTGAGGAACTGGTCTCCACTTGGACATTGAATCAGTGGCCTCAGCTCTTTTAGTGTGGCCACCCAGGTCTGTCTGTCAAATCCATGTCTTTCCAGTTTACAGATATTGTGTAGGACAGTGTCAAATTCTTTGTCCAGATAGATGATGGTATTCCCTCCTCCTTCCTCCATCACCACTATAACCCTGTCAGAAGGCCACCAAATTTGTTGGCAGTGCCAGGTTAACAGACTTAATGATCTTAAAGTTCTTGTCCAACTGAAAAAAGTCTATAAACTCGTTATCATTACAATTTTCTCTGGGTTCCTGCCTATACTGAAGTAACTGAGGAGCTAAAATATGTTTTTTATCACACTGCAATTAAACCTCCAGAACTAGAAGTGGTGACAGAGATCATGGTGGGTAAAAGATTTTCGCTAGTCTTCTGTTCAGTGAATCTCACAGAATTTTATGATGCTGAACCTGAAGGAGATGAGAACAAGATTTACTTGGGATTTCACCAAGATTTCAGGAGCATCTGGTTAAAATTGGTGGCACGCTGACAGTGGCTTGTGAAACCTCTCAATCTCTTTGCACTGCATCCTCTAAATTTATTTTAAAATCTTTTTTTCTGTATCACCATAATCAATACATCTTTATTTTAAATTCATTATCCTGTCTTTATTTTCCAAATCTTTATTTTACTTGAATGTGCTGTTACTAAAAATCCCATCTCTGGTATGTTATGGTGCACGGTCTACCATTTGTCAAGTACCTCTTTTCCATTCTTGTGTAAGATTTGGAATTGAGAATTAGATTAACCTACACATCCCATAAGGAATTACAATGGGCCTAAGGATTTTTTCTTCAGTTTTTTAAGTTAAAACTTGTGAGTCAGCTTGAAGGCAGGAAATCTGTCATCATCTTAAGATGTCCACTTTTAAAGATTCTGCATTGAACTGACTCTCAATGTTGAATTTGCTTGATTGTAGTAATTCTTATTTGAGTTTTGCATATGGATATTTTTGCTCTTACATTAATTTCCTTCCATTGTGGAATTTTATGCATTTTACAGACTATATTTTCTAAAGCACTTCACAATTGTATTTAAATGTGGGGGGGTTTTCTTTTTTTGATTCATATGTTTATGCATTACGTACGGAAAACAATATTTTCATTCTGTTATCAGGTGAGATTTTTTTCTTTTCAACAGTTTTACACACTTTATAGTCAAAATAAAAGTTTGCTGGTGAAACTAAAGGGTTTTTTTACTAGAGTTTTATTTGTTACACTGTCTAAGGAGTACTTTTGAGGATTCTGCCCCAAGTCAGTAAAAACTGACCTAATTCCAAAACTTTTGAAAACCCCTTTATGTTTTCCCAAGCTCTTCACCTTGTGTGGCATCTTCTGGATTTGTTCAAGAATGCAATTCTTTGCACTTACCCATTTGGTGACTTATTGTAGTATTAACGTAGGAAATCAGGTTTGGTTTGAGGAAGGTTTAGCTACATTTTTTTTCAATAATTCCTTTTGGAGCATACATTATATCAGTACTTTTCCCTTTAGTATTATCTTACATGTTACGTGCAAAATGCAGTGCTCCATGGATCTTGTTATTTCTCTCTGTTGTCACATGGCACCAAGTGTTTGGAACATGATAAGACATTCAAGGGCTAGGAGAAAAATCAGTGCTTAAAACAAATGTGTCAAAGCTTGTATTGGAAAATTTCGATGGGTAATAATGAAGAGAAAGGAAATATCATAGGGTGGTTTCATTGTTGTCTTGAAGAGAGAATAAAGTTCAGAGAGGTAAAGTCAAGCCACAAATAGTTTAATTTATACAGAGAGGAACAGAATACCCACATTGCACATTTTCCTCTAAAAACTAAGTATCTAAAAAAGGCAGCTTGGGCTATCTAATGTCTGTCATCAATACTGAATGCAACCATACATTTAAAAAATATTAATTTGGGGGTTTGTAATATTTTATAGGAAAAATACATATTTCTAGGACTTAAAATTCTGTTGACAGTGGCTACTAGCCTTTTACTTTAATGTGACATATAACAAGGCAAGCTGCAATGGGCTTCATATGGAATTACAAATGCAACACAAATTGGAGTCAAAAAATGAAGAGGTTATTCCACATGGGTTATTCATGGCAAGCCTGTGGTTGTACCTTTACAGATATTGGCAGCATAAACAGTGCCAGGGGTGGCAGGTTTTCATGAGAACCTCCCACCTGGGTTTCTGTGATTGAATTGAAGAGCTGAAGGAGGTTTAGCATATTTTGTGCAATACATATGTGAAGTGACTGTGCATGAAGAGTATGTGCTAGAATTTATTTTATAAGTATGAAAGAATAGATACAGCTGCAGTAAATAAAACTATCCTTTTTTATTTGATGGCTGAAGACATTATTTCACTGTACATCATACATAGGAATTAAGTAGGGAGGAGGAAAAATCACAGAAACTCTTTATTAAACAAAATCAAAAATAAAAATAGACAAGTACCTTTTATTTCCCCCCAAAAGGAGAAGGCAGAAGGCAGCACCTGTGTATTTCTGTAAGCACCATTGTTCCAGCTTGTGTTGCTAAGTACTCCTTTTGGAAGAATGTACAATCGCTGTGTTAAAAATACCTTACTGAAACCTTGGTCGAAAGGTTTGTCCGTGTCTGCATTTTCTCCTTCGTTGGCGATTTTGTCCTCGGCTGTCCGTGCGGGATGTGAATGGATGCCGACACACGGTGGCACTCTCAGGGCCCTTTCATGTTCTTCCCTGCCCTCTGTCCCGCCTGCATCCTGCAGGACGCGGGCTCGCAGTACCCAGGAGGGCCAGGAGGGCCAGGGGGACCAGGAACCCCCGGCTGCCCGGCCACCCCAGGGGGACCCCGGTCACCGTCACGGCCCTCCCTGCCGTAGCTGGCTTTGCCTGGTTCACCTGGAAAAGGGGATGCAGGGCTAAACGTTGGCAGCAGTCGACTTGCACAGCATAATTAGCATCTGTCCTTAAAAGCTCTATGAAGACGGTTTGTCACTGCTCTCGGGGATTCCCAAGAGGGGTGCCAACTTACAGGGACAATTTCCCTCTACCCAACACCCAATCTGTGATTACACAGCTACAGCAATGAAATTTCTGTCCCAGTGCTCTCCAGCTGTACTAGTGCAGGTCTGCTGCTGTACAAACCTCTGCAGGGTACTCTACTCAGCCAGCCCTGCTGCCAGTACCTAGGGCAGGGTAGATGCTACTTGCTACCACAGAATCTCATTAGCTCTCTGGAAACTCAGATAGTTGGGGAAATACATGTAAAGATTTGAACTGCTGAGCACTAAAGTAGTTTTTACCTCTGAATCTTCAATAAAGAAAGGAAAAAGAGTGATTTGAGGAAGCCTCTTCCAGTGATAGATTTCTACACAAAACACCTCTGAGTTACACAGACATCCTTGGGATCAGTAAATACTAAACTATTTTTTTTTTCCTTTTTCACTAGAGAACAAATATGAGTAGTTCATCTTGCTAAATAAACACAGAAATGTACTGTAGAAATATTGATGGACATAACATGTTTATGTTCATTCACTGGCCACTAGAGGCCAGCTGTGCTTCATCCATCAGCAGGAATCTCCCCTGGGGCCATGTTATACAACACTGCAATTAATTACCACAGAAATAAAATAATATCCTAAATTATGACTGGAGATTTTAAAGACTGCTGTGCCTGCCAGTGAGATAATATGGAGGTTATGGCCTTTTTAAATTTATTTTTTATATGTAATTATATGTGTATACAATATATATATAATATATATTAAAAGAGGTGATTTTTATTCATATGTGTAACTGCCTCCTTTTTTAAATGCTTTCTTTACATTTTTCTAATCTTTCTACGCTGAGATAAATGAGGAGATGGCTTTTTGATTTTAATTTTTAAGTCTGATTTCTGACTGAATCACCACCTATGAAGTAAAAATTACGAAGCACTGTAATTTCGGAGTTTATTGCTTAATGGACTCCTTTTATCTTTTCAAGGCAGCTTGAAATATCACTTTAAATTTTTACTATATATCTTCTTTATCCTCACCCTCTTATATTTACCTGGAAGGCCTCTTGGTCCAGGATAACCTTTCAGTCCTCTGCCTGGAAATCCTCTTTCTCCTCTTTCTCCTGGTTCACCTAAAGCAAATTCATGGCACATTAGTTACAGTCTGCCTGAAGTATCATTTTTAGTAAATTCCTTTTCAGAAGTGAACAGTTAATAAGCAGAGAATTCATCTGGCTGAATATATATATTCTCAGCATCTTTCAATGATGCCCTGACACTTATCTGTGTAAAATGTTTAGGATTTGATTGGGTTTTTTCACCCATTTGAGTCACACTCAGAAGCAGACAGGCTGGGGGGAAAGAAATCACCTAGAGCTGGACAGTAAGTACCTCATGAAATATGTCACAGTCCATATAACAGGAATAGACCAAAGTCCCAGGATTTCAGGATTATTTGGGATACAGACTGAGGCTACTGGCTTCTGCAAAACTATACAAGCTCAGTTAAGAAGTAAAAATTCTGAAGTGTTGGTCCTCAAGACATCTAGTGCAGAGGAGAAAAAAGGTGGCTACACAGATGACAGTATTCTGTTGATATTCAGATAAAGCATTGTTTTACCTTCACAAAATATNATGTTTATGTTCATTCACTGGCCACTAGAGGCCAGCTGTGCTTCATCCATCAGCAGGAATCTCCCCTGGGGCCATGTTATACAACACTGCAATTAATTACCACAGAAATAAAATAATATCCTAAATTATGACTGGAGATTTTAAAGACTGCTGTGCCTGCCAGTGAGATAATATGGAGGTTATGGCCTTTTTAAATTTATTTTTTATATGTAATTATATGTGTATATAATATATATATAATATATATTAAAAGAGGTGATTTTTATTCATATGTGTAACTGCCTCCTTTTTTAAATGCTTTCTTTACATTTTTCTAATCTTTCTACGCTGAGATAAATGAGGAGATGGCTTTTTGATTTTAATTTTCAAGTCTGATTTCTGACTGAATCACCACCTATGAAGTAAAAATTACGAAGCACTGTAATTTCGGAGTTTATTGCTTAATGGACTCCTTTTATCTTTTCAAGGCAGCTTGAAATATCACTTTAAATTTTTACTATATATCTTCTTTATCCTCACCCTCTTATATTTACCTGGAAGGCCTCTTGGTCCAGGATAACCTTTCAGTCCTCTGCCTGGAAATCCTCTTTCTCCTCTTTCTCCTGGTTCACCTAAAGCAAATTCATGGCACATTAGTTACAGTCTGCCTGAAGTATCATTTTTAGTAAATTCCTTTTCAGAAGTGAACAGTTAATAAGCAGAGAATTCATCTGGCTGAATATATATATTCTCAGCATCTTTCAATGATGCCCTGACACTTATCTGTGTAAAATGTTTAGGATTTGATTGGGTTTTTTCACCCATTTGAGTCACACTCAGAAGCAGACAGGCTGGGGGGAAAGAAATCACCTAGAGCTGGACAGTAAGTACCTCATGAAATATGTCACAGTCCATATAACAGGAATAGACCAAAGTCCCAGGATTTCAGGATTATTTGGGATACAGACTGAGGCTACTGGCTTCTGCAAAACTATACAAGCTCAGTTAAGAAGTAAAAATTCTGAAGTGTTGGTCCTCAAGACATCTAGTGCAGAGGAGAAAAAAGGTGGCTACACAGATGACAGTATTCTGTTGATATTCAGATAAAGCATTGTTTTACCTTCACAAAATATTTTTTTTTTCTCATATAGTAATGTCATGGAGACTTTCCTTCAGTAGACACCCAGAGTTTCTTCAAGCCCATATCTTGCTCCAAATCTGAATCATCTTTGTAAGAGGAAAGTTTTTTTGTTGCTTAGGTTGTAAAGTTCAAATTCTGTTCACTGTTACCTATGAACCTATCTGAACCAGGAACTCAGAGTGAAGCACTGAGAGTTTTCAGGTTGGCTGCCATGTACCATCATTATAGCTCTTACACATGACAGCATTCACCACTTCCCTTGTATCTGTAATGATATTGCAAGGTTTACTCTAAGGTAACTCAGAATTTGATGACAGCTATGATAGCTTTTTGTTAGTCATTATAAGTATTTTGCTTGTTTTGGGGGGGTTTAATGCTCTGTTTATTTTTTTTTCTTTTAATATTAATACCTGCTGTATGTTGAATCAAATTTTGTATATCCCATACATCACCTTTGTATTTCTCATTTTTGTTTCTTCTGCAGATGACATTACATTGAATTAAAACAGCAACAAAGCTCCAGCAGTGATGCTGTTAAGTTTTGTTTTGTTTGTATTCTGTTCTTTCTCTCAAAGATTTTCCAAATTTCACTTTCAAATAAACCTTGAATCAAAAGTAAACACCTTACTCCAGCAACAGACCAACTTTTTGCAGAAAGACAATTTTTAAATAAGTCTTTCTTTTTGGAAAACAAATCAAAACCACTGCTGAATAGAAACTAATACATACATGGTCATCATAAGACTTTGCAGAAAATTCTGCCCTGTAATTCTCTGGAGGAGAATAGAACCTCTCAGTCATGAACAGAAGAGATTAACTTAGATCAAAGATTTTGTATGAAATGTCAATTTTATTATGGATTTGTCCTTTCCAAAGAATCAATAGACTCTGGCACCTGGTGAAATGATCTTAAATGGCTCAACTATTATATGCAAATAAAAAGGTAGATTATTATCAGTCCTTTGTAATGTGATGTGCTTAGAAAAGTAGACCAGATTTTAGTGATCTGACTGCTTACATCAGCTCTTGGGACCATGAATCTTGCAGAAGTTAGGTCAACAGCCAGGCTAAATGGAGCAAAGAGAACCACTGCTAGAATCACATGTGGTGTTTGTCATCAAATGACTTCTACAATGTGAGAAAGGACAGGCATCTGCCCTGAACTTGAAGGAAGCAACTGAGTTAGAGTCCTAATATTGATTCTCACTCTCATGGACTTCTGAGGTTTTGTGGGTTTTTAGGTGCTAAAAAGCAGATTTCTAAACAAGTCTTGCTGAAGGCAGGCCAATGAGCCCTTTAATCACTGTGGTAACTGACACACCAGTTACAGCAAACAGCTTACATTCCTAACTCAGCTTCCTTTTTGGACCTCAAGTGTGTACAGCATACATCCACAACCTGTAAATCAAGGAAGGGGGCAACAACAACAGAAAAACCAAAATAAACAAAAAAACACCACAAACAAACCCCCAAAAAAACCAAAACTGAAGCAGTCACCAAGTGAAAGCCAGCTGGAGAATTTCCTACCTTTAGGACCTTTACGACCAATCTCACCAGGGGGACCTTTAAGGCCAGGCAGGCCACGGGGGCCAAGCTGCCCTGGGAAACCATTTTCACCAGCAGGTCCTGGAGCACCTGGTGGCCCTGGTCGGCCAGGAAGACCTGGAGCACCAAATTCTGGCCTCCTAAGGCTGGCTGCCAGCTGAGCTAATTGTTCTGCAACGAGCAGGAGGACAGAGTTATGGAGTGTAACAAGAATGAAGAGATTCCCATGATCACTGAAGGAGAATGTATGTTCATGGTACAGGAACTGACAGATTACACTACAGCACTTTCCTTTTTACATTGCGATTTACAAAGTTTATTACATATAATTATCTTATTCTAAAATTAGATAATATAATTACCTAATTATATATTCATTCATTAATTATTGCAATATAGGTATTATCTTATTATAGAATAATATATTTATCCTATTTATAGAGGTTTTTTTAAACACCCTGTTGAGCATTATCAAGAACAGTGACAACTACTGAAAATTTTTAGAACATGAGCAGCAATTTCCTTCTGTAAACTCAACATTACAGAGGCATAATAACCCAAAAGACATCCTCAACAGCAAGTAGTGAAAAATTTCTTTTGTATTTACAGCGCAGCATAAATTTCTTAATTCCGTAAATTCCATGCACCCAACCATATTAGAAAAGCTTCAGATTTCTGTGTGTGTCAAGAACTCAGTGATTTAGGGTTAATTTAGAGTATCTCTGTATTGCTTTAATTTTAAGGTATGTTATTTCCAGAAACCTCTCTCTGCATTCCTCTTCTTTTCACCTATTTTGCACAGTTTATTTGCTGAAATCTAATAGTGAATACAAAAGGCTAAAAAGCTTTCAGTGAAGCTTGAACTTTTATGTATGGAAACACAGCAAGTGATTTGAATACAAAATGTATGTATTTCGTACAACTGCTCTGGTCTATGGCCTGCTTACCACAGCAGTAGTGTGGAATCAACAGACAGTTCAATGAGGCTACAAAATATATATAAATAAGGGACTTCCTCTTACTGTGTCCACATTCACATGTAGAAAAATTTTCCACCAGGTCCCCTGCTCAGGCCATGCAATTTGTTCTAGGTAAGCATGGGGAAAATCTTGGTTGCCTCCACAGAAACAGGTGATCCCAATTTAAATGCACAAGAAAAATCAAATACTTCTAGCCTATTTACCTTGCATGACTCTCATGCAAACCTGCTTAATGTGCTGATCACTTGGTTCTTTTCCCTAGGATTAAAAAAAGAGGGTTTTAATAAAACAGTTGATGTCACACTTACATTTTATAAATGTGCCTGATTCAAAAAATGCTGTTAATAAACAGTTGTCACAGTTTTACCCCAGCTGGCAAAACACCACACAGCTGCTCACACCCACAGCCCACACCCATGGAACAGGGGAAGAAAAAGTGTAATAAATCAAAAGAAGAAGCAGAGGAAGGGGTAGGAAAAAGGGAACGAGGAAGAAGAAAATAAAATACAAACAAGACAATGATAATGCAAGTGGTACAAATGAAAGCAATTGCCTGCCACTCCCACAAGTTTTCCCTGGTTACATGGCTGAGTGTGATGCCATTATCCCTTTGGTCAATTATAGTCAGCTCTCCCAGCTGTGCCCCCTCACAATTTTTTGTGCACCTCCAACCTACTCACAGTGTAAGGAGCAGGAGAGCCTTTGATTCTATGCTGTGTTCATGAGTAACTGAAACATCACAGAATGGCCTGGGTTGAAAGGGACCTTTGAAACCATCTAATTCCAACCCCCCCTTCTTAGGGCCCCTTTTAACCTGGCCTTGAACCCTTTCCAGGGATGGAGCCTCCACAATTTCTCTGGATGACCTTTTACTACCTCTCCATTCTTGCAGTGAAGAATTTCTTCCTAATATCTAATCTAAAATGATGCTCTTTCGATTTGAAACCATTACCCTTTTTCCTGCTCCCATCAGCAATCTACAAAGATAATTTTCAGCACAAATCCAAAATATAACCCCATACAAGCCACTATGAAGAAATTTAACTGTATCCCAACCAAAAACAATCCACGAGTCACTAAAAGGTGTTCCAGCTCCTCCAAGTGCAACTATTCCAGATGCTGTCAACTTAACTAGCAAGGTAAAGTTTGAGTGATGCTCCTTTGTATCAAACACAGTTTGGTTTCGTGCACACTACAGGGGTGAGGTGGGCATAAGAAACAGAGCTGAACTGAAAGCTGGGGCCCCCAGGACGTAGCTGTGTACAACCCAGGACTGCTCTGTCTGATGTGGTCTCATCATCCTCTGATGAGAGGCACACTGTACTTTCGACTGCTGTGGCACTTCAGTTTGGCACGTGCACATGCAAAACAAGGAGTGGTGTGAGTGAGAGATAAAGGTTTAAAAGATACCAATTTCATGAAAACAGTACTTACAGCTGGACCTTCACTGCCAGGCAGGCCTGGGGCACCCTGCTCACCCTGCAAACCTCGTGGTCCAGGTGAGCCACGTGGCCCTTCCATGCCAGGCAGTCCCCGACTTCCCTCAGGCCCACGGGAACCGGGGTCTCCAGGATTACCAACCTACAAAGAAAGAGAGGAATTTCAATAGACTGCTGTACTAGTGAAAGATTCATTCTGACATCAAATTGGTGACAGGAGCTATTCACAAATACAAAGAAATAACTGCTGAAATGCAGTTGTTCAATAGAACTTCTTTTTTAAGTAAGCAACTGGTGTCAGTAGTTGCATGATTTTTAAGAGGTCTGTACTCTTACAGGGGAGAAGTGGAAAAACAATCTATTCTGTCAAAACAGGTAAATCAGATAGTAACATAGGTAAATCAAATAGTGAATGAATCAAATGCTCAAGATGGCTCTCTGCCCTCATGTATGTCAAGATGGAACATTTCTAGACATCAAGTGCTGCTTAAGGTATGAAAATTCCAGCTCCCTTCTTGCTCCAAATGCCTTTCATGTCCTTCTCTAGAGAGTACCATGGTGTGAGCCTCTACTGTGTAGCCCCAAGCTGTTTGGGAACACACATTTTTGCTTTGTTTATTCTGCCAGAGCTAGTTCAAGTGCCTGCACTGGAGTTTGCTGGCAGAGGGTAAGGAACATCCTCCCACCAACTGACATTGACAAACTGCCTGAACAGATGCAGTGCTGCCTTATTTCACTCACAGAAGGGGTAGAAAGCTATTCCTGACCCTGGGGAATGAAAGGATTGATGTGACTATGTCAACGTGTCCACTGAAGTACACTGAGTAAACAAAGCTACAGCTTCTGCTCCAGTAATTTCACTAAGAGTTATTAAATATCATGCAGAGGGAGACCTATTCCAGCAGACACCTCTGAATTACTGTATTTGGTTTGAGTGGCAATGTTCTGGTAGCAGGGGGTCTGCAGGTGTGGTTCTCTAAGCAGCTGCCAAAAGCTTCCCCCATGTCCAGCAGAGGCAACACAAGCCAGCTCTGAGACAGACCTACTGGCCAATGCCAAGCCAATCAGTGATGTTAATAAAGCCTCTGGGATAACATTTTTAAGGAAAAAAAATATCTGGGGCCATGAGCTTTTTGTTGTATTTTCTCTTCTGTGGCAGCATGGCTTTGGTGTACACCTGATGTCCAGTCAAGGTCAAACCACCACAGTTGCTTTCAATACAAGTTAATTTACTCCTAATTATCAATAGTAGTAATAACAAAGAAAAATAACACACAAAAGAAGAAAAAAAAAATCCACCAAAAAACCCAAAATGAACAGGAAAAAAGAATCCTACATACTCACGACTTCCCAAATNCTTCAATGGATACACTAAGGAGACAGAATAATTGCTTTTATGGACTGTGCAACTGGGAAGCCATCATTCCTTTCTTCCCCAGCCTGGTAAGTTATCAGGTTTCCAGACAGATTACTCATTCCTGTGAGGGTACTCACTGAGATGACAAGCACTCTAGGCTCTCATCAAGACAAGAGCATTTGAAACATTTAGGTGGATAAAATTATGGATTTCTCTTCTAATCTATCTCTTCCTCATGTCCTTCTTGTAGGATCTTCAGCAGCAGTAAATACTCTTTAGCATGCATTTGCTTAGCCCAAAAGTTACCCAGAACCCTAATAACACAAGCACAGGATTTTTTTGTTATGCTCAGCCTCAGTTCCCCATAGGGAGAACTGTTAGTATTTTAGTATCACAGCTCATACTATCAGGTGCTGTAACAATCCAACTCTTCAGTGATCCTGAAATAAAATAATGAATTCAACTCTCCAGTTTGTTTTTTTTTTTATGTGACGTACAAGATTCCACTCACCTTCCACATCAAAGTTATCATTTTGCAGTAAAATAAAACAAAACAGAATAAAAATAAGATAAAAACACAATAAAAATAAAATAAAGGAAGCTGGGCCATAAATACTTCTAGGGTCACAGACATCACCATCCTGCTGCCAGCTTTTTAACAGTGGCATGCAGCCACTGCACTGAGCCTCCTTTCTATCCAACACCTACTGTACAAAGGGTGCCTTCATTTTCTTGAAAAAAAAACTTTGTTGGCCAGAAAACTGCTGCTGAATGATGCTTCTTTTTTACAGAGTTAGGATCCAGGAAACTAATTCCTTTTCAAAGCTAATTCATTTTAATATTAACTGTATTCAAAATTTAAACAGAAGAAAAGCTGCTAAAACTCCTTCCATTTAACTGCAATAAAGAGATCAGCTTGTTATTTGCATTTTTCTTTCCTTAAATCAGAAAACCATCAATATGATCTACTAGATCTCTATATTTCTGTAGCAATGCTATTCATTATACTTACAGCTCCCTTTGCTCCTGGTAATCCCATGTCACCCTAAAAAGAAGACAAACTAGATTAGAAGAGAGTCTCCTTACCACAGACATTACAAATGCAGTAAATGTGACACAACATTTTTTCAATATAAAAAGAAATTTCATATATTTAGTTGATTTATGCCAAATTGCCCCAAAAATAATTACAATTCCTTTGAGAATATAACCTTTATTTTGAGTGGGTATCATACAATTCCTTTCTCAAAAACTTTTCTGTAAGGTTCAGATGAGGAAGCATGTTTGTTATAATTGGTTTTGTATATTGCTTCTCTTGGAATTAGACATCTGGCTCTAACCTCTAAAACACAGCTACACCACAGGACAATCTTAGATAGATTTCTTGGAAACCTTTAGAAGAAGCATTTTTTTAACCAGGATTTTCTGGTTTCCGCAAAGTGACAGAACTGTGGATATTGGTGCTGTGTTAGTGTTAAAAAATCTGCAACAGAAACTACCTAAAGTTATGTGAAGAAGCCAAACCCCTACAAGTTCCTATTTCCAGCAATCTTTCTCCTGGCTTCAACAATACCAAAATCCCTTGACCACCTGACTGAGAAGAGCAATCCCACTACTCAGGAATTTTTAGGTTTTCCTCTCAACTTAGAAAAAGCTTTCAAAATCTTGTAATTACCTGTGAAATAGATTAGCATGACAACACTGAAGAAACTTTGAGTAATTTCTGTAAACTGTACTTTCCCAGTTCCTACATGTCATTGGTGAAATAACCGGTTTCCAGCCAATGGCCTGTCTTTTAATGAATATATCATAATTGAAATAGAAATAATTGTTATCCATTTAAAACCAGACTAGCTGGCAGCACACATTAAACAACCCATAATATTGCTTCCTGGGAATCTGTAGAGTGATTGTAATGCTCAGTTACTGGACATTTATCCCACTAAGGCTTTCAAAATTGCAGCCTGTGGGAAAAAAAACCCCCTCATTTCCTGCATACAACCTGGCTACCATTCTTTGAATAGAGAGCAGTTTACTTTCTTTAGAAAGATCAATTCTGGCGTTGCTGGATGAGGCCCCATGGGAGCCACTGGACCAGTGGGCTTCTCTTTTGGCAGAGAAACAAACCCTCTTTACCCAAGGGCACTTGACCCAGGCACTACCCATGTCAATTCACAACATGCCATACTCCTGCAGCATACAGATAGATAGACAGACAGACAGACAGAGATATATATGCAATATCCCAGTGCCACAGCCTCTTCCCAGTCCATTTTTCCTCTAACAGCCAGTTGCAAATCATATTCCAGAAAAAGTGAATACCAAATATTTCCTTTAAGTGTGAGTCATTAAGGATATTTATTAACTCTCCTCCTGTTTCACCTGAATTAAACTACTTGCTCATCCTCACTGCCTCAAACACCAAGTATTTATGTGCCTGTGTATGCATGTGTATATATATTTTTATGTATAAACACTCTTCTCTATATATGTATCTACATACAAACACAGACACATCCTTTTTTCTTCAAGGCAGTCTGTACTATATGGTACACCTAACAGAACCTGTACATTTCAGTGCTTTCCAAACAGCAGGAATAGAGTAATTAGGCAAATAGAACTGCTGTGCTCTGCAAGAGCCAGTTGGTATAAAACCTAAATGTGCCTTTCAAGGATGAAACAACACTTTGTATTTTTAATTTAAAACAACGACATAGTATTATATCAGGTAAAGGGAAAAAAAAGCTCCTTACTAAGTCACCCTTTTCTCCTCCATCTCCTTCTGCTCCAGGTGCACCCTATATCAAAGAAAGACATACTGTCAGCCTTCAGATTTAGTCAACATTATGTAACCTTTGGTACTGTGATTTTGAAGTCCCATGATCTCTAACATGACTTACTTGTTCACCCTTAGGTCCTGGTTCACCCACCGAACCCTAAAAGGTTAAAGATTAAAAAGAAAAAAAGAAATCTTCAGAATTTTAAAGTTCAGATTCTAAAAGCACACTAAATGTTATTTGATCCTGAATTTCACATTCATGCAAGAGACTTTTAAAGCTGCAAATTTTTAAGAAGTACAATGAAATCACTTAAATCTTTCTATGTAATTTACGTGACAGAGTGAAGGCAAGTACTAGCATGGAACATATAATCCACTACCACACTGTACAGTACAGATTCTGACTGTCCAACAGTACATCTCCCCTTTATACGACAAATGCTCTTGCAGCTGCTAAGGTCTGCTCTGAGAATTGCTTAAAAGCTACAAGTAAATAAATCCAGTAAGTGTATCACTTTTTCTAGCACCATTATATATTCCATATTGCTGTAGGCTATACTACCCCTGCTAATGTGGGAAAAGCAAAGAGACATCCAAAAGTACAGTCACAATCTTGTCCAGCATGTTGTTTAATTGTCAATGTCTTTTAGCAAACGTGTGTCTAGAATTTTGATTATTGTAGTCAAAGCTGAAGGGTTTGTATCTTAAAGTTAATATCCCTTTTTAAAAATAAATTAGATTATGTTTCATCTTAGAATCCTCTAACAAAACATACCTGTGTGGACAGGCAGGAAACAAAGGGAAATAAATTAATGACCCAATTAATTTCAAATATATTTTTTCTAGAGCAAAACTATTAAGTTTTTAGAACAGTATATCATTTAGGAAAATCTTTTTGCATTTCTGTTAGAAAACCAGTCACACCATCCTTTTTAATATTCTTTCTAGTCTGTGCATGTTCAAGGATATGCATTCCAAATTAACTATAAGTGTGTGTGATAATCCAGATCAGGTAATCCATAACAGACAGAGATGCAGCAGTTTCTCTCCCATTTCAGAGAACCATTTAATTCGCATAAAATATAGGCACACAGCCTGGTGTAGCTTTTACAGCTTAATTTAATGGATTCTGACATGTTCCCATGTTCTTGAAGATGAAGAGCTAACAATAAATTATCCACAACGCTGAGCAGTATAAATGACAGAACTCTAACATTCCGACTTTTCAAACAACACTGAAACTATTTTGTCTGAAGTGTTCTCAACATTGTGCCTTGTTAAGGTTTCCCAATTACACAAAAAAGACACTGGTTTCCAAGCTAACATTATTTTGGGAGTTCTTTTTCTCCCCTTACTCTTCTTTAGAGCAATAAAATGGCTGATATATAAAGCTGACACAGAAGAATCTATTGCTTTTGTGAGCCTGTCCTGCAATGTTTGTATAAGCAAATATAAAAATCACAACTGAAACTACTAGAATCAATACTACATTGACTCCAAAAATTGCAATGGAGGTAATAAGGCAAGATGTCAAACTATGAAAATACTCACTTTTCTTGACATACTGCCTATCTATTTTGCAAAAATCCCTCTCTAATCATACTCAAGAACTCTTTTCAAAACTGCCTGACAGCATGATCCAAAACTGTACCAGGAGCTACTTTAACTACTTAGCAGCATAAAGGATCATGCTGCAGTGCCAAGGTCTGGCACTTAGCTTGGTGCTGTTTGACTGACTAAAATAGAACCCAAGTGTATGAAACCAATCCAAAATACGTCAATCAGAAGCAACCTAAGTGGTGAATGCTGGGGTTTGGCCATTATTGGCGTTGCATGGGCACAACCACCCCATAAGATTCACTGAAGCCTAAGCCATTGCTCTTATACTGCTTTGTACTGCTCTCTCTGCTAGCCTACATCAGCTGTGCACCTCATGCTCACAGCTCCTCGCCCAAACTAGTGGCAGTCTGGCTCAGGCTCCAAAGGAGGCAAAGACCCAGGCTGTGACCTCCTTTTCCAAGCTGAAAACCCACCCAGGCAAGGGTGACATGGTCAGGATTGGTCCATGTGGGCTTGGAAACAGGAACACTGAGCCTGCCATTAGCACATGATATTACACTTGTAACATTCAATCATTATTATATCCATCAAATTTTGCCAGCCCTCACTTTTACATATTACTTCAGTAAAAATAATTCTGGTGGTGTTTTTAGTGGTGATTTATTCTTTAAGTGGTCATCACCTGCACACAGACAAAATGCCAACAGATAGTACACAATATTTAACAGTTTTGGTATCAAGAATGACTACTGATATATCAAATTCAGGAATTCTACTGGCTTCTGGCTGCTATTTACATCAACTCTTACCATGCAGATACAGAAACACAACAGAACTTTATAGGATTCCTGTGTACAAAACCATGAAGTTTTGAAATCAGAAAGTGAAAAAAGGTTACTTCAGCCTAGAACTTACTCCTGGAAGGGGCTAACCCAAAGACTGGGGTTAACAGGCTACAGAGATGCCTATTTCCAACCTGACAAGGTTTTTTGTGTCAAAGACTGATGAAGTTGCAAAAGCTGAAGAGAAGGATAGAGTGGCACAATGCTCTCCAGACTTGTGACTTGGAAGAGATACTGCAGGTCAGTGCTGCTGGCATGGCTGCAGCCATGCTAAACATGCCCCAGAAAATTCACTCCAACCTCTATGCAACTGGAAAATAGAATATGAATCGAGGATACAAGTGGAGAGCTAAAAAGCAATCATAGGATGAGATAATTCCTAGCACTTTGGACTTTAAGGTATTTGCAGAGAGCATTAAACTGACCTCAGGTTTTTAAAAAAGGTCCAGGCATAAGTTACTGTCATCTGCCATGAGATACTCAGAAACCTCCTGTCTGTAGCCTGGATCTCTCTAGGTCTGTTTACAGCATTGACAGTATACTTTTTATCCTAGAAATCCTGATGGTTTATATGGCAAACGAGTTTATATGGCAACCTTCCTCAAGCACCTTTGGAGGGAGGTTGTCAGCACTGCAACAAATGTTAGGTATTCTCCTTCTACCTTTGCTTCCTTGGTACCTTCAGTCTCCCTCTAGAGAAGTCTAAAATATGAATCATTACCTATCTAATAAAAAGAGACTCTTTATGTCAATACTTACATTTGACTAGAAACATGTCCTGATCTCAGCATTAAAAGAAAACAAAACAAACATGGAAAAAAAATACCTCAGCAACATCAAAGACTTAGAAGATTGCTTTTAAGTACCTGAATAGCTTTTTTTAAAAAAACTGCCAAAAACAACAGCAAACCCTATCCAATAACCCTATGATGTATACTGGGAGCCTACCAAGGGCAGGATTCCTCTGTTCAGCTGAGACATTCTACAGCAGCATTATACCCACATCTGACTAACAGTCCAACAGTCCCCTGGTTGTCAGGAGGATGTAAGAGGCACATCACAAGTGTAATTCATTTAATACAGATGCAGACATGCCTCAAGTAAGGGAGACACAGTAGAGAACTTAATATTTTTATATCAAGGATGTCAGAAGTTTGGCAAGTGAACTCCATCCTTCACAGTCTCCTAAAGCCAAGAGAAGCCAAGAAACATCTCTGGCTTTATGTACTGTCTTCAGTAACATATATTGAGCAAAGTAAGATATATTTTGCAGTTATTGGGCCCTGTGGCCCAATCCTTCCCTCTCAACAAAATACTTGAAGAAGTACTTCTATCCTGTAATTCTGCATGTGTGCATAGGTGTCTCAATAGTTGCATTAGCATGTGTATTTCCATACATTTCCAAACATTTCCATACATTTTCCATACATTTCCATACATTCCATCTAACAGGCATCACTACTACTTAGGTGAGGGCTGAAGCTGCAAAGCTCTATAGTGACCACAGACCCTGACTGACCATTTCCTATCTGGCTGTGTCAATGATCTGCAGTATGATTTAAGTCTTTAAATGATTCAAGTTTCAAAAACCAAAAGAATATTTACACCGGTAATCTTATTCCACTCCCTTAAGTGAAGACTTAATTGGCACCATCAAGACTTTTCCCGTACATGTTTGTGAGCTGCAAATAGTTAATGGGCACAGAGAGCACCCCTTTCAGCAGCTAAAATATCTACATACAAAACAAGAAAACAGACATTAACTCATGGAAAAACTGAAAACAGCGCTCAGCTTGTTGTGTTTACTCCTGACACCAAACTGCATGCACGAGCCCATTTCTTACCCGGTCACCTTTACCACCAGGAAGGCCTGGAGGACCAGGCAGTCCAGGAAGTCCAATACTACCCTGGGGACCCTGTGAAAATAAGTCAAGGATGTAAAGTTAGCCAATTTTATTTAGAATGAGCAACTAAGGGTCACACCCTGAAGCAGATAGGGCAGAACCTTATTCCCAGAACAGACTTAGCTTGATGAAAGAGGATTATCTGATGCAAATTGGTCTGATCCAAAGTACAGCACTTTAAACAGAATCTTATTTATTGCTGACAATCACAACAGAAATGACTTACAGGGCTTTCTACCCTCCAGTCCCTCAATGACAGACTGGTTCTCTTAAAAATCCTTCCCAAGATCTTGCACTCTGCGATTTGCACATTCCTCTGTAACAGTAGGTTCTTTCAGCCAAGACCTCCCCAGCTATGCTTCTGACTGATTCTGTGTAAATACTGCTGGAGCTCTGGTAAAAGGTGGCATTCATAATGTGCTCCATTCATTATTTTCACATAGCTGTTAGTAGAAAGCCAGTCCCTCACTGCTCCTATTCTCAGGAGCCCACACAGGAGTGTGCCGCTCAGCTTTGCATGTCATAGGATTTATGGGTTTATCAAGTAGAAGAAAAAAGTCACACACATCTCCATGTAATTTCAAACAGCATTTTCTAATATTAGCACAGTCACAGAGGACTGAAAAAGAAACTGAACCACCACTCATTTCAATGTTATTTTCGGTTCCCTGCATGGATAAATGGGTAAGTGTAGTTCAGATGATACTATAGCTCCTTGAAAGTAAACATGAGCACTGAATATGGAAATAAAGTGCTTACCAACTTCCCTGGTAAGCCTGGAGGACCTGCAGGACCTGTCTCCCCTCTACTACCCTGGAAGCAGAAATAGAGGGACAACATTATTTCCTGGAATTCTTCTTGTGATCTGGGAATAAAGCATGATTTGTTTTGGTTTTTTTTTCCTTAATGTTAAGTGATTTACACTACTTAGCTGTTGGGTTTAATTGAAACTTCTTTTTCATAGTGCAAAAATACCATATGCATTAAAACCAGTGAAGCTTTCCTAGTAAACATTTTTAGTTAACAATGTCATACCACCTTTATTTGGCATTAAGTGATGCATGTAAATAATTTTGCTGAGTGATTAAGGAAAATGAAGTTTCCTTCATGGGATCACACCTGAGAGTTATCTGTCACACAATCACTTCACTATGACAATTCTGGCAGGCACGCTTAACTTTAGGCTTAGTTTAATCACCTGAGCTCCTATATGACCACATATTTAAAGCACCTGATCCCCAATGCACAAATGTGAAAAGTGAATGCAGAAGTAATGCTTAAAAAACTCATTCAGGTTTAAAAAAAGTCTAGAGTGTTATAGGGAAGGGTAACTTTTAAATAATCACCATTTATAACAGTGATAAGCATAAATATGTGCTTTACTGCATCTTAATATCTTCACTTCAGACATGTTTATCCATTCAGATCATCATATTCACATTAGTGTTACAACTCCATTTCTTAATGCAGCTGTTTGAATACATACTCTGGGTAAATCTGACATCGAGCCAAACTTTCAAAGATTGTAAAAAATTTTTGAACTGAAGTACCTTTCTCAAAAGATTTTGTCTCTTATATTAAACGTTTCAGAACAGCTCAATAAGTTTTATAGCTTTACTCTCACATGTACAGACACATCCCTGGACAGATAAATTCAAACAATGTCCCAACACAAGCTTAGGTCTCACTTATGAAACTCTTCTTAAATTCACTGTGTGACTATGTAAGTGCTATTTGCAGTAAAAGAAAGATACAACATTTAAGATCATAAAATNTTAGGTCTCACTTATGAAACTCTTCTTAAATTCACTGTGTGACTATGTAAGTGCTATTTGCAGTAAAAGAAAGATATAACATTTAAGATCATAAAATGTCAAGAACTTAAGTTATTAGTTATGCAAGTTGATAAACTATTATACAATGACATAGACAATTCTAGATTAAAGCAGATCTTAGCATTCTAATACTGTGTGCAATGGATAATTTTAAATACAGGGAGTTTTTCATAACAAGGACAATATTGTGAAATGTTGTGGCATACTAAATAAAAGGAGATGGCAGACATGGCCTTTTACACTCGGTCATAAATGCAATGACAGCTACTCACACAAGCTTAGGAAACCTAATTCTACAATTCAAGAAATAATTAGGTACCCTGGAGAGATGACAGAACCAAACATAAACAGACTTTTCAATTCATTTCCTTCAAAATATCCTATGGTGTTAAAATACCTACTACTTTAAAGCACTTTACATAACTTCTATAAGCTTTTTTTATGTTAAAAAAAAAGAAAGGAAAAAATGTCTCCTAACTCACTTTCATCTTACAGCCCAGAAAATGCATTAAAATTTTATTTAATCACAAAATTCTGAACTACATCTCTTATCTGGAATGCTGCTATATTTCTGATGCAGGAAAGATTAGGACTAAAATTATGATCAACATTAGAAACTTGTTTCTCATATCATTTTCATGAAACCCATAACAGTCATTGCTATACAGAAATGAAACAAAGAGCAGTATAATCTTCAGAGAGTTAAAATCTTATCATAAACCTCTTAAGCACATCAAAAGTTCTGCTGGTCACACAAAATTCAAGAAAAAGCTTTCATTTTCTTTCAAATGCGGAATAAATCTTTTGTGAAATGCACACCACAGGCACTTTGTCAAACACAAAGCTTTTCTAAGGAGGCAAAGGAGTAGGTTAGTTTACAGAAGACCAGACTACAAATGCATAATAGTTCCTTGTAAACCACCACTGCAAGATCAGCAGTGGTGTTTTAGCAAGTAAGAGAGTAACTGGAACCCAAAGAATGAGGAATCCCATCCCTGGCAAAACTAGAAAGACTGTAATGCTTCCTCCAAGTTTTACCAGGCTGAAATAGCCCTAGGATAGGATATACAGTAAGATGCTTACTCATAGTTCTGAAGAAAAAAAAAAAAAGGCATCTTGAAATGTCCTCATGTAAACATTTAAAATGCAACATAAGACATGTCCTAGAAGCACCTACATTTTCCCCATAGCCTATAGGAGGGTTTCTGTAACAGCTGGTTCAGGTGTTGACATCTGTTCTTGGTCAGATGAAATGTTCCTCTGTGCTGTAAGTCACTACAGGCAGGAATTAGAGCAGAAGGCAGTTTGGCCATGTCCTCAGCCTACCTTTCTTATACAGCAGCCCTGTGTATAACAGTGCATAGCTTCAGGCCACCCACAAACCAACAGGCATGCTGCACTGGTTTTAACAAAAAGACTACCAGAATCTGTATGGTTTTATGCACTTTTGACACACTTCAGAATCCATACTTTTCCTAGAGGTGAAATGCTTAAGGAGGGAAAGAAGCCACTCTTGTTCAGAGTGAGCTGAGACCCACGGGCTTGCATCCATGCTGGTGAACATTCCATGCCTCTAGGAAAAGGCACATGCAAAATGATAGGTGTGAAATGGTAGCACAGCACTGCAATCTGAACACCACCAGGACACAGCCCTTCCACAGGTCCTGTGCTAGACTGTGGTTACCACAAAATTTACCTTCCCTTTTTTTTCAAGGCACAATGGCTGAACCACTCAACACATTTAAAGATTGAATGTCTTTCTCACAGATCTGTTACATTCAGCCTTTAATGTAACATACATAAGAAGACCTTACAGTATTTACAGCTGACCTTCCTTTAAGTTGTCTGGAATGGTTTTCATCTTTAATCCTCACTGAAATTTTGAAGACTTGATCCTTTTGTAGAAGTCTCACAAACAAAGAGTTACAGAATGCAATTGAATGCTAAGAGAGTTTCACTGGCTTACTGATTTCCTGTGCATCAGTTGAGTGGAACAATAATAAGAATGAGAATACATTCCAGGTAATTGGCATCTCACTTGATTGCCCAGATAATTGAAACAATAATTAGAAATACTTGAGATATTATCCACAGCATATACTGCAATGACCCTTTACTTAAGTGTTTTTACTTTAAAAAATTTGTACTAATTATAAGTAATTTGTTATAAATTATTAAATATATGTCATAGGACTGCCAATCTGTGCAGAAAAAGAAGAATAAATAAAGTACATTTTGGATTTTTAAACTTCATATTCAATTTTTTTTGCAAAATGTAACCCATTTATCAACTATATACTTATGAGACTTAAACTTATCAAATTTTTGTCATGCANAATTATTAAATATATGTCATAGGACTGCCAATCTGTGCAGAAAAAGAAGAATAAATAAAGTACATTTTTGATTTTTAAACTTCATATTCAATTTTTTTTTGCAAAATGTAACCCATTTATCAACTATATACTTATGAGACTTAAACTTATCAAATTTTTGTCATGCAAAATCTCAGAGGAAATACTCATTAAGTTCAAGGATTTATCCACAGAAACATCAACAGGACTCTTTGACCCTCAATACAGTATTGAAAAGCATACAAGTATGCAATATTTGATAGAAGAGTAAATATACAAGTAACTTTCTCTGAAAGTTTAAATGTTACTTTGCAGCTCTGCCAGAGTAATAATTAAATTGTACTACTCAGGATAACGGTAAGAGGTAGATGTAGCATGAAATGTTCCCTCCTCTTAACAGTGCCATGCTTTGGGCAGAAGCAGCAACCCACTAGCTGTCATTCTCTTCATAAGTGACACTGTGGCCAACTCTAGAGGGCAGAGACCTTTCATTCTGGTTTTGTCTACAGTGTTACCTGAAGTCCAGGACAGCTTTAGTACACTGGCTCCATAACAAATCCATTGTTTTGCCCAGGTTTCTGTCTACACTGCTTAGGAGAAGCCAACATTGTGATATCTGCTGACATCCAGAGGTCTACCATGCCCAAAATTCAAAGGAAGTCGTTGTTGGAGGTGGAGGGGTAAACAAAGAGGCATCAGACAAGAACCATGTTGTTTAAGACAGGGGTGGATACCAGGAGAAGTGAAGAGGCTTGGAGCTTATAAAGTTTGACTGGGATATGCAGTCTGCAAGCATGACAGAAAAAGTGCTACCCTGTACAGAGCATGCTGTGGAATTGGGCAGGGTCAAAATGTTTTGTCACATTCATCTAGAGGCTTAGGTTTACTGGGTAAAAAGTACCTGCCAAGATGGAAATGCACTTTTTCCTCTTGACCCTGCTATAAACACTCTAATGCTACCTAACCCCTTTAGCTCTACCTTGAATGTAAACTATGACACCACTTGGGGAGCATGTCTGAAATTATATACAAAAAAACATGTCTACTAATTCCTAAACATAGCATATAAACTGAGACAAGGAGGTTTCATCCTACCATTAAGAGCTACAGAAAGTGACATGTTATTTCAGTTGCATGTAACAGGAATATGACAGGAAATCTACATTTTAGTTACTATAACTAAACTACGTAGGGTAACCAAAGTTACATTTCAGCATAGGCAGGACAGAAATATCTTTAAAGACCAGAAAATTATTTAGTCAAAAGTAACTTAAGATGCTGAAAACAGCATTCTCCTCTAACTTTAGGTTGTGTGACATTTGAGTAGTAAATCCAAGGTACTCTCCAGGTTTTCTCTTTACAGTGAGGCACTTCCAGAGAGGAAGTCAGCCCAACTGACCAGGGTCCCTCAGAAGTCTCCCAGAGGGGCTATGGTATCAAATCTTAGGCAGCTGGATATTTAGTCTGTGTTGCTAATGTTGGGAAAACATATATTGTTTCCTAATTATAAAGCAACGTATATGAATGCTGGCCTGCTTATACATCAAGTTTGCTCAATTTGCTAGACACATATTGAACTTTAAGTGATTACTTCAATATTACAAGCTCTCTGTAAAACCACAGGGTGCAATACAGGCTCTAAAAATGTTAGCAATTTATAGGTTAAATAATAGAAGAAAAGCAACGGAGGAAAAAAGCAGAGGCAGGGGTCAGTATTTTCTGCAGAAACTAAATTAAGATTACTAAATCTCAGCAAATATGAAAGAAAATGGTTAAGCAGCTTAGGGAGCATGACTAAATCCCCCTGATTAGGAATGACACTCCCACATTTGAGAATTCCTTCCCTTGGCCCACCTGCCATGATGACTGACTTAGAAAGGTTTAAATCACAATGAGTTTGGTAATTACTTGGATTGGTTAGAACAATGTGAAGCAAGCATTAGGTTAACCAAGAGTGGGGTGGAGAATATGTTTCATTTAGAAAAAAATGCAAAATTTCCACGTTGTTCCAGTTGTTTTTCCAGTTTACTGAACATATGAATAGCAAAAGGGGTTTTTTTTCCCCCATCCACACAGATACAAGTTGAAGTTTTTTTAAGGAAAAGCAATAATAGACTAAAATTATACTTTTTAAAGCAAGTTTCTCCTAGGGATCTATGTCAGAGGTGAGGAAAAAGTCTCCTTACACATGAGTTTGCCATGAGTTTTTTAACTAGAGCTAGTAATCTTGTTTTCAAATATTTAGTATCAAATATTTCGTTTCACCCTGTGAAACTGTGAAAGTGTACCGATTCACAGAAGGGCAAAATTTGAATCTTCTGTTTAGTAACAATATCTTCCAACTACATTCCAACAGCTGTTTAACAATAAAATACACTGAAATAACATAGTTCATGACAGAGGACCCTACAAGTTATTTGGCAAACAGTACCAAAGTGTTATTTGTCCCACAGAGCCACTGATGATAGTGCTGTCGTGTAACCTTTCAAAAAACTACACTCTAGTTGAAGTGAAAAATTTCTCTCAAAAAATGTCTTTTGTGAGTGGAAAAAGCTTAAAAGCTCCATGATTTTTAAATGTAACACAAATGTAGGCATGTAGGTTTTCCCTAATGCAAATACCACCCTGCTGGCAATATTAGCAGTGAGCCTTGTTATCCCCCCACAGACCTCCCCCAGATGTCCTTTCCTCTGCAGTTCTGGCCCTGCTGGAGCTACCAGCCATGTTGTCTCACACAGGTGCAATGCAAAGAACAGGGGTGAGTGAAAGAGGGGAGTGAAGATTTCATGTGGCTGTTGCTATGCAACCAATAATTAGGGGACTGCAATCCCCCATATCCTGCAAAATATCAAGGTTTTTTCTTTCTCCAAGGAATAAGCCCAACCCCTCCTGACTTCTACCTGAGTCTTCTATAACAAGAATCAAATGAAGCAAAGGGGTACAGGAGATAGAAAAGAACCACAGATAGTTATAAAGTGGATAATTCAGAATAAGAACTAGGACAAGAAAAATACCTGAATAGTAACCATAAATTCCTCAGGCTTTGAAAGTGTTTGGTTGTGCAACTTTGGTCTAAAACAAGCAAGTATTAAAGCTGAAAGAAAATTTTAAATTAGCAAAGCAACAAAAAAAATTATATTAAAAAAAAATCTCTTTAGAATAGTTATAATTGAATTACAATTGCTTTTCTCAACTTATTGCCAAATTGTCTAGTTTTAGAAGTTTGAAAATTATGCCACATAGAATTATTTAACCAGCAGATTTATTTTTTTCCCTAGAAATAGAAGGGCAGAATCTTAAAAGCTGAAGTTCAAATGTATCTGCTACACATACATGCTGCAGAAGAAAAACATTCTTTATTCTGCCCTGGAAATAAATATTGACTCAGCTTAGACCAAAGCTCTCTGAAGTTCAATAGTTCAACACTGTGTCCTTCCTAAACAAAAAAAACCTCATAATTCCCCTTTTTTATGTAAAGGTAAGGTGTTCCTCAAGAAAAAAAAAAAAAAAAAAAAAAAAAAAAAAAAAAAAAAAAAAAAAANNNNCCCCTTTTTTATGTAAAGGTAAAAGGTGCCCAAAAAAAAAAAAAAAAAAAAAAAAAAAAAAGAGAAAGAAAAAGAAAGAAAGTTATTCCAGTCATATGCTGCCTGTAGTCTCAAGCTGATGAGAGCCAACATAGTTATTATGCTATTATTCAAGGCTCTTTATAGCTTTAAGGGAGCTACAGATGAGAAGTAGCTTACTGTAGTAGTTTGATGGACCACATACAAGCTTACTTCATAATCAATAATTTAATTCCTTTCTCCATGTTGTACTGACTAAAAGTTTTCTTTCTATGCTTTGGTTCTAATGTTTACATGTTTTCCAAAATGAGTGCACTTTGTAAACACAGAGAAAATAAAGGCAAGGAATCCAGATGTCTTTCTGGTCTCTAGAGTGGTAAAAAGAAAAATCATCATATTTAATCTGCTTTAAGTATTTCTGTCCATCTACAGGGTTACTAATAATTAACCTTGTGTGTCAACCCCTGTTCTACGGACTGCTGATTTTGTAAATTCATGTTCACATTGGAAGGATTAAAAGAATAGTTCAGCAGATTACAGTGCATTATCAGAGTGGGCAATTACTTTGGTCTGATTCAATTATAATTCTTGTTCCTGTCACAAGTGACAATATCACCTATGAACAGGGCTGAAAACCTTTTCAAGTGTACCCAACACTTTTAAATACAAAGAAAAGAAATTAAGACAAAACCAAATTCCTATTTGCAAATAGGAAATGATTTTGTTTGAGAGGCTGAAGATACCTGTATTCCATCCTAGTAAATGCCCTTATAATCCCCTTTCTGTATCATCCTTAGGCAGCTGCATGTAATGCAAAGATTGACCAAAATAAACATGCCCTCATGAATATATCTAGCGCCTGATAGCATAAGCCACAGGGGAAAAAACAAAACAAAACAACTAAACAAAACAAAACAAAAAACAACCAGAAGAAAATGGAATTTGTTACTTGGCTGACTGCTGGTGTATGTTTAGGAGCTAATTCAGTCAAGATATTCCTGACCCTTACAAATACATCACAGACAATACTTCACTAAACAACTTTATATGAGAATAACTCTACAACTGCATGAGCAAAACTTGTGTCATTGTATTACAGCAGAAGCTCAGAAAATTCCAGGAAATTATCCCGACGGTATCAGTGGCAAGAGGGAAGCCTGGAAAAGCAATTGCTTACAGAGCCTGAAGCCTGGTTAATGTCATCAGAGTGAATATTTGTACATGAAAATTTTCTTCAAACCACTGATCCTCTCATCCCTCTCCACCCAGAAAGATTAACAGCAAAAGGAAATTAGATCAGCCTTATGCAGCTTCAAACCACGTCAGGTCCCCTCTAGAGAGAATCAGAAAGCAGTACCCAACACTCTCCAGTATCCAGTTGTTCTTTGTCCTCAAAACTGAGCCTTAACAAATACCATCAGTTCACTTTTCTTAGCAGATTTATTTCCTGCAGCAAGCTACCTGCCCAGCAGCAATTTCTCCATTCTTCCAAATCTTTCTAGTGTTAAGGAAAATCTCCAGGGAAAGAAATTACAACAGCAGTGTTTCCAATGGAAGATAAATGCTATTCTACACACCACTATATCTATGTTAATAATGCCAACCAGACTGTTGCAGTGGAAGAACAGGAGTTTGTTTCCAGCTTTTTGTCACAAACCACATTTATTCCCTCTGTTTTGGCTTCTACTCAGCATATTTAAGTACAAAGACAAGAAGAATATAAACAAAAGTTAAAAATATAACTTTTCAAAAAAATTAAATTTCAAAATTAAACTTCAAAATTAAATTTCAAAATTTAACTTTTCACCAAAGCCAAAAACAATCCTAGGACACTACTGGACATACATAGGACTATATTTCTCTATTTGATGATGCACATCCTCTTGGTACAGAATGTAAAGAACTGGTATTTACCTCAAAAATTAGAACTTACGATAAATAATAATTTTACCTTATGGCTATAGCTACAGCAACCCTATCTTGAGACACTGAAATTTTACATATGCTCAATTAGAAATTTATTCCATACTTACTGGTGGTCCCCGGGGTCCTGTTGGACCTGCTTCTCCCTCTGGGCCTTGCTGACCCTGTTTTGGGGAACAAATTTGAAATGCAACGAATTTGAAAAGTGATTTTTTTACACATTTTTCTAGATATTTTGAATAAGATTAATGGTTTTACCTGTTTACCAGGATTTCCCATTAACCCTGGCACCCCAGGAGGACCTTTATTACCCTGTTGGGCAAAAAATGAAAAATATTAGCTTTTTTACACATTTTTCTAGATATTTTGAATAAGATTAATGGTTTTACCTGTTTACCAGGATTTCCCATTAACCCTGGCACCCCAGGAGGACCTTTATTACCCTGTTGGGCAAAAAATGAAAAATATTAGCCAAGCCAATGGTTTGCTCTTCCATTTTAAAATAAAAAATTAAAGTAAGTAAAGCAATACGGTCTAAACAAAATCAGCATGTGTTAATTTTTTAACTTCTGCCTTATTTTTGGTATTCTTTTAACTTTGACCAACCCTTTCTATCTAATTTTTCAAAAGTCAGGTTTCAGATCCTTTGCTGTTGATGTGCTGACAAATCCCAAATAGATTTGATTGCTGCTTTCAAATCACAGAAGGCAATATCACTCCATGTAATTTCAGACAAAAATCATGTCTCAGCCCAGTTTTCTTTTTCAATTACTTACAGCTGAACTCAAACATCATTGCCTGAAACATTCCACAGTCTCAATCTGACAACAATTTTTTAAACTAAATTGGAATTGATGCTGCAATTTGGTGCTATCTAAATAGACATAACAACCCCTGTGATTGAATCAGCTTAGGGTGACTATAAATACTATTCTTATTACAAGATTGTTCATTTCAAGATGTAGTGAGGTAGGCACATCAAATTCTTCCTCTAGCAATGATTTCCAGAAATTTGAAAGAAAATGGCCTTTTAAGCTATTATTTAATGCCTAGAAGAATGAAAACCACATAATGTAGCACAAGAATCATGAAAATGTACAGGCCAAAGTTGAATAAAAACTATATTTAATTCCTTCAGCCTAAGGTTTGTCTCTTAACATGAAAAGGTTAGTACAATTTCATGGAATACTTTAGAACTTTAGATACTTTAGCACTTTATTTGTGCTTTAGATAAGAAAGACAATATTCAAGATGTTTTACCTTTGGGCCAGGAATGCCTTTCATACCTGGAGAGCCTGGGAAACCCTAAAAAAAAAAAAAGATTTACATTTGTTTGTTGTTAAGGTGATTGGAAGTAGTGTATAAAAAAAAAAAAAAAAGCGTTTTGCCCGCTTGA
>VZRH01007242.1:385260-477689 GCA_013397555.1 Urocynchramus pylzowi | reverse complement strand
TAAAAAAAAAAAACAAAAAAAAAACAGAATAAAATTCCTCCTATTTTTTAGCTAAAACTCTCTGAAAATCAACAAGTACAATTCACATTTGGTGAAAGAAGACATCTCAAAGTCACAGTGTATTTAGAAATGCAGTTTCTTAAAACTCCAGTTGACAGATATTTTAAAAAACGCAGCTGAAGCCATCATCACCTGAGATTTCAGGAGTGTCTAAGCAAAGTATGTTGCAATAGTTTAACAGAGTTACTAGCTATGCCAAGCACAAACTCCAGCTATGGAAGCAGAGAGCAAGGAAGAATTTAGGAAAAAAACCAACCAACCAACCACCCCAAACAAATAAAACACACACACAATAAAAATCTCCAACAAAAATTGCCCGAATTGCCCTGTATGGGTTTTGTTCCTGTTTGATACCTGAAAAATTCCAAGCCACCCTAATGCACAGTAGGAAGAGGAAACCATAACATACTAAGAAGTTAAAATGGGTTCATCTACCTCAAGTTCTTTGGGATCATTAAGACATTACTGACTTGATATCACTGTAATATTATTTATTCACCTGTGAGGAATCAATAGAATTGGATTAATCAGAGGCTTCTTTGATTCACAGCCACAGAGCACTAACTGGGAAGTGTTTGGATAACCCCACACTCTACTTACAGGTGCACCAGGAAGACCCTGGGGACCAGGATCACCATCAAGACCACGGGCTCCCTACAAAATAAATAGATAACACAAGATGGTAAAGTGAACTACTGGACCAGTAACAATTTATGTGTCTTGCTTTGCTAGAAGCTACAAAGTCTCTAAAGGTGAGAGGGCTTTATAGCTCCAATTAAAAAAAAAAAAAAAAAAGGCAATTTTCTTCATTTATCTTGTTTTTTTCTAAATGGAGATATGAAAGCAAATATATTTAAATATTAAAAATTATCAGTTAAAAACATTCAGATCATTCTCTAAAAAATCTAGGAAAGAGGTAGACCTTTGCATGCTACTTCAAAAAATCTCTGCATTTTCTTTAGATATACTATATCCTTCACCCCATAATAGAATAACATCAAAATATGCAGAGAAATCATCAAGTGCAGTGCTGCTATTTTTATCACATATGTTTCAAGGAAACAACACAACCACTACCCTGTAAATTAAGGTAAATTGAGAGAAAAAAATTGTTTTAAAAAAGATTTAGAGAGAACATGGGAGTCCTTAGTCAAACAGAGGAAGTAAATGTTTCAAGTAGACAAAACATTACAGAAAATGTAAACAATTAATTGCAAAGAATTAGAACACACAAAGGCCAGAAGAGCAAAGTAAGATAGTAATGGCTTAGCAAACATGTTCAAGATGTTAGAAAGGATCATTCATGAGAAGATTCCTAATCAGGAGAAATTTGATGTTGTCTCCGAAGACAGATGATCACAAGATTTGCATGATTTGACTTCTGGAGAAGGAGACAATGCCAGGATTGCTGTGTTCTACCCCTTTCAGACATTTTTACTACACAGATTTAACAAGATCACGAGACTAGAAATGTAGCACCCAGGTTTGAAATAACAGATAGAAACACTTAGACAATCAGAAGAAAATTGTCCAGCAGAGTAAGAGCCCACAAAAATATTAATCCCACTGGCAGCAATTTAAGACACAGAGATGTCAAAGAAAGAATGGGAAAAAGAACAAACTCCAATAAAAAACTCCTGACAAAAACTCAGATGATGATGATGGAAGTAAAGGCTTTAGGAAGATACAAATCACAGGGGGGACTACTTAATGAATTTTAGCTTTAATTAAAATGTGCTATGGTTTATAATTGCTATAACTTGCTATCTTGCTAACTACAGACTTGCATACATGCAAAACTACCATGAATGCAAGGACTGGGGGAAAGGAGTAAAAACTACATGTTCTTCATCAATTAGAAGGACTGAGCTACCTTTCTTCCTAACAAGATGTATGGTAGCTATGGAAATACAGATGGCAGGAGAGAGAAAATACAGGGGAAATAAAGAAGAAGCTTAGATAGGCTTTTAAAACATTCAGAGGTGTACACTTTTTTAAAATATAGGCCATTTTACAGAAAGGAAGATTAATACTCACTTTGGTACCTTTAGGTCCCATTATACCAGTTATACCTCTGATACCTAGAATGCCCTGAAATAGAAAATGATATTCAAATTATGCTTAATTCTTCTCATCAGAACTGTCCTGGTTTTCAGACAGAAGATTCAAGAGTTCTACACCCTTTCTTTACAATTATTTTACTGTTTTCTTAGTATTAAAGCAGAAATTAAACTACTGCTGTATTAGAACTCTTAATTTATATGATAATTTGATAATTTAATAATTTTAGAATTTTAAAAAGAATAACAGAACTATCAGGCTGCATTATAAAACCACAAATACACCATAAGGACAGAAAAAACCCACTGATTTTTCTTCTTGGTTACCTCAGAGCTGAAGCATTCTCACCTGCAGCTTGTGTGAAAGGAGCATGGCCAAATTTGCAAAAGTGCTAAATTGTCCTAAGTTGGGGATTGGACAGATGAAGGAGATTTTTCACAGCTCCAGAGGCAGTTAAAGAAAAGCAAGGCTTTCAAGAGTACACGTGCTAAGTTTATATGTCCACTAAGAGGCTAAATTGAGTAGACATCCTAATGCAGCAGGACGTATCATAACTATCATCACAGCTGTCAGCACTTTCCTTCAAAATCCTCTTGTGGGAAATTTGGCTTCACTGTCTTCCTCTTTCCAAGAGACTGACACTACCTGAGATGTCTCCTCCCTGTGGAGACCAAACCCTCAGCCATAGCATTCTTGTCCTGCAACTTCATTATTCACTTCCCCAGAGCTTGGGCAATCCTACTCCTTGAGCAGATTCTACATTGGCAGCTCCTCACAAAGCTGGATGGAATCTTGCACAGAACACTTGAAGCTTTGTCAGCCCAAAAGGTGGGGAAAATCATGGTAATGCAACAATCACTACAGCAGCCCCACAAGGGAGATGAACACAGTGCAATCCTGCTTCTAAGATCAGAGCTGGAAGTAGGCACACTGTGGCATCCAACACTTTCTATCAAGAGCAACCCCTCTCCCAGGGGTGGCTATCTTATGCAGATCTTGTCAGTGGAATACATTGGTTGGTCTGCAGGTGCTGTGGTGGAGACTGGATACTCAACCCCTTTCATTCCTGTATGTAAGGAGCATATAAGAAGATATAGTAGAGTCTACAGGCTGTGCTTCTAAAGCACTTTCTGTCCTTTTTCACATGGGTTATCTATCTGATATCACTTTCTGCATATTATGAATCTAAAATTTTAATAAAAAATTATTTTAGAGTTTGTTTGTATGGTCACCAATTGGTGATACAGTGAAATGTTATGAGTAACACATTAAAAAAAAGGAAAGTAAAATCAATCTTTAACTGTTTTTTTAATTCTACTGTGTTATTTCACAGTGATTGAAGAACTTTCAGTCACTGAGTAAAATGAATTGGTCCCCACAGGCCTTTCAGACAGCAGAAGCTGCCTCTCACTCAAGTACTTTGTCTGCACCAGGGCCTCAGGGATACTTTGTCAGGATCAAGCATCAGAAGGAATTGACCCTTTCTTTTATTTAGTCTGTTCTTTACCTTTTTCTAGTCATAATAGAAATAGAGGTTTATGTTGTCATATGTTTATGTTCATAGAGAATTCTGTAATTTAGCATTTAGATATCATGTGCATTAAGGTAAGCTCTCATATAGCATCAAATCTGGACACCAATGGCATTAAATAAATACTTTCACTCTTAAGAAAAAAGCATGAGACACCATCATAAGATAAACCATAGAAGTTAAAGGTGTTATGCCTGTTTCTCCTCCTTAGAATGACCCTTTATTCTGTTCCCTAGTCCTTTTCAGTCACAGTAACCATAAGAGCTCCTCACAGGGAGCAAGCTGAAGAGGTATGTGTCAGAACAAAGCACAATGATTCAGGACAAAAAAATAATTAAATAAGATTGAAGGATACTTCTTGTGCAAGCCAAAAGGCAAAAAAACTTCAGGGAAAAAAAAAAAAAACTGTTCTTCAGTGGTTGCAACTTCATCCTCAAGTCTTATCTGAGCTTCACAGCTGATTGTGTTTCAAACACAGTGAAGTCAGAGTCATCAAAATTATGAAAAGGAAGGTGAAGAGAAAAAAATTCAACTGTTTTCACAATCTAAGCACAACACAAAATTTAGGACATGAAATAGTTTTTAAAGTTAGGCCTTCTATACAACTATATGAAGGTTCGTGCCAAGCAATAATGTAGATTTTGGAGGGACTTAATTCTACTTTGATTCATAGACAATATGGCAGAATAAAGAGAAAGGTGCATGGAGGTTTTGTAGTATCTGTTTTCTTACTATAATAAGAAAAAAAAGATATGTCATTATGAAGAAAATCAGTAACACTTTAAAAGGAAATACTTTACTGGAGGGCCTTGAGCTCCCACTTCACCACTGGGTCCTTGGTCCCCTTCTTCACCCTGGGAAAACAGAAGGAATACATCTGTAGCCAATCCACACCATGCATATTGCTCTGTCTGTATTATATGAGGTGCATTTCCTACTTAATGTTTTCTGCCACCATGTCCTGAAAGAAATCCAAATGAAGTCACACCACTTCCTCAGACAGATACTCATTCAGGTTCACATTTTATTTAATTATTCGTCAAAAGGATAATTTTAAAAAAACCTCAGTAAAAAGAATAATGATGTTTTACCCTTAATCTGTCATTCCATTTTTCCTTGACATTAATGTCTTTAGGATTCCATCAGGAACTGTAGTAACAGGACAAGGAGTAAAGGGTACAAACTGCAAGAAGGGAAGTTTAGGTTATATAGTAGGAAGAAATTCTTTACTGTGAGGGTAGTGAGACACTGGAACAGGTTGCCCAGGGGGGTTGTGGATGCCCCTACCTGGGCAGTGTTCAAAGCCAGGCTGGGTAAGGCCTTGAGAAACCTGGTCTAACGCAAGGTGTCCCTGCATATGGCAGGGTTGGGACTAGATGATCTTTAAGGTCTATTTCAACCTCTTAATATTCTATGATTTCTTGTTCTTCCAGACTAAAAGGGCAAAAAGTTTTCTCTAATGGTTTTCCCTGCAACATTGAAGCATGGACCAAGGCAGTGCAAACCTGAAAATTTCTCATAAAATTTCAATATTAAAAAGGTTCTATAACAAGGTTCATTCAAACGAAACACCTTGAGAGAGTTAACATTTCAGTTTTCAAGAGGAATTGGACTTGGCCTCTGTTTATGAACTTATATAATGTCCTCTCTCTCTCAAATGTATTTTTTCCTTTCATTCTTCATGTAAGTACTTGTCTGTGCTGCAGAACAGCTAACTTGGTAAATTAAGGGAATTATCCTGCATTTACATGTTTGAAAGTTTTTCAATTAATAAACGTAGCTTCAATTTTCCCCCGTAAGCTCCATAATAATTAAATTGAACAATCAAAATAAAAAGCAAGAGGAGTATGATTTGTGCATCATAATAAATACATAGTACAGGAGAATAAAGAATTGAGATGTGCCTTTGGTTACTCTGGAGCCCTATGATACGAAGTATCACTTCATGCATTCTGTTAAAACAATTAATACTTAGAATATAATACTGTTTTTGAAGGCGAGGCTAAACTACTATTAGTTTGCTAAAAAAAACCAGTAGTTTTTTCCTTTTTTTTTAATTTTACCTTGTAACCTTGTTTTCCTGGTTCACCAGACTCTCCTTTTGAACCTTTTTGCCCCTAAAATAAACACAAAACCCCCAAATAAATGAATAAACAGAGACTATTCAAAATTAAAATGCAGTTTTCCAAAACAGACATAGAATGCTGAGAGCTGTCTTGCTGAGAGCTGTCTTGCCCTCTCAAACCCCATTCACTACTCCTTCCTCACCTGTCTAGGAAATACTACATATTAAGTGCCATGCTCAAAATATCTGCTTCTGGATCTAACAAGGCTGCATTTCTAGGCAGGTAAGTATTCCTTCTTATGTTATCCCATAAAAATTTCCTGAGGCCAACAGTATTTCCAGAAACCAGCAAAGAATATATTGAAAAAAAAAATTAGCTAAAATGAGACTCAAAACATGTTAATTTCAATTTAGTATGTTATAGGTCTCCCAGGAAGAAAAAAAGAAGTCAAAAAGATTAAGGATCTGTGGGAATATTTAGAGTTTCTGGAGTCAGACCACAAATGATCCAGGAAGGGAATGAAGCAATCCTTCACATACTCTAATCCTCTCAGGACCACACATAAATTTTACAGTTAAGATTTGAGGAGTAGCAAGAGATTTCAACAACAAGAGGTTATTTTGGCAGTCAAGTGTTGAATAAACATAAGCAATCACAGTGCTGCAATCTTTTTTGAAATTAACAGGGAAATATCCTTTTTCAAGTCATGAATTACCCTCCCTAGTGCCTTAAGACAGCACCTCTGGAAGGAATGCTGGAACAAACAAGTTCTCTTACCTTCATACCCATTAAGCCAGCATGCCCTGGACGGCCAGGAGGACAAGCACTGGGACACTGGAAAAGCATTCACATAGTTATTACCACACAGGCTGAATAAGATTGTCTGAGATTACTTAAAAAGAAATAAAAACATGAACAATAATCTTACCAACAGGTCACCATCTTGCAGGCCAATCGTTCCCTAAATTAAATTAAATTAAATTCATCAAAGTCAGTAATGCAGAAATAACCAGACATGACTCATTAGGCAACACACTGATTAAACAAAACTACTATCTAAACCTGGAATCAGAAATACAATCAACCAAAGGATCTCTCACATGAAAAGCACCTTAACTGCAGGATTTTATTATAGGACTGCAGGTCCTATCCTCTAACTTAGAACAACTTTTCAAAAAAAACCCCAAAACATTTCTCTTGCTTTTTAAACTACCTTATATATACTTTCTGGTACATACAGAACAAATATGTCCAAACCCCATTAGTTTCCTACAGAAACCAAGGCAATTTCTATAATAAGAATAACTTAGGGTCATTCACCAAAAGACTCAAGTCTTTCCAGAGAAAATAGTTTTTACAGGGAAAACAATTTTCCCAAAAGTATTGGTAGATGACAGTTGCAATAAACTAGACATCAGTGCACAATGAGATGGACTCAGTGAGGGGAAGGCTTTTTCTCATATTAAATCAAATACATGATGGAAGCTAACAGGAGGTTTATGAGGCACAACAGGGAGAAAAATTATTTCACAGCAGCAGCTGGATTCTTTGAAGCCCTGTGGGAGGGAGCACACTGTTTCAGAGAAAAGCACAGGACAGTTTAAGGAATGAGCTCCTTAAAGAATGGTTTTCCTGTATGCACAAGGATTTTTAAAAAGCCAAGAGTATTTGGGTCCATAATGTCATCAACTGGAGTGGGACTGTGGCACTTCAGAAACCTAAACCAGGCAGAACTTTAAGGAATAGAAGCACTATATGCCACTGTTGAGTACTCATTTCCACTTGTTTCCAAATGACTCTTCTCCAATTTACCATTCATGTTTTTTAAAATGCTGCCTCCAATTCTCTGGCAACTTTCATGAAAACAAGAAACATGGCATAAATAAAGCATATGAATTTAGGGTCTGTCCCTAAAGAGCAGGGGGAGGAGGTTCCCAGCAGAGGAATAGTACAGCTTTTCAAAAGACAACAGCACAACACCTTTCCCAGTGGTTTGCATTTCCCAGCCCCCAGACTGAGATGTGTCTGCCAAACTCTCTATTTTATTTCTCTGGGCAGGTAAATTGCCACAAGACAAAAGCATAACACACACCTCTCCTCCCAAGAGGTTAAAAAAGCTGTTTCCCTGGAGAGGCAAACCTCTGTTGTAAAGCTTTCTTTTATTCCTTGCAAGTAGCAGATCTGATTGCAAGAAAGACATTAGAACTCAACCCACCTGGAAGTGTATATTTCTGTCTCACGAGCCAAATATTTTTTTCTTCTCCTAACAGAGAAAAGCCTGCCTCTACTGAGGTAATACCAGTGAGGCCCAACAAAGACTACATTTACAGTATTATGATTCACAGGGGAATTTAAAACCCGTGTATTTGCAGTTTACAGAAACAGGAAGGCGTGATGACAGAAATGACACAATTTGCATTTCAAACTACCTTTTTATAACCATAAAGAGTGGAAACTTGCTTTCTAACTGGAAGATCAAAATCTTTCTGATATCCTAGAGTCAGTATTCAGCTGTAGAACCTGGGAAGAAGTTTTGTTCAAGCAGCAACAACACAAAATTCAGATGTAAGCACATATTAAACATCATCACTTACTGGAGGACCTGGAGGTCCTGGTAGCCCTGGTGGCCCTCTTTTTCCTGGATCTCCCTTAAGAAGGGTAAAATAATTTAGTTGATAGTAATAATAACAACCAGCAGACAAATAATCAGAGCAGAGAGCAACAGTGAGAAATTAAGTGGCTACAGAAGGACAGGCTGGGTAGGCAGTTAAAACATCAACTCACAACCTGGCTCCCTGAACAGAATGGGAAAACTATTTTTTTCAGTAGAATGGCAGCCATGTTGTGAAATTGGAGCCACAAAAAACCAAAAACATTTTTGCCTACTTTAGAAATCTGAAACATCTGACCACAGGATCATCTATGCCCTCCTCCTCTATAACTGCTATTAAGTCATGAACAAAAAGAATTCTAGTAACTGGCAAAAGTAGATAGAGGAGAAGAATCCAGTTTTTCAGAGCAGAAGAGGAATTTACCAAGTTAAATTTTTTTCCTGTCTGTGAAATTTTGATGCAGAGTGCTCTCATAAGTAAAGACAATGTGGAACCTCTGCAACTTTTTTTTTTTTTTTAAGTTTTGTAATTAAAATAGATTCAATAATCGGGCAGAGACCACCTTTTAACTTAATATTGTCATTTCAATATTACTTTTTGCATTTCATTAAGCCATAAAGGCAATAAACAAGATTAACACAGTAAGATTATTAATTCTCAAAAGATGAGAGCTATAGAGCCATTCCTTTCTATGCAATGCATAATTTCATTGTGGGATTCATCATTACAATGTATTATGGAGGCTTTGGATATAAATGGATTCAGAGACTGACTGCATAATAGGCTCACATGCAGCTTTTGAAAAGGCATCACAAATGCAATTTCTGATTCAGGCAGTCTCTGAACTATCAACTAACTGCCAGAATATGTGACAGTATGACAGAAAAATGCTATTTTATAAATAGCCCTTGGTATCCATTCTTGTCCTCCCTACAGACTGTGAGCTAGATGGATCATCTTCTAAAGCAAATTTGCAATTTTTAATATTTGTTTTTAATTCGTTGATGTAATTGCATTAAAAAGTAGGTTTTATTAAACAAAATTATAATGCTATTTCAGATTTCAAGTAGAAAAGTACCAACTGGTTCCATCTCCCATTTCAGTAAAGTGTGGTGTCAAAATACGAGTGAGGTGAAACTGAGTGAACAGTTCAGCAGTAAGGTCAACAGATGGGGAGCCACACTTAAAGTGAGACAGAGAAGAAACACTGAATTGCCACATTCACTGGTATGCAAATGAAAATCAGTAGTTTAAGTAGTTAAAGTTCACATTTCCTGTATTTCTGTCCGATCTGCTTTTTGATTTCAGCTTTCCTTGAATAAGTAGAGTATGGGACACTCTGAAACACCTAATTCTAATCTGACATGTGGCCCTGACTTTGTGCTACATATTATTCTTATTTCTGATGAGTTTCAAACATAATCCTTCTTCTACCAGTGACCACTGCAGAGGAAAAAAAAGTTTGAAAATGCTTTGATAGCCCAAATAGTATTTAGATGGCTCATTTTTTCTTTAAGTACCTTCTATCAATTGAATAAACCTGCATTTTCACCAAACACAGTAGTACTTACAGGTGGACCAGCAAGACCTACTTCCCCAGGAAGTCCTGCTGCACCAGCTGGACCCTGCAACAACCAAGGTAAATAGTATTTTTATACCATATAATACCTATGTAACAAACATTCAAGGACTGAGAACACATAATTCTCACAAACAACAAACCATGCCTTCAGATACCAATATTCTTGCCCCATATATCACAGACCTACATAACCTCAGGGGTAGCTGAAGAAAACATACATAATAGACATAGAACATCAGGATTAAAACCATCTCTTTTTTCACTGAATTACTTTTAATTAAAGTATAATAGCTTTGTTAAATATTCAAACAGATTCATTGAACAGTATATTTATGAATTGTAAAATAGATACTTACAGGTGGTCCGAGAAGCCCCTTGCCCTGTGAAATATGAAAAAAAGAGATCAGAAATATGGGAAGGATTCCAAATCTAGCAAAGCTGTTTTCCAATAATAGAGTATTTCAGATAAAAAAGGTGTAAAAAACCCTCATTTGCTTCTGCAAAATTGTTTTGAAAACTTGCTTAACTACTGTTAAAAATCAATTATTTTATTAGGTAATTGGTATCAGTAGAGAATATTAAATTACTGATTAACTTGCCTTGCGGTATCATTACACAGATTTTTAAACATATATACTTCCACAAGGGAATGAAGACATTAAAGGCTTTGTGTTTAGCTAATTATCAAATACCCTGATAAATATGTCTATGCTATAATAATTTCCTTCTAAAGGTACATTTGAATTTATAATAAAAATGAACTTTTTTCCCCACAGTGCTTCCCTGAGACCTAAATCCATTAAACTTACGGCTTTTGGTAATGAGAAAGAACACCAAACTTCTCCTGTTTACATTTTCCATCAGTATTGTTCTGAATCATTTTAATGAGAAGTGTCCAAGAAACAAATGTGTTTCTGCCTATTTGGATGATATACTCCCTCTAAGAAAACAGATCCCTCGGTCTTGCATTATTAAAGCAAATGGGAAATTTTATGGAGAACAGTGTCGGTGATATGTATGAAACACTAGAATACAAAATCCCAAATATACTTAAATATTCAGGAGATTTGACGTAATAAGGCACCTGGGCTGAATGTGAGTAAAAAAGCCACAGAATATCAATCCAGGGTTGTATTTGTAAGCCTGTTTACAAAAGTCAGTATAACACAGAGAAAATTTCAAGCATTCATCAGAATCATTCCATTTTAACCATTTAATACACAGCAGAAAGTAAGCTTGCATAACCTACATAATCCCTTTGCTATTGCTTCACACTTCCTTGCTACAATTCATCATATTATACATATCTATATTTGACTGTACAAATCAAAGTTTCACTGCATCACATATTCCATATTATAATATCTCCTGCCTCTGAAAGAAGGAAACCACCTGCTTGCAGGTCTCATTGAGGACCCCTTCCCAACACACCCCCTAACAGTGGCAGGGAAGGTCAGTGATACCACAAGAAGCAGCTGCAGCTACTGTGTCCAGCCCACACAGCGGCCCAGAAGAAGGCTGTCCCCTCCTCTGACCACTCCACTGCATCTCCTCACCTTCCTAATTAAGACTGCAAAAAGCAGGGTCTCTCCCTCAGCAATCAATGCCTCCTCCCACAGCTGCTCCACCTCCACCCTTCTGGCCGTGAATTCCCTCCATCAGACCAAGTCACAAAGCTGGGAGCAGCTCCAGGGCAATCATCAGTAAGGACATAAACAAAGCAGTTCAGCAGCTCCTGTCCCAACCAGCTGCCCATGTTCCTTCCTCTGTCTGTTTCCTAAAGGGAAAGCCTCTCCATACAGCCTGAGACTGCAGCCTGACACAATGCCCAGGTGCTTGCTGTGTGCTGTGGAGGTGCTCATCTGACCATGGAGCACATGGAGTGCACAGGCCTGGCCAGCAACCCAGGGTCTGCAGTCCCCTGCTTCAGAGGCACCTACCCTCTAATCTGGTAAGTACCTCTGTCATCCACCACAAAGAGCCCAGTGTTTGCAAGTGTATGCTGTGCAGGACACTGTGTTTTAGTAGACCTTAAAATATTTTCAAATTCTCTGTCACTAACTACACACAGTCCTCCCCACATGCCACATGTGTAAACCACTAGCAAAATATCAGCTCATAGGAAAGTTAAGAGGGAACTAAAAGAGAGAATGGACTGAAAAGTGCAATACTTAATGTAGCAGCCCCAGGTCCATCTACCAGGACAGGTCAGAGACACCAGCATATTTACATTACTTGAATTAAAAAAATTACTTGAATTAATCACAACAATTCTAAGAACTTTGTAAGCCTGTCATTTAAAAGATTATCTGCCAAAGAGATGAGACAAAGAGAATAAATTAAAACAAAATTATGAAGCAGGAAAAAATGTTAAAAAGGGGGGATGATAAATGAAGATTGCCAGGGTACATTCTGGGGAAGAGAAGGTGACAGAAGCAGAGAAGAAAATGCTGCATATAAAATTTTATGTCCTTAATATTCACTCTTGAAGATACCCAGAAGTCCTAACTTGGCTGGTAAATATTTCTAGAGGAGCATGAAAAACAGTGATAATAATTTAAAACTAATAACTGTTGTATCTAAGGTTTCTGATTTTCTGTTTGCACTGAGAATTTTAACAACTTAAGCAAGAAGTTTGGTAAAAAATGAAGTCTTTGAATAACTATCCAGGGACTACTCCACTTGCAAAAAGCCACTGACAGTATTCAAAGCAGTGCATAATTACACTTAAGCATTCAATTAATCATGTAGGCAGTATGCAGATTCATAATTGTGCTCACTGTGTTTCTGGTAAAGGAGGTTTCATGGATCCAACCAAAGTGCAAAGGTTAAACAGCTTACTACATTTGTAGTAAGAGCTTCTCCAAAAGTCCCTAAATCAGAAAATTAGAACAATTGCACTCCAGCACTACCATTTCTACTTGGGTTTTTTGTTTGTTTTGTAGGTGTTTTTACAGTAGGTAGGTTCTGTTGGGAGTTCTACAGGGGGTCTTTTTGTTTTTTTTGGTAGCAGGGTTGTGGGGCTTGTTGTTGCTGGTTTGTTTTTTTTTGTTTTTGTGGATTTTGTTAGTAGGTATAATCTCACTAAAGATCAGATGACCAGTGCTGGCCATTTTGAGAATCTTCCAGCAGCTGCACATCTTCTTCAGTAGCATACAGCCATTCATCAAAGGGAAAATTGCATTTATACAGGCTTTCCTAGGAGATTTTTTTTGAGCATTAATTTCTCTATATGGACTCAGCATGTATGGGCTAACAACCATGGAGTACAAAATCAATCACTAGGCTTCTTCCTAACATGTGAGGTATAAGAATAAATCTTAATAAGTACAAGGGTAGTGACACGAGTTGACTAAGTATATCCATCCTTTCTCTTCTTTTAAATAAATTGGAATTCTCCTTTCCTCATTATAAATATTCCTGTGGATTCACCTGAAAATACAAGCTTCAGTTGCTTATTAAGCAGAGGCAGAACAACTCCAAAGGCAGTCCCTACTGAGGTTCACTGAAGCGTTATCACCTTAGGATTGAAAGTCTCAGGGCAAACAAAATCACTCAGCTTTGAGTAATGGTCCAAAATCTTATCAGATTTATTGCTTTTACATTTTCAAAATAGGGTGACAAAAGTCCTGCTGCTCTGAAAAGAATCAGCCTTCTACCTTGACAATCTGGTCCAGTTTCTTGCTTTCCCAAATTAACATCTCTACCTCCGAATTGAGATTAACCCTCTTTATACAAGTTTAATGCATCCACTTATTCTGGAGAGTCTTAAATAATATTTCTTGCATTATTCTGTAAAAGGTGAGCTAAAATCAGGTACGTTTTCCCCAGCTCAGTGTTTCTTTCGGTTGACAGGCTAAAATGCCACAGTACTTTAACCAAGTATGTCAGCAAATCAGTTTTATTTCCCCATTTTTCCTATAATAAAATCACAGAATGGCTTGGAAGGGAGATTAAAGATCACCTAGTTCAAATTACCATGAGTAGGGACACCTTCCATTAGACCAGGGTGCTCAGAGCCTCATCCAACTTGGCCTTAAATACTTCCAAGGATGGAGCATTCACACCTTCTCTGGGCAACCTGTTCCAGTGCCTCACCACCCCCACAGCAAAGAATTTCTTCCTAATATATAATCTAAACCTCCTCTCTTTCAGTTTGAAGGCATTTCCCCTTGTCCTGCCACCACATGCCCTTGTAAAAACCCTCTCTCCAGCTCGCTTGTAGGGTCCCTTCAGGTACTGGAAGGCTGCAATTAGGTCACCCCCAAGCCATGTCTTTTCTAGCCTGAACAATCACAATTTTCTTAGCCTTTCCTCATAGGATAGGTGGTCCATCCCTCCAATCATCTTTTCCCATATCATCTGAGCAAACACACCTGACAGAGTTTAACCACCTCTTCTTTGCAGCTAGATGTTGTAATATGCACTGCATACAACCCAGAAATTATTTCTCCATTTAGCTGACATCAGAAACAACAACAACAGCAACAAAAAAACTACCTCAAGCCTCCAAGAGAAAAATGTAGGGGTTTCAGTCTACCTAGAACCTACCTCAGTTCTGCCATTTTCTGTGACTAAATTCAACTCGTATATTGAGCCTGCAGACCAGCCAGCCAAATATTACCTATTTTCCAAATTTTCAGGTAAGAATGAGTATCCATGAAAATTAAAGTGTCCACCAAGCGATTTATCTTGAGTTTGAACATGTCTATAACGTCACTCCTTCAAGAATAACTTTATCATTTTCTCTCTGGCCAACTATCAAAATAATTGTTAAATATAAATTTTATGAGAGCTAATAGGAAAAGTTCAAAAATACAAATACACAAGGAGTGTTATACTGGAATACCATACCTCTTCTATTTAATTTAAATCATTTCTCCAAATTGAATCTAATTTTTAATTAACTTTTAATTATGTGCTGTCTTATTATAATTTATTCGCGCCATCTTGTTATTTACTCATCTTCCTTGAGGTTTTTTCCTAAGCTAAATTCCTACATGCCAACCATCATTCACTTCTTCTACCAGCAAAACTCCTACAATTTACAGTTATTTCCAGCACCTAAAAATGGGTGTTAGATCCATCTGTGTGCTAACTGGAACAGTACTCTTTGCATGTCCTTTCTCATATTTTGGCCTGTTTTCATACAGAACTGCAAAACAGCACAAGAAGTCTCACAGAATTTACACTTCAGTGATGCCGCTTAAACACATGGCAAGAAGCTGAAAACAGGAATAACTGTAGACTCCCATATGCAAATGAAACATGGGCTCTCTCATCTCCATAGCATTTTCACAGAGATGGAAAAGAATGGTAGAAGTCCAAAACTTGGGACTACATCACACATGCTCCTTTCTTTTCTACAGCATACAAACCAAACATAACCTTTCAGTAATATTTGCATATTTAGATATAAAGACAAAATGGTTCTCTAAAGTGCTAATTTTGTAATTTATGAGTTTTTTGAAACCTTGGAAATAGTTATGGACTTTTCTTCACTTCATTTAGTGGTAAGAAACCTTCATAATAATACTTAAGATGTAAAAATCCTCTTTGTATACTAAATGCATTACTTACTGGAAGTCCACGAGCACCTGGCAGTCCTGGCTCCCCCTTTAAAAGATCAAAAATGAGTTTTTAAGGGGCATTAGCATCAAGTTTTTTAAAAAATTCAAAGGAAAATGTTCTCTTACTTTTTGGAGGGTACAATTTATTGAACATAGTCTGCAAGTATTATTCACTTCATTAATGCTATGCTGGTTTCAGTAAGACTTGATAGAAAGGAAAGACTTTCTCAGTATTAAAAAGATACAGCCTCTGGCCTTTTATTCCCCCACCCCCCAAAAATTAAAGCATGCTTGTTACTCTGACTTCTGATTTATATTTCATTTGTTTAATTGATGATTAAACAATTAAATTAATTGAAGTCAGGTTTCACTGTTCTGGTTCCCACTGCATATTACAATGGCACAATTGTAACACAAGATGGAAAGGGCCTCAACTTTACTGAAGATGCTCAACCTTGATGTCAACAATGTAATGCCAGCCACCATTCCTTACTGCTGGCTGTGGGAAAGGAACCATCTTTGTGCTGTGTGAAAATGGCCCAGTACACGTGTATTTTATAGGTATGTTAGGCTTGTAAGAAAGCCTGCAGCATCTTATTAGTCACATAGAGACAAACAAAAATGCTGCTTTAAAAAAATCCATCATTTCATGCATAGTTTTGTTCCTACCTTCTGTCCTTTTGGTCCTGGGGCTCCACGTGAGCCATCAGGTCCTGTGAATCCCTTTGGAAGTAAGTTATACAATGTTAATGCAAGGGTTATGTGTTTTTCTTAATCACAACAAAAAACATTATACAACATAGAAAAATGAAGCTATTAAATGAAATTTGGATTGCAGGAGCCTTGCAATCCAAATATTTATTTACATGTACAGATAGAACCACACATGTTTAAAGTGCTAACTTCTAGTGACAAACATCAGTGCCTGTGATATGTATCTTCAACAATTACTCAGTTATATCACATTTAAATAAAGCATGTGATCTCACATGATCTTATGTCCTCTTAATGGGAGATTGATGAATTTATTTAATGGCTACGGTTAAAAACAAAAACTGGCAGTGTTATCCATTTCAAATAAAAGTTTCATTGACAACAACAACATAAAACAAAAACCCAGAAATCTGCCAGGCTGGATTTAAATTTACCCTTTGAACTTGTCTATCTGACTAAAATTAAAAACTAACCATGATATTATAACGAGGAATTAATTTGGAGTTCTTATTTTTCCTTTTATTACCAATTTTATAGTCTAAAGCTTATATGGTTTAGAAATTTCCTGATATCCAGAAGAGCTTTTCTTTACATTTATCTATTACTTTTATTTTTTTGGCACACTTCCAGCAATTCAGTGTTCACACAATTGTTCCAACAATTTGATTTTGAAAGCTTTCATGATCATTACAAGCAATTACTGTACAGTACGTTTTTACAGCCTATTAAACCTGACACTGAAATAATGTTTGAAATAAAATGCAATTTAAAAAGTCAGAACTGCCTCACCAATTAAACACAGAAGGTATTATAAATCTAAAACACCAATTAAAGGTTGAATGCACAGTGGAAGTACAATAAGGCCTCCTTTTTTTTCTTCAAGTAGAAAAAAAAAAGGGTCAATATTTCAAAAGACTGTACTGTAGTATTACACTTTCACTCATCCACTAATATGAGGGAATATACAAGCGTAAACAGATACCAAAAGCTGAGCTGAATTTAGTGTGTTCTGTTTCACGTGATTGTGTTCCCATGAATTTTGGCAAGGAAAATAAAACTATGCCTTAAGTGAAGATTGTAAGAGGCAATGACTTTTAAAGATCTGCTTATAGGGTTTTGACATGTACAAATGGGTTGTGAGCCTGTATTTTTTTAGGAAGATATGAAGTGGTATGAGATGTCACTCACAAAGCCCATTTCCTCTTACAGATATGAAATTTGAACAGTTTAATTAAAGACTCTTCCAGCTCCATGTCCACTAAGTCTCTTCCCAAAAGCAAATTAAATATTAACCTCTAACAGCATTGCAACCTTAAATAGATACTAGGCTTTTTCATTTATATAATTTGCAATACCCTCTAACACAGTGGTTTATAGTATGTAATCTTTATTTACGATATTTTAAATTTTTAAAGTTTTAAAAGCTTTTGTAAGTTAAACATAAGCTTTCCTACCTCCTGGCATAACATCTAAGTACTAATGCAACAATCTTGCTTCATAACAAAAAGTGCTTTTTAACAGTGCTCTCGAGAGAGAAATATGAAGTTTCCAAAAAATGTTTGAAGGCATTTTTATAGCCACAAATTTATTCAAGAGGTATGACCTAATAGATGATGTTGAAACTTCAATCTTCTCTATTATTTTCCACAGGATGGGAAGATGCATCAGCAGACCTTCCTCATGCCCTGGCTGCTCTGCCCTTCAACCAGAGGTGGCTTCCAGAGGCCACAGCACGAGTTGTCCCTGAGACCACTGCCCAGTGCCCTCTCCAGGGCCAGGTGGCAGCACCGACAGCCCTCATGCTTTATTTATGTATTCTTGAAGAAAACAAACAAACAAACACGGAAATTCTAGAAAATCAAGTGCACTCACATCAGCTCCCGGCTCTCCAGGCAACCCAGGGGATCCTGGTTTGCCTGCATCCCCATCTGGACCCTTCAGGATTGAAATGGACAGTTAAGCATATTGCACAGAGGGAAGCAGAAACAAAACTCAAAATTTCTTCTCTAGCAGAAGCAAATGAAAAGTAGCTGAAATCACTTACCGGTGAACCAGGGGGACCCTTCGGGCCTCTCTCCCCCTACCAAGATATGAAAAGGAAGCTGTCAGTCAGAACTAGAAAAACCTTTTATGGTCCTTCTTGAGAATCACTGATTTACAGATTATCAGAAATAATCTTGAACTGACTCTTATTATAGAAAATAAATATTAAATCCACATAATTTTTATTACAGACTCACAGAAATCATCAGAGAAACTTCTGACAGGAATCAAGAGAACACATGTAGTAGCTCCTATCAGGAATAATGCCACAAATCCTTATCATAATTTAGTATGAGTGGGCATCACTATGTAATCCCTTTTGAGATTAGATTTATAAGACCCTTGCACCCCATTAATGGCAGATAATCACAGCGTATGATGCTGATCACACAAAATAAATAATCCTGAGTTTTCTATGCCAAAGATAATCTGAAAATCTGCTTCCCTCACTCACTCCAGCCCACTACAGAGCATGAGACCCATCAATTCTTTCATGTATCTGCAGCTAAATTCAAACTCCTGAAAATCAAAGGCTGACAGACAAAGCAGATACAGCTCAAAGCATTTCCTATTTCCTAGGCAGGGCATGGAAAACACTTACATCAATGCCATCAATACCGGGAACTCCTGGTGGCCCTGGTGGACCTGGGGGGCCTGGTGGACCAGGAGGACCTCTCTGACAAGGAGTAAGAAAAAGGAGCAATTAGAGCCTGGCAAGCCATGGAGCCTTTCTGGGGGACCAGCACAGTTAGAGGCTATGGGTTAGTCTGGAGGTCACAGCTGCGACAAGGACCTGCATCCTCACCCCATGCATAGCACAAACCCTCTATCCTCTTTTGACTGTCACTATGAGGACTGGCAACACTGCCCTCACCAAAGGAATGGGGAAGGTGTTAAATCCTCCTCCCTGGGCCCAGCCACTCTCCTGTGCCCACAATGCTGCCAGGGCCAGGTGGGCTCCACTCCCCATGCAGCAGGATCTGAATGCCCCGCGGCAATGACAGGGTGGCAGAAATGAGAGTGATCTTTGCGAATCAAACACTGAAATTCACTACACTAATTACTCTCTCTGCCAACACAAAGGAGACAGTTTTTCTAAGAGCTCATACTAGCAACGAAAATTTAAAACACCCCTGCTTCACTGACAGGCTCAGCAGTTTCCTGGTTCCTCAGGATTACATTGACATCTACAGAGGCACTTTCTCAAAGCGCCGGGCTCCCGGGGGGAGGCAGCAGGCGCCGCCAGCCCGTGGAAACTCAGGGAAAGGCAGTCACAGGTCTCTGTGCCTATAATGGGGGGCTCTGTTCTCCCTGGAGTGAGAGAGGAGCTCTGCAGCTCTGCCCGCAGCCCCACAACGGGGCTCTGTGAGCACGAAGCTGCCCCGGGCCCTGAGCCTGGTCCCTTGGTCCCCACAGCGCTGCTGCTCTGGACGCGTTTCCTCCACACACCGGAGTTCCCAGAAATATTCCGTCCAGCGGTAGTTGCAAGTGGAGCTCAAGCCCCGGCGGTGTCACCTGCCCTGCGCTCGCCAGGTGGGCGCACAGGCGGCACCACTGCCCGGCGGCCAGCTCGCCCCTGCCGCCTCACCCGCGGCTGCCGGGGGGACACGGGACAAGCACCCTCCGGCGGGTCGGCGCCAGGGACGGCAGAGCAGCCTTCGGTCCCGCTGCACCGGCACCCCGAGCTCCGTCCGCTCCCTCGCACTCACCTCGATTCCCGTCTGGGTAACCTGCGAGGGAGGAAAAGTAAAAAACAACAAAGCAGAGCCAAAGTCAGAACAAACTTACTTGAGCCAGGCCGAGGCAAAGCGCCTGCAGGAAAAGCCCCAGGGGCAGGAGGCGCCGGGCCATGGATGGAGGGAGCAGCCGGCGGCTGCCGGGGCGGGCAGGAGAAAGGTGAGCGCGGCCGGAGCCCTTCCCGGCTGCGGCCCGGCCTGGGCAGGGTCGCGGGGATTGGAGGAGGGCTGGCGGCCGGGCAGGCGAGGACGCAGCGCCAGCAGCGCCTTAACCCTTTGTCCCGCTGCTGCCGGGTCGGACACCGGCCCCGCCGCGCCCAGATNGGAGGCACAGCCCCGCGGGGACCCCGCCGAGCAGCCCGCCAGCGGACAGGCAGACAGCCAGGCACGGAAGGGTTAAAATAATGAGGCGGCGGCGGCGGCGGCTGCTGCTGCTGCTGCTGCTGCTCTGGGGGGTTGGATTTCTAAGAGCACCGAATACCGGGCAGGTATGGTACAAAAGAGCATCGCCGGCCAGGATGGGGCAGAAAAAGTTAGACTCCCGTAGGTTGCAGCAAAGGGCAGGACAGGCTAGCACAGGACAGGGCAGCACAGGACAGGACAGCACATCACAGGGCAGGGCAGGGCACGTCTCTCACCCGAGCCGGCAGCTCGCCGCAGCCTTCGCGCTGGGGTCGCAGGGGGTCGCAGTGGATCACCATCCACTGGATCTCGAACTGGCAAAGGAGAAAAGATCATGTTAATTCGGGTCGGGGATCACGCTGGCCGAGCGTGTAAGAGGTGGCATACTGGCACACTACGCAGAGGATTAAACGCTAGGATTTAATGTCAATAGCTACAGGTGAAGCAGTGCTTTGCCCTGCATTCCCCCACCCCTAACTGTGGAGGTCTTTTAAAGAGGGGGCATAAACCGAGGTGCTGCCACTCCTGAAATTCTCTTAATCACATCTCTACTGTCCTGTTTGTTTGCAGTCATCAGAGTTTCCAGAGTGCTGAAGCACAACTGGAAGCAGTACCCTTGTTTCTTTTACCTGTTAACTGACACCACCACCTGTGAGCCAATTCTTTCCCTCCTTTATCCACTTCTCATTTTCATCATAATAGCCAATTGAGTGCCATAATATACATATAAAATAACTAATTCTAATTTGATACTACAAGGCAGCCATACAATAGCAACAGTCCAAACAGGAGTAAGTTGTCAACAGTATCCTCACACTAAATCCAAAACACAACACTGTACCAGTTATGAAAAGAAGAAAGCTAACTCTGTCTGCCTTGAGTCTATATAAAACAAAAGCTGATAGGAAACCTCTCTAACTTTAAAAAAAAATTAAAAATAAAACTCTTCTGGTGGCAAAGTAGTAAAAGATGTGACTGCTGTCCCATTGATTTAGGAGAGGTGATAGAAGGGCAAATATGCTCTAGCCTTGCTGCCAAGGTATCTTTTCCCTTGCCAGTATTTCACAATGATCATGTTGATTATGTTAAGATGATTTAAAGGGTGCCATTATTTTGAAGATATCTCATGTAGTTATTCTACTGATATCAATATATAGTGTTATTAAGGATTAAGTACAGTCATAAAGTTTTCAGAAATGAACCTCAGATAATTTAGGAGTAATCACAAAGCAAAGATATTAAAATGTAACCCTTTAAACCAAAAGATGGTGCGCTGGTTTTGCCGGAGGTAGAGTTTATTTTCTTCACAGTAGCTGGTATGAAGCCATGTTTTGGATTTGTGCTGGGAGCAGAGCTGACAGCACAGGGATGATTTTGTTATTGCTGAGCAGTGCTTGGACAGAGTCAAGGCCTTTTCTGCCCCTGACCCCACCCCATCAGCAAGGAGGCTGGGGATGCACAAGGACTTGGGAGAGGACACAGCTAGGATAGCTGATCCCACTGAATAAAGGGATATCCCAGACCACACAACATCACACTCAGAATATAAAGCTGGGAGAAGAAGGAAAGGGCAGGGGGAGTTTGAAGTGATGCTCTTTGTCTTCCCAAGTCTCTGTTACAGGTGATGGAGCCCTGCTTTCCTGGAGATGGCTGAACACCTGCTTGCCATTGGGAAGTGGTGAATTAATTCCTTGTTTTGCTTTGCTTGTGTGCATGGCTTGAGCTTTACCTATTAAAGTGTCTTTATCTCAATTCACAAGTTTCCTTACTTTTACTTTCCCAATTCTCATCCCGTCATGGGGTAGAGTGAGCAAGTGGCTGTGTGGGGCTTAGTTGCTATCTGGAGTTAAACTACAAAGAATATTTAAGACCCATAAGTCAGTATTCCTGACATACATTTTTCAGGTTTCCTACAGGATTTCTGTTTCACCTTTATTTCTCAGTCAGCACAGATATAATTAACTGTGTCTGACTGGTCACTGTTTTGTCATCTTAAGTTCTATAGAAATTCCTGCAAATACCCACCTCTTTGCACACTTTGATGTCAACCACATAATTGTCTTATTAGTGCTTTAGTTGAGAGAGGTAAAGGTTGGGTAAAATGCAAATGAGACCTAAATATGTAGGGTAGTATTTTCGGTATAAAATCAGTTCCAGGGATGCATTTAGCAGTACCATAGGCTTTAAGGAAAACCTGATGACCCTCAGAGCACAGGTGTAGGTCTCCTCAGAGAGATCTGGCTCCCTGTATCCCACTGGGCTGTTGCTGGCTTGGTGATGATCCAGGGGAAGTTATCCCTCCTGGGGAAGTACAACTCAGCTAAGCAATTTTTCATGTGGAGATTTTCTACAAGACCTTGTCAAGGACATCTCTGTTTCTTCTAAGAGAGGTCTGCTGTCAATTGTTTGCACATTTGTTAAGAGACCAAAAATAAACTACATATATTTAAATGCATCTCATTGCAGAGCTATTTTAAACATATTTTATCCATTTTTCGATATCTCTGAAATAGATTTTTAGAGCTTCCTCCTCCTTGCACCTTTTTTTTAAAACCTTTGAACATTACAGTCGATTCCAGTGTTATCTGGCTTTCCATAGCTAGGGTTCAGCCTTCTGAATGTGAAATTTCACAGGGTGAAAAAAACCAAGATGTGACTTTTTACAGTACACAGACACAATCTGTTCTATGGTGTAAATTAATCCCTGTTAAACAAATATTGACAAGAAGCTTCATCTTAAATGTTACAAGTCATGTAGCTTCCCTGAGCTAGTTAGCAGCATTAAATGTCAATTAAATAATGACCAAGAGTCACTTCTAGCAGAGTGTTTAATATCTATTATGAAAAAAACATGGTAATGTCTCTGAAATCACAGGAATTAAGGCAATTATGTCATCTCACAGAAGTTATAATTTGAGCAGTAAGAAATTAATTGCCTTACCTTCCTATAATAAACATGCAATTTAGAAATTAAATTCCCTTTCAGTTTTTATGAAAATTATGCTAAATCTCATACTGCTTAGAGTTTGTAATGGATTATATTAATTACTTTTAGACAAAAAGATAAAAATTTTAGATATTTTATCTAAAAAAACAGATAAAATGCTGTGTAAATATTGGTCCTCCATAAAGCATTCCAGAAGTCCTAGAATAAATCTTTGTAAAGGATGAAAGGCAAAATGCAGTTTCTGATGGAACTGTATCTATTGTTCTCCTAGGCACTCATAGTAATAACAAGCAATAAAGAACCCCTTTTAAAGTTATATGTGTTACTGTGCACCTCTGAGAAGTTGCTCTATTCTGCAAGATAAATAGGGCCCTCACCAGAATGCTGCAAAAAAGAATAGTAAACACATAATTTATGTCTTTTTAAAATTCTACCACTGGAAGTAATATACTTTAACAATGCCTGGGAGTAAATTAAAAGCTGTGCCTAGGGCATATTAAATAACCAAGACTATTGAGATATTTAAACTTACAGTCAAGCAAGTTAAAGACTAGAATAGCCCCAAACATAGATTTATATAGTCAATTTAAAGAGAAATAAAATACACAGGCTAAAACAAAAAATTCTGCAAAGTAAATAGACATTTTAAAAGTACTAGTTCATCTGACTATGTAACTCCTTTATCATCATTTCAGAGGGTATGAGGTTCCTAAATCTACATTATTGTAATATTGTAATGATAGGTTGAACCACTATCATTGCCTTTTTGGGCTTCCCAGCACAGGCCATGCAATTCAACAAGTAAGTCCTAAGTCAGTTCTGCCTAAAATAAAGTGTGATTTTAGACATCCAAACTCAGTTTAAGAATATGGTGTCATGCTTACTTTCTGTCTTCCCTGATAATTTGTTCCAGTGCTTCATTATTCTTTTTGTCAAGAAGTGTGCATCATACTCTTGGTATAAAGCCTAACTCATGCAAAGATTTTACTTTTTTTCATAAAATATACTTCATATGACCAAATCTTCCCAGAAACATGCTGAAATTATAAACAAATATTTTGCATTATAAATGGTGAATCATAAAAATTATTTAATACCATTTTGTTCTTTCATCCTTAAAGGAGGTTGTCTTAGAATTACTGTAGCTCCACACTGGTGCCTAAAGATGTACAGTCTTAAACACAGGCAAGGCAGAACTTAATGCCAGACATTTTTCCCCACCAAATGCCTGAAGAGCCCTGGGTGATCAATGCTGCTCATTTGTATACCTTGCTGAAAAGAGAAAGTCTCTTCAAAACACAGGCTGGAGAGGAAAGAGGATAAGATTCCAAGAAGATTGCTCTTCTGCTTTTCCTCACTTCTTTAATCCTGGCCAAATGTCAGTCAGAGTACCAACAGAAGGCCAAGGTGACCTTGATACCACATCTCTCTCCTCATTTGTCAGCTGCCATTTGGAATCACTACTTCAAGAGGCAAAGGAACCCTCCTCATTTTTAAAGGGATGACTCTGTGTCTAGCTTGAGGGCACAGTTTGCTCTAGCACTGTCTGCCAGGTGCTGTAAAATTATTGCATTAATATGGATAGATTTCTCTGTGTTTAATCTATCTTTCCGAAGAGGAAAACAGTATTGGCATAGAATTTTTTCATCATGCATAGAATATATGTAATGTGTAATGTTTTCATCATCCCACCTATCCATTCATCCATCAGTATTGCTCAGAGCAGTTAGCAAAGCTAAGACACATATGCTAATTTGTAATATGCTAATTGCCATATTATCAGCTCCAGCTGATTATTTTTAATTACATTTTCAAAGACTAACTCTTGTTTTCAACAGAATTAGTATAACTTTTGAGTTATTGAAATTTCCTCATCCACATCTATAACAGCATGTTAGATAGATCCCTTCAGACACATGGGACAGCTTTCTGCTGGCATTCTCATGTAAAACTGATTTCAATCCCATGCAATACAGCAACTAAACATGCAGAGGTGATGAAATTCGAGCTCCTTCTTTTGTTGCAATGTTTTCCCTTTCAGATTTACACAACACTGGTTAACCTCTGTCCACGTTTTTTTTTTGCAAACAGTGTGAGATATAGTTTAAAATTATGTCTCACTTCACTCTTTTACTTCAAAGTTGTAACAATACAGGGATGTCTAGGAATTTTCATTATTGAAATTTAGACATAACCTAGGTCATCTCCTAACTTACAAGATATAAGTGCAAAATTTAAAAAAACACAGTTAGTACTTACCTGCTAAGAGTTATTTTCTGCCATTTCTGCTTTCAGAAATAATTTAAACATGCATTCCACAAAACAAAACCCCATATTTGATGTAAAACCCTTTTTGAAGAAATAAAAGATTTTGAAACTTACCGGAACTGAAATTTGAGGATTATTTTTAAGTTTTCCAAGCACAGCAAAGCCGTCAGTGTTGATTTTCCCTTTCGGTTTTATGTTTAAGGACTCTATTTTAATACAGTCAATAAAAAGTGTAACACTGTTTGCTTCCACAATTATCATAAGCTTGTGCCATTGGGAGTCAAACAAGAAAGGCAAATGTAAAAATGATGCTGTTTGGTGTTTTCCATCTGCTCCTTTATAAGAAAACTCAACGCTTTTCACTTGGCCATTGAGATTCACTCCAACTTGTTCTTTCCCTGAAGAATCCTGAATCTGCCAAATAGTCCAGTATTTCTGAAGTGTGGCCCCAGTCATCCGAAACGTAGTTAGAAAGGAATATTCATCAGGCAATCCATTGGAATATATGGCACTGTGTAGGATTAAAATACAGTACATTTGTTCTGTATTTGCTTTTAAAAGCTCCACATATCACCACAGACTAATGAGAAACCATTACTCAATGGAACCATATCGCAACCATTCTTGTATCAGTGCACTTCTGCATGCTGAGCCTCAGAACATGGTGTTACTAAAGGCAAAAGAACTGGTTCAGAAGTGTGGGTTCTTCCAATGTTTGACAATTTTTATGATTGTGATAACCCTTTGTAAGAATAATGGATGGAGCAACAACTAACTCCTACTTCAGATATAGAAAGTATATCCTACAACTATCCCATTTCCCACTGTTAGACTTACAAAGTCAGTCAACATAGTATGACTTTACAATGACCAGGGAGAAGGTGCAGATCTGATTTGATTTTGAAGGCATAAGAATGTCTTTTGCAAATGCATTTTCTTGTTCAGCCTGCCAATAACCCCTTTGTTAAGGTATAAGCTATCACTTCAGAAGAAATCACTGACAAATATATGGTCAGAACCCACACTCAAAGTGTATTATGTCCTGTGACATTAAACCACAAGACTACAAGTAGCAGGGGACAGATTTGCCACATATAAAATATTTCATATTTTAGCAACTCCTATTAGGTGAGTTTTGGAAACACAGGTAGCACTGGCTGGGTCACTGCAAAACGGTCATGTCACTTTTTATTTCAAATGTGTCACTGAATCCAGTACAATATTTAAGAAACTGGCCTTTCCATATGGTCCTTTCTATGGACCATAAAACTCTAGTGTCATATCCAGTTGACATCAATACATTATTTGCCATCTACCCACATTATTTTAATAAGTTTAAATAAATCGCTTAAGCTTAAAGATATGTAGAGCTATTTTTCCCAGCTTTCATTAGGCTAACTTGCCAAATAAGTAGACATCTTGAACAAAGATGATTTTCAGTGGCAGATCAATCCTATCTCAGCAGCTATTTAGATAACATTAGTGAATCTCAGGATCTAGGCTATGGCTGGGGAGGGAGGAAGCAAAAAAATTGTCAGCTCCTATTCTGTATGCTTGATGACTACTGATTTAAAGAGAGAGTACTTCCAGAAGCAATCTCCCTAGTTTGTAGTGTTCCAAGCTGTAGTGCAGCTGTGCTCCAGCAGGCAGCGGCACAGCCTCAGCAGATTCCAGCGAGAGCACGGCAAGCCTGGCAGCAGCAGCAGCAGCTTCATCTCACAAATAAAGTACCCACCCTGCTGGTGTTTCTCCTTTTCCCCAGGAGCCTTTGCATACACCTGAGAGATGGGGTATAAGGAAGAGGAATGTTTAGATGCAAGGTTTAGCTCATTATATAAAGCTGGAAGAGGGAGGTTCCTTGCCAGTGTCTTTAATCTGTCTTTGCTTTGCTCTGAATTGTGTCTTTTGACTGAGGATGAAGTCCTGCCCCACCTGGTTTTGTTTGATAGGATTTTATCTAACTTGTTGTGTTCTGTCATCATTTATTTTCAGTTTGTACCTTGCCCTCTCAGATGCAGATGTCAGCTTGTGGATAAAGTAGCTTCCTTTCGGATACGAGCACTTTGCAGTGTTTACTGTACCCTATCCCTCCTTGTGTTAGGTTTCTGGCCTACACAATAAGCTTCTTTTCTGCTCCAGGAAGATAATTCTTCTCCCTATTCAAAAACATACCTTCACTCTTACTAAGCTTCTGATCCAGTTCAGCACATCCTTTATGGCTCTTTGTGTCCTTCTTTTATAATGTCTCTTTTAAAAGTATTTCAATCTCCTCTACCACTAAAACCTTAGCTCAGCTAGGTCATTTATCTCTTCAGTTGCTGAATCTCATTTGTTCTTGCAGAAGAGCTGGTTTTTCTACTACTATGCTGAAAGTGGTATTGTTAGGTAATCTTTAAATAGCCTCCTTGTGACATTCAGCTTTCTCTGTTACGTTCAGTGACTCCAGGGTGTCTGATACACTGAGCCTAAAAGAAGCAGTACTAATCCCAGATCCTCTATGAAGAGGTTTTCAGCATTTCTCTGCACTGCTAAGTTTTGTTGTCATGGCAATACTCGTTAAACTATCACACACATTCTCATCCGACCTCAGTTGACACGACTATACTGCCAAAAAAACAAAACAAAAGAAACAAAAAACCCTAGTACGTGAACATGCTTTTTGATTAGAAGATTGTTTATACCAGATTGGCAAATTAATTCTTTGCAGCATATTTAGCTATAGACTTAGTATTTTTCAAGACATTATATGGGTTCTTCTTTTTTCAGACATTAAAATAGGAAAGAAATATGTTCACTTTTTCAGAAGATATGCAAAGAACAGAAATAATATAAGAGCTTCTGACACTGGCAAGAGAAAACTAGGTTATAAGAAATGTATATCAAGCACTAAAGATAAAAATTCAGTGCACAAACATGGAAAAGTATTCCCATTTTTAAAAATTATTAATAACCAATCAGAAGAACTGCTGCCTTTAGACTAAAGAGTCAGTATAAGTAACATGACTCAACACAGTGAAGCATGGCCCCTCACCAGAAAGGTACTCTGCAGGGGATTGCTGCTACGGTATAAGATTTATACCTATAATTCTACAAGCAAAGCAGAGACATATTCTCATCTCAGCTACTTCAACAATAATGATCCTTTAGTGGTTTAATTGTATTTCAGAAAACATTTGTTTCCAAAGAGCACATTTGTAATCCTTATATAGGCAAAACCCTTCTAAAGTCAGCAACTTAAAATGCTAAATATTTGGAAACCATGGCAAATTTAGCATGATATTTGAATAAACAATTGTGGAGAAGCTATTCCTCCACTTTACTGTCAAATGAAGAGTGATGGATGCTGTAACTTTACTGAACAGCTGATAGCTGTATGAGCACTCAAACTCTATGGAAATTATTTTTAACATAGTCGTTTCCAATTCCACTGATTTATGGAAGAGAACCAATCAATTATAAAATTAGATTCAGGTAAATGAGCAAAGAAAGAATTTATATGGAAACATACTTAAAGGCCAAAGTCCAAATTTATTCCTGAGCTATTTCCTATCCACTTAAAATTGTTAGGGATATAAGCCATCAGATCTTTTTATTTAATTTAGTTTTTTTCTTCAGTTTGTAAGAAAGCATTCCAGTCCTGCTTTCCTTGTATACTCATACTATTATTAACTGCTTTAGTTGTTTTATGAATACAAGGTTAGGTCAATTATTTTTTTATCAAATACTGGACTATTTGCCTAAATTTTTAAAGTTTTGGAGAGCGGGAAGTTTGAAACATTTGAAGTTCATCTAAAACACTACTGTTTCTTTTAAATCTTTTTTTAAAATACCTAAGACTTTCACTAATCCTGTATTTTGAATACTTACCAGGAAGATTTCTTTGAGATTTCAAAGCTAAGTCCTACCCAGGCTTCAACACAACCAAGGTAAGTCATCTGACTGTGGTGAGGAAAGCCCTGACCCATCCCAGTGACCTCAGGATTCACCAAGAGCAGAAGACTATGTTAAAAGCTCAACTATATACCTATTTAGGTTCTACAGAGCAACTGTTTGTTTTATTAAATTTGGTTTTTTTGAGTTAATTTCTTAGGTGATCTCCACTGCTCACTGACTTAACTTAGTCCTTGATAAATATTTTAGAAATGTTAGCACAACCCACTGGAGGTGGCTGGGGGAATTGCTGTGGCCATTCTCATGATGATGCAGTATCAAGTGCCCAGGGTTGAGGGGTCTGTCGATCAATCTGGAGACACTCATGTCTGCCTCTCCTGAAGCTGCCTAGAATCACAGCTGACCTGGCACACACTGCCTGGCAGCAACTGAACAAGCAATAACAATAAAACTTAGCTCAGCACTTTTAAAAACATCTGTCCTAAGTCATTAACCAGAAGCCATTTGTTAGGACTCATTACCCTCAGCTGATCTTTATTCTTCAGAAACTCCCACTGCTGAGCTAATTAATTCTCTTATGACCTAATTAGCTTCCTAGCTGCATTTTGTCTTTTCTATTTCAGCATCATCATCAATATCTAGGTGGGATAGCTTACTCACAATGTGAAAGGAAAAGCACCTGAAGAGCTTTGGTGGCTGAATGTAGAGAACCCAGACCTTCAAGCACATCCACTTGAGGAGTGCTGCTCCACAGAAAAGCAATATTCCCAAAGGGAAAAAAAAGACAGAAAATCGGCCTTTGAAATTCTCTGGATATTTCAAATTTACTGATAAATCTTTATAAAATTCCTCCCTATTTTGTTTTGGGTTTTGTGTGTGTGTGAAGTCATGAAGTCAAAGGTTTAAGATTTCATCCAATGAACAAAGATAATTAGCCCTTTTCTCACATATAAAACATGAGTCATGAACATATTTCTTTGTGCCAATATATATTTTTTAAGGTTTTCTTTTAAAATAAACACAAGTATTATCCAAATAAACAGGATTCATTTTGTACTTACAAACTGGTGAACACCTAAATATGTACACAGATTAAACTGAAAAATGGTGGGTTCACCATGTCCAGTGAAAACAGCTATGTGTCATGGCAGTTCCACACAAAGTCATTACACTGTTATTATACCATGCCATTACATGGAGGACTCTGTATTGATCCTTCAGCAGATTTTACTCTAGAAGAAGCACTGGCCAATGGGAATTTATTTGGATGATGGGAGAAGCTAAGTTATGACTTGTGTCAGTCAAGTCGTATGACATGTCAAGTCAATGACTGACTTGACAGTCATTTCTGTTCATTTTGGGGTATACTTCTGGGCAAGCACGCAAAGCAGCAAAAAGACCAAGCTACAACTCAGTAGCATTTTAAGGAAGCTCTGTGAGTTTTTCAAGATCAGAGACTGAATGCTGAGCCATGCCCATCCAATAGAGCTCTCATTCCCACACCATATAGCCACTCTAAAATGGGCTTCTCTGCCCTAGTATAAACATCATGTGTTAGCCTAAGAAATTATTTCCCTGTTGCCAACGTGTTTGATGAGGGTCCCTCCCCAGTGCTCCTATGGCACTTGGGCTGTATCAGCCGCCCAGCTCGGGAAAGCCATGCTGGCATTTTTCCCAAACTCTCTCTATTTTCCCTCCCCCACCTCTGGATGCGGCAGGAGCACCCGGGCCGGGGGGTGATCCCCTGTGTGTGAGCCCGGCCCGCCGGGAGCCGCTTCAGCACCGCTGGCAGGGACAGCTCCGGGAGCCGGGGCGGGCCGGGCAGCTCGGCTCTGCCTTGCCCTGCCCTGCCCTGCCCTGCCCTGCCCTGCCCTGCCCTGCCCTTTCCTTCGCTCCCCTTCCCTCCTCTTCCCTCCTACTGGGAGGGCCACGCTGTAAAACAGCTCTGGAGCAGGGCAGCGAGCTCGGCCCCGGGACAGAGGAGCAGCACTCTGAGGCTCTGGAGCACAGTCAGGACTCCAGCATTTCCTGGGCCAACGACCCCAGTGGCAGGAGTCAGCTCAGATGCCATAGTAGTAAGTATGTAAGTAGTAAGGCAGATTACATAGGTTTGTTCAGGGGTAACTTGTGTCTATCAAGCACATATTTCACTAGAACCATCTATAGCAATAACTCTAAACTCTCTTAGAAGTGAAAATATTGCTGCTTTTATCTGAGAACCTCCAATTTTTAGTGAAGTGATGATCCCATTTGCTGACTGTGTTTGGATTCACATTCATGCACTAGCAGTCCTGATTTGTGTCTGGGACTGAAAGTAGGCGTGAGCCCAATGTAACCAAACACTTAAACTCTAAAGTAGCTTAATCTGGTGGCCATGAAGGTAGGAGCCAGGGAGGATTGCAGCAAGAAAAGTTGTTAGTGATAGGTGGAGTAAGACAGAAACGCTTCACAATCCAATTATTCCTAACTGAAACAGTAGTCCAGTTAATGGTCTTGTCACTTAGTTGCTAAATTGAGGCATCCTTAATTACATAAGGTGCTGGAACAGAATCCAGACTTGCCTGAATTTGGCAAAGACATCTCTACCCTGCTGTACTGTCTCTATTCCTTCACCAGCAGCAAGTATGGCCTATAAAGCACAAACACAGCTAGATTACTAAATCCTGACTTCTATCACAAATTCACTGTAACATGCTAAATAATAAATTTCAACTTTTATAGATTAAGTGACCATAAATCAGCCAGGAACATTCATGTATCTGTTACCTAAAACAAACACACAATGAAAAAAACCCCTTAGCTCAAAATCAGTGAGTTCCTATCCTGCCTCACCTCTAAAATCCTTACATGCTCAGAAAGATCCCCAATATTTTAAGAAAACTTTTTTCCCTCTCCTCATGTTACATTTTCTTTGCCTCCCTATTTCGAATCATCAGCAACTTCTGACATTACTTTCTAGAGGTGAATCCCTTAGTATCAGCAAATCTTGAGGCACTCTGAGCAATATCATTGGTTAGAGAGGCGTGGAAGTCCCTGAAATTGCTGCTACAGAATCAGTCTGATCTGGTGGTGGCAATGAAAAAAAAAAGTTCAATTCCTCTTCCGAAAACTTTTTAAATTAGGTGATCTAGCTGGTGGGAGATCTACACACTTAAAAAATAAGATTGCAAAATATCTATATTTTAAAGCCAAACAAGGAAGGCATTACCTGGTTGGTATCCTGAAGTCTACATTGGGTCCCAATTTATAAGCTACTTGTAGAGAAGTGGATCCCACTACTCTCTCAATGATTCCTTGGGAAGCAGCTTTTTCTATTTGAAACTGAGAAATCAGGTCAAAGCCTGCAAGAAAAACATATACATATCCATAATGTAACTTTCATTTTAACTTGAGAATTATGCTGTCACAGACCTGAATATAACCTGACATATTTTTTGAACCACAGCTTTTTCCTGAAAAAGTCAGGGTGCTACTTGCCTGGTAGGTCATCTTGGCCAATCCTGATTGTTGGACAGATATCAATTCTGTGACTGGCACCCAGAATTGCTGGTAGTCCTGCAAAAAAAAGTGAATTTACTAACCATGTGCCTGCACATTGCCACAGATCACCTAATAAAATCAACTGAAGCAACTGTCAGATTATTATGAATTAAAAAGAGCTATAAATAATGATAATAATTAGAGGTACATAATAATTTAAACTGCACTCAGTAAATTAAGAGGTATAAGAAAATAATAATATTTTTCTAGAGAGGTCCAAATTAAAAATGGTAACTTGATGTGCTATCTGATTTTTTTTTCAAGCCTTTAAATGAGAATGTTATAATAATTCTTCTCTTGAAGAGCTGTTGAGAAATAGTAATAGTTTAAGAAGGACTGCTGTGTAAGGAGGTTTTTGGTTGTAACTTTTTGTGGTTCAAGCAAACTTAAAAAAAAAAAGGCCAGTTCCCTAAATCAACAGTCTCCCTACTCCCAAGGAAACTTAAACAAACCTCATGCCAACTAAAGAAGTTGTTGTGAATCAGTTGGCATCTTTTCCATCCTCTCTGGTATTCCAAGCTTTCCCACTTTCCCCTGTGCCAGATTTGATCAGAAAATGAACATTCATGAAATGCAAGGTGGTGGCAAGAAGACCTTACAGACCTTTTTTGTTTACCCAAATGGGAATGTAGAAGAATTTTGTTTGAGGAAACTAAATCGAAAAATCCAATTTTTCAGACTATTATTAGTTAAAAAGCCTTGTCATGACCATGAGACCTACAAGATACCCAGAATTAAGGAAGGAAGAAGGGAAAATAAGCATTTATTTGAGGAGTTTAAGAGCCATGTACAAGTCTAGTACCAAGTCAATCTGAAAAATGTTAGCAGAGTGTGGGTAGGGAAGAATGAAGAGTGGAAGTTGGAAGGAGAAGCATTCCTAACCTACAGAGAGCCTCTTGTGTGCTGCAAAGGCTCAACCCTAAATGTGGGTTTCCTTCTGACAACATAGACTTAAAGAGAACATTCAGGTTAACACATTACACCTTAGAAAAGACCTCATTCTATATTCTTTGATGAGACACATGGCTGACATCCAGCCATTTACATTTTATGCCCAGCAAATAAAGTAGAACCAGTTTATTGCCACATGTAGCAGAAGAATATCTAACTAAAAGCACTGAAAGACAGGGAAGGTTTGTGTCCTGTATTTACCATCTACATCCAGATTTTAATCCTTACCTTAAAAATACATCTAATAGCAAATTTAAAGCAACACACATAGCTCTTGCTTTTTTCCTGGTTTTTGTATGTATCCTTCTATCCATACATACATATATAAATGCATGTAGACAGCTCTCACTTAGTGTGATGGCTAGTTACAGAGGATTTTAGTTTTGAATAAATACAGAATAATTCTTTTGACATTCAAAATTACACAAAGATAAAATGTAGATAAAATCTGTCTCCTTACTTGATTGGTGCTGGATGGTGGCTGAGATGAAAGACCACAGAAAACTACACAGGTAAAAGAAAGCTGTAATTTTCCTGTAAACAGAAAGAAAACTCCAGTATGAATCTATAGTTTCTGACAGGTCCTGTTATTAAATTTCTCCTCCACGCCATGCATATTAAACATATAAAATACCACCTAAGGATCTGCTAACAGATTTGACAAGACAATTTCTTTGACAAGATAATTTCTTTACATGACAACGTTTTATTTTTGCCTTATAATAAAACATGTCAATAAAGCTCTTTTTATTGTAGTCCACTCATATAATGCTGGCAAGGACAGCTTTCACTGTTCTAATCTCTTATTTACAGATGTCTCTTAATCCCACTTGTTCTCTTACCAGTGGCTTTTCATCTTCACTGCTGGATTTCTTCACTTCTCTCATGTGAATACGCAGGGTATATCGTCACACTGCCTGCTTCCCTCTCATTAGCCCGACAGAGGAGTGCAGCAGTGGGTGCAGGCAGCAGCTCCTGCCCCACCAGGACCCTGCAGAGAGGGAGGTGCAGGCTGCTGGGCTGGTTTTAATCTTTCCAAGGGAAGGAGGTGGAGGCTGGACAGACATGTGTGTCCTGGTGGGCTCTGAGGGCGGACCTCTGGAGCCAGCTGAATATAAAGAAGCCAAGAGTGCAAATTAAAGTCTGCTTCTTTCACCAGCATGAGGACAGGGAGATTCAGAAAATGTGAGTTCAGCAAAGCCAGTCTCTGAAAGGTGGGATCTGCTATTCAGCCAGCCAGGGGAACGAATTATACGTACCAGGAGGTGTGAGGAAGCTGGTGGCCCCGATGTGGTGTTAAGACTAAAAGCTCTGAGAAGAAGTGAATCCCTGTCCTATAAAGAAAGTATTTCCACTTCTCACTGATTTACTCATCAGGTGACCTCAGGAGAAGCTTGTCTCGTGAGGTCCCAGTTGGTTTTTCTGAATAAAACAGGTTGTGTAAAAGGGTTTTCATTGCTTAGATTCTAACCTCCAAGGCATACACATAGGCACTATTAAGCAGACTCCTGTTGCCATTGATAAAGCACTCCCTTTCCACAGACACTATTACCTATGCTTGGACACACAAAGGCATTTACTCATATTTGTTCACCTGGATGCAAAAAGAGAGAGAGAAACTAGAATCTGTATGCATGCAAAGATCAAGGAAAAGATAATAAAAAGCCAGAAGGTCCTCATGGGAACCACAGTCAAAATTCATGTATGTATGGAAAAATATGCTAGGCCGTTCTTATACATCACATTTGTAAGGTTTCATCTTCTCTAGACTACTGATATTCTGGTTACTAACATCCTAAATTTCCATATTTTTCAAAGTATGGAATATAGGAAATGTAATAATCTGTACTGTCTGATAAATGTCTGGAGAAACAACTGGGTAATGAACTATCCCCTCCATCCCAATTTGCTGTAAATCACATTTCCAGTATTGGTAATTTCAATGTTAATGGGGTTTACAGTTTTAAATCTATTGTTAGAAAGGGCAGGGCTGGATCACACACACAGTTTGCTCTGATTAATGTCTAATTTTGATGCCTAAGGCAGTGAAGCTTTGGTGATACCATTTTTTTTTACCCTTCAAGAGAAAGATACACCCAGGGACCTTGTGGTCCAGCACGATTGTGAACATTATATCATACCAGGATTGTCACATGAAACCTCTGTCAATTCAAAAACAAAAAAGGTGAAATATCAATTTGATCTCACAAGAAGTTTGCCCAAGTCACCACACACCTGAGTGCCTTATGCACTTCCCCATGCAGATATTTCCATTGTGGCATCCAATGATACCCATAGGGGCTGAATCTGTGAGAAGCTGGAGAAAGAGCAGTACATGGAAGTCACTTGAAGCTATAAAAAATGGGAATGCAGCATGTGAAGGAATGACAGAGAGCACCCAGGACTTAGAAAGAATACCAAAAACTTTGTGAAGGAATGGAAAAGAGTCAGGTGCCAAACCATCGCTTTTGTTGTCTATAAGCTGTGTCATTTCCTTTGCCTTTGAGACTGCTTAGTATTGCCAATTTATTTGAGGCAGTATTAAGGAAGAAGAAGCCATTCCAGTAGCTAGATATGGAACTAATTAGAACCACCTTACAGTAAGTTAGCAATATTTTTTTGGTACGTGGTGTGAAGATGTCTGCCATCCATTGTGTCTGGGGTAATTCACACACTCATCATCCTCTTCTAGAGGAGGAGTCTTGTTCAAGGAAATTCAGAGAACATATACTCTGTTTCTGGGCAATCTATAATCTTGCTTGTGTTTCATTGCAGCAATTCTCAACAGTGGAACTTCTTTTATGTCTGGAGTATTTTTCCAATACAGGATCTTCAAAAGGCATTTTTACTGAAATAAAACATGGGAGACAGTATGTAACTAAAGCTGGGAAAACACATTTACTATTCTGTTTGTGGGCAAAAGAAAAATTCTTTAGAAGACTAATTGCCTCTGGTTGCCCTTTGTGCATTTTGATGTCTTCATCTTGAAGGAAAACTCACAATCTGTGATGAAATTCCTAATTAGATGTTCTGCTAATATCTATCACATCACCTTGAAAGAGCCAGAAAAATACGAACTGACAGCAGATTTAATAGCCCCAAGACCTTGCCAATATTATTCCCATTTCAAGAAAACATAAACCGGGATAGATGGAGTATGTATCTTACATATCTTGCTGTCACAGAGACAGTCCCCATCCAACTCATGTTTAGCTAATCTGACTATTTTGATGTCACTCTACATCCCTTCATAGTGTTCTCTTCTTAGGAATTGGGCCAGTATAGTTTTTTCCAGAAAACCTCAGTGCACAATGATTGCTACATAGCCACTTGCTCAGGGATTCATCATCTAAACATTAACTGCTCATCTTTTGAACATGGATTCACTGGAAACAGTGGTGACTTTATTCAAATACTATCTCCTGAAAATAAGCTATGTAGGAATGTCATCACCTCACCAGCATGTGGAGGTGTTCTTGCTCACCTGACTTCACATTCCACTCCTCAAATATCTTATTCCATATTCATTCCATACTCCTGTTCGTCTGTGTAGCTTGAGTTGGAGAACAGGTATTCACACAGCTGTCTCTGAGAATGTGGCTGGAGAGAAATAGCAAATGAGTGGACCCAGCTTCTCTTGCAGATATAAAGCTTGCTCTCAGTGATTAAAAGGTTTGCAGCAAGGTGGCTGCAGTTGCAATCCAGCAAAAAAAAAAAAAATAAAAGACTAAAGGCATGATTTAGAGAACACCACATGGCAAGGAAATTTCTCGGTTCAAGCTTGGATTTATAGCAATTTGGGGTGACTAAGTTAAGTGAAAAATCCTTTCCTCATGTTTATTTTCTGTCTGGGATTGAAGAAGCTCACTGTCACTAGCTTATACTTTTGAGTGGGACTTTTAAAAAGGACCTAGGCAAGTTTGTTCTTCCCCTGAAAGTATCTGTGACATATATGCAGGTACTAGGGTCTCAAAACCAAGCTGTGGAACTGGAGGAACTAAAGTCCAGTTTGTGCTGTTAAAGTGAGGCCTCTGCCTGTGTGAGTGATTCCATAAAGGACCAGTGATTCATGCTCCCAGCCCTGCACAGCTCTTCCACACACAGCTGGAGAGGAGAGGAGCAACAGGGAAGACATTACTTCTTATTTATTGCCTGTCTCTCTGCTGTCTCCTGGAGACAGACACTCCTCTCCCATGTGGTCTTCTCTAAATTGTGCCCTTGGTCTTTTCATGTGACTTCAGCCTCTTACAGTCACGTTCTCTGTTCAGTTTACAATAACAAAAATCCACTTTATACATTTCAACCTTCTTTATCCTTACCTAGCTTGTAAGGGTCACTGCTCTCCCTGGAGTTTACCAGACCCCAGGATAAGCACATAGCATACTCTTAGCATGAGTGAGTTTGTTGTTACATTGTGTTTGGCTATCTCAGCTGCAGATTAACTGTGTGGCTGTGAATGATGGCATTTCTGAAAGATCTGCTCTTTATTACTCATGCTAAGAGTTAAGGTAACTTGGACCTGGGACTGATCTCATTGACATCAGGGGCAAAACTTGCACTGACTTAAGAGCCTTTTAATTAAACCAGCAACAAATAATTAAATCAGCTTCCTCAAGTGTAGGGTAATTGAATTGACAGCAAAACTATAATCCTTGTCAGGTTCCAACACATCATTGGAATCTAACAAATAATCTATTATCCAATAAATTCTTACCTTCATCATAAAAATGTACTTTTCTGTCCAGAATTTTATGAATTTTGGCATGGGAAGAAAAACAGCTTTTCTTTCCAAGCTGTCATATGCTGTTTTGCATAAAGACCAAACAGCTTCTTTCTAGTAGAGGTCACTCAAAGAAACCTGGGAATACTTGGGGCCAGATTCTCATCTCCTCATCACAATTCTCTTTACACGTGAACCTCACTGCAGCAATTTGTGAACACCTAGGCTGTCCAATGTAGTGTACAAAATTCAACAAATCCCTCGGGAGTGTTCTTGGAGCACAAATAGAGATGGTCTCTGTATGAAGCCAGACAAACTTTCACCTTTGCTCTATGTCCCCTTGCCATAATAATTCTTTCTATGGAGAAGGCTTGCAGTTCCCATTACCTTTGGATGAAATTCTATATTGTGGAATCATTTCTATTTTTATTTCTTTCTAGGTCAGAAGATTTTTATGTTGTCTCCAGGGGTGTCAGACAGCAATTATCCCCAAATGTTACAGTCAGTGTTTCAGATTACCCTAAATACAGGAGAATTTATTTTCTAGTGGAATGGAAGAGAAAGAGAAAAGTTAAGCAGATTTCAAGTGTAACTATGCTAATATTGCCATGAACACAGTTGTGTTTCAGCAGAGATTATGACTCTGATCTCACTTAGCTTACATCTGTGTCCATCTACTGATCCCACCTATTCTCAAAAACTAAAATAAGATCAGAAATGAGCTCTGCTGTTATTTATTAGTTTGTTGTTAAAAAATGAAGTGAAAATTTTATCATTTATAATAGCAAATACTATTATCAACATCTGGATCTAAATTTCATGTAACTAAAACAAAAAAAAAAAAAAAAAAAAACACCCCAAATTTGGAAGTATTTTCAGTCAGAGTTTAATGAGTCTTGATAATATTCTTCTATATTGTTCTCTCTTCTAATAACTTTAAATATTTTAAGATTATTTTCTAGCCAAAATTACATTAATTGAACTTTTTGTAATTTTTTTTAATCAACTTTTTGTTGACATGGTGATACTTAGTTCTGTTGATATTTATCTCTAAATACTGCAGCAAGCATAATTTTTATTGTCATCAAATACCCTTTGAAAGAGATCCTGATACCAGTAAGAAAATATCTGAAATGGGATCAGGTTTTCCCTCTCTTACACCAGCACATGAGCATCACAACACCGGTTCATAGGTAAAAATACTCACAAAAATAAAATTAGTGTATGGTTACTTGAGACATCAACCAGGCTTTCTCCATCTCTCCCCACCTCTCTGCCTGCCTTCCCTGGCCAGACTCAGCATTCTGCCTCCTATCCTCAGCCCAGTCAAGCTCCAGCTGCCTGGACCCAAAGATGGGACAGGTTTCCCCCCCATCCATCAGGATCTCTCAGAATGAGAGTTCCTGACAGGGTGGGAAAGAAAAGAAATATGCATATGTGGCTACTTGTTTACACAAAATAGAAAATTCTATGTCACAAATTCTGATTTTTGTGGCATAAGAGGAAAAAATGCTATTTCACACTGTTGATGACCATGAGGATTCTGTAAGACTTTTTTTCTAAAATGGCAGTCCTCAGATTTTCCCAAAGTAATTTCAGGATTTTCACAGATCAGGGCATCACTATATAGTTTCGTGCTTATTTAAGGACTACCTGAACAGCTCTGGGATGGGGACAGTAGGGTGCTCTGTTCATTTTGAAATGAAAGCTGTGATTCAACAAAATGTGGTGTTAAGACCACAGAAAATTGGCACACACATCAATATAGAATTGATGACATTTAGAATATGTATTTTCATCTTCAAGACATGTTATGTATCAAAATAACTGTTCCAAAATTTTAAAATGGTTATTTTCTCTCTTCCAATAAATATAAAGGACATAAATATATAACCATAGCACAATAATTAAATACTTGAAGTACAATACTAGAAGCTTGTAAGTATTTAAATCTATATAATTAAGGTCTGAAATTTCATTGCACTGATTTTGCACTTCCAATTACACCTGGTTATTGACCTCAGCAGAGCTACTGAGTCGCAAAAAATCTTCTGGACAGGAATTCATTGAGAAAAAACTCAGAAACACAAAATTTTTTTTAACATTATTCCTTTTGTTTTCTCCCAGTGAACCTAACATTATGCCACAACGGGAACAGTGTGCTGCCAAAATGAAAACCACAAAGAAGAAATCAAAGGGCAAATTTCATGATAATTTTCAAAGCAGAGGGAAGCTTATTAGTGAAGTCCCACAGAGACTTGTACAAAAGCCTGTGTCATTCAAAATATTCATAAATGTGATCTGGAAGGCAGGTGTATAATGGGGAAGTAACATCTGCAGGTAAAGGAAGTTGCCTGAGCAATAAAAATGAAAATTTGAAATTTACCCAAGCAATAAAAATTGAGCTGGCAGTGTGCCCTTGTGTCCAGGAGGGCCAGGTATCCTGGGGTGCATCAGGAGGAGTGTGGCCAACAGGTCAAGGGAGGTGGTCGTCCCCCTCTGCTCTGCCCTAGTGAGGCCACAGCTGGAGTATTGTGCTCAATTCTGGTTTCCACTGTTCAAGAAAAACAAGGAGCTACTGGAAAAGATCCACTGGAGGGCCATAAAGGCAATAGGGAGTCTGGAGCATCTCTCTTATGAGAAGAGACTGCAGGAGCTGGACCTGTATAGCCTAGAGATGAGAAGAGCAAGAGGGGATTTCATCGATACATTTATACAGCTCAAATGCAGGTGCCAAGAAGCTGGTGCCAGACTCTTTTCAATGGTGCCCAATTACAGGAGAAGAAACAGTGGCCATAAACCAAAACACAAGAAGATCCACCTCAACATGAGGAAGAAGTTCTTTACTCTGAGGGTGGCACAGCACTGAACAGGCTGCACAGGGAGGCTGTGGAGTGTCCACCTCTGGAGACATTCAAAACCCATTTAGATGTGTTCCTGTGTCACCTGCTCTAGGTAACTCTGCCTTGGCAGGGTTGTTGGACCAGATGATCTCCAGAGATCTCTTCCAACCCTAACAGTTCTGTGATTCTGTAGTTCTGTAGTTCTGCAGNTCTGCCTTGGCAGGGTTGTTGGACCAGATATCTCCATAGATCCCTTCCAACCCTAACAGTTCTGTGATTCTGTAGTTCTGTAATTCTATGATTCAGTGAAAGCTGATGGTATACATTGTTGGAAGTTCTCAAAATACCTAGTAAGCTTTTCACACAATAGCAGGTGAAATTCCATATAAACAAAGGAGAAATAATAGTCAGTGAACAAATAGTCCTAAATTTATGGTGGCTTCTACTGTTTTAGAAAGTTATGTGTCAGCTGTGACAGACAGAGCTATGAAAACAAACCTTAGTGCTCAGTAGTGGGCAAAAAGCACACTGTATACCCTAACAGATTAGGAAAACAAAGTGAACAAAACAATAGTGAACAAAGCAGAAGCCACTAGACTGATGTGGTACAAACCGTGGTCAGCAGGGATGATCAAAGGTTTGAACTGGTTTCAGTAGGGAAAAAAATTAAATGGATGAGGATTCTTCAAGCCTAAAAAAATGAGATATAATGAAGTCTAAACACTATGGGAAAGTGAGTAAAGGACAGTTGTCACTCTGTTGCAGAACTAGGACTAAGTTTACCAAAGAGAGATGGAAGCCAGATGTTTTAAAACAAGCTACAAACAGCACTTCCCCATACCACTCAAAGGTGAGGGGTGGGATTCTTTTCTACCACTTTCAGTATTCACCATTGAAAATGCTAAAACTTTTATGGGATCAAAAAGAGATTCTGGCTGGGAAAACACATGGGAGAAGTGTTCCTATGTACTTGTGCTACATTTACTTGCTTCTCTAGGCATCCACTATTACCTTGGCCAGAGAAATTATACTGGACCAGATGGATCTTTGATCTGACATGATACAGCTGCTCTCTCTTAATATTTAAACAATTTGAAATACTGAAAATTCAAAAGGGAAAGACTGCCCTTATAATGCCAGAACACATTTCAGAGGACTTGGACATAGTAGCACTCTTAAAAAAAAGCCAAGCATGGTCTGAGAAGGAAGGGGATATTTCACTTATGTTTCCTAATATTTTCAGAGTGCAAGATACTGGGATGGAAGTTTTGTCCTTGTATCCAGAGAGGAGTCTCACAGATCACCTCACAGACTGGCTGTTAGAAAAGAACCCAAAAATGTAGAAGCATAGAAGAATTTAGTCCCTGGAATGATTCAGGGATACCACCTGGTCTGGCCTCCACTCAATGCAGAATCATATTTCAGAGCCAGAGCAGGTTGCTCAGGGCCTTAGCAGGCTGGGACCAGAGTCTCCAATGGCCTCTGCCCTTGGAAGACTCCACAACTTCTCGAGGTGACTGCACTGTTTGTTCAAGCAGAATTTCCACTTCTACATCTTAAGAACACCTTGGAACCTGTGTTTGTTAGCACTCAGCTTCTGGGCCTCATTCCTGCCTCTCTTGCCCTTGAGAATAAATGTGAGAGTCACAAACAAGTGATTTTATCGTTATTTTCCATCTACTTTGTGTAGTGCAAGTAGCTATTTCTGCTGCAAGAGTGTGAGGAATCAAGTGCTCAGTTTAAGACAAAATGTTTAAGAGACACGCAAGACCACATGAATTAAGAAAAACAACCATTTTACAGTGATATCTGGAATCTATTTATTCTGGAAAACTGCATGAGAAACTTTTCTTAAGAAACAAAACAAAAAAATGCAGACACTTAGCAGAAAAGTGTTTACCATCTCTTCATCTTGATTCATGTTTTAATGGTTGACTTTAAAAAAGATCAGCAAATCTTTTACTGCAATTCACTGAAGGAGGAAGGTGGCATGCCTATAAATAAATCCATGTTGATTATGTAGTGGTATAAACTTCTCTGTCTCCCATGTAACTGATGCAATTCTCTGAACTGCATCTCATGTATGATTAGATATTTTCTGTTGTCATGTGTAAATTAGTCACTCACTCCTGCAAATGCCACAGAACTTTTGTTGCTTTCTCATTTATCTTTGTCATATTCTGTAGCTAGATTGCCCAAGACAATTGTTGTTACTACCTTTTTTAATTCTGATTTTTTTGCCACCAGTGGGTTCCATGTACAACAAACCTGATAATTTTTATTATCCAAAGATGCTATACTTTCTGGGTGTCTTTTGGTTAAATTTATGTATGTAAGGTTGAAGTAAATGTTTTTAACAGTAAAACTTCGTGTAAAGTACCTCAGGATTTCTTACATTTGCTTACAGTTGAGATGGTACTTTGTTCTTGTGCCTTCCTAAACTAAGTATCCATCTAAAAAAGCCCTCCAGCAAAGGTATTAGGAAGATGAGCATTCAAACACAGGTACACGTGAGCAGCACTCTGTTACTATACTCAGTATTTGAAACAGAGGGTTATGCTTGAATTGTTAAGACTTGTTTAGATTTGTGTTAGCAATTTGAAGGATCATTTTAGGTCTGAGTTCTCTTGAGCCAAACCTTAAAATAAAGTACTGGATGGTAGAGCACAAGCATCCTGGTCATGTTGGGGTATAGTGAGTTTGTGTGACAGAGACTCAAACACTAGCTCAGCTTTACAGGGGTTTCTGGAGGTGCTCCAGTCCATTGTCTGCCCAGAGAAGGGCTAATCTCAGGTGCTGAAGACCTGACAAGTTTTGTTATTTCCAAGGATGGACAACTTGTTCCACCATTCAATTACTGTCTCATGTGGATACTTCATAAATATCCTTACTTCCAGCATTCCAGCTTAACTACTTAGCAGTCCTGGAGCACAGAAGTACCAGCAAAGCTGCTCAACACAGTCAGCATATAAATATGGGAGGAACCTTTTCTACATTCACTGTCAGTCAGGCTGTCTCTTGTAGCTCTAGGACATTTCTCAGAGTATTGCAGATGCTTTGATGTAATTGAGAATAATACTCCAGGGCACTGAATACAATTTTCAAGGTAATGCAGCTCAAATTTGACACACAGTGTCCTCTAGTTCTGTGAAATTTCAGTAGTTTTTTTCAGGAAATTTCCTATTTTCAAGTTATCTGTGCCTTTAAGCCTCCTCCATAATCTCATTTAATGCCGCCTGTGGAAAACTTTTTTTAGGATGAGTTCAGGTCTATATTGGAAAAGCCTTTCCTGGCATAATAATGACAGAGTGTGGGATTTCTTGTGACATTTTTATACTGGAAAAGTTTTAGTGCATATACATATATATATATGTATATGCACTAAGTTGTGTGTGTGTGTGTATATATATATATATATACACATATATATATATACACAATTATACCAGATAAATGGGCTTTCATCAGAACTGGCATAAGTGAGTCCAAGAAAAGCAGAGCTTCATTGCAAGGAAATTATCTAAACTGAGAATTTTTTTCCAGTGTGAAGAGGGCACAAATAACCTGCCTGTGGCAACGCGATTAGTGAACTGACTTATCTGTCCAACAGATGGAGTTTTACAATCACCAGTACTCAGATTCTCACACTATGCTGTTCATTCATTATCAGTTTAATTAGTTCTAGCCACGTATTAGTACTGCTTGATATTGATAATTCCAGATGGATATATGTTAATAGATGAATTAATTATTGGCCTTTTTCATCGTTATGAGTATTCAGATTGTTAAGACACACAAAGTTGGTTTCTATCTTTAGTTATACTGCTGAGGTATTCAAGACACATGATTTTTTGAATTTTTGCTTTCAAGTACTCTAATATTACCTACACCTTGCTTAAAGACAGTTTTGCTGCAAAAATATCAGAGAAAAATCATTCTTTCAAATACTAGTAAGCTTTACATCCTTGTGTTAACTATTACACATCTGATGTAGATGACCTTTCATTCTTTTCTGCATCCTCTGCATATTTGGAAGATAAAAACATGTCAATGATTTTCCACATTTTAATTAAGAAGATACTTAGTTAACTTCACCATTGTGATCCCATATTCTATAAGCTGACATCTTTTATTGGCTTTTGAAGAGTTTTGTGAATTTTGAAGTTTTCATTTGCTTTGCAACACAATAACAGCCTTACCACAAGTGAAAAACTCTGAAAAACAAATGCAAGTGCAACAGCCAGGAGAGCGATTATGGACTGAGCTGGGATAGCTGGATAAAGAGCTGTGGACTACTGGTGGCCATTCTCAGCCTTACCAATGGAACAAGATCCATTCCTTTGGGGTTTAGTTCCAAATTCTCATGTTTAAGCTCCTTTATTGTATGCTTGCCTTCTGCCCTGATGAATCTTGCATCACTCTTTGCATATGGTGTAGCCAGGAGCACACGTGGAATGGCTGGACTTCAGTCACTCCCTACAGATGGAAGAAGAAAGTGAAGCTTGATCCCATATGTGCTGGACATCTGGGCAGACTTGTGGGCTATTTCTTACAAAATAGATGTGGTGGTAACATCACCTGTAACCACACTGATTGTTGGTTTGAAAAGGCTGGAACCTGATCATTCTTCCCAAGATGAGGTGGGAAGGCCTGATCACCAGCGTGGACTCCATGTTCCTGATGCCAAAGGTAGGGAGGAAACTTCCTCAGGTCTTGAGTCAGATACTTGAGCTCTAGGTGAGGATTTTAAGCATATTCCCAACAGGCATTAAGGTATGTCTATCTCTCTTTATGCTCACTGAGTAATTCCACAGCCTCAATGCTTTTTGAAGAGGAAAGCTATAAAATTAGAATTTTGGGTATGCATGCAGTTAAATCTCTTGTTTAGTCTGTATTCTTTTTTAAAAACTTTCTGGGCATTTCAGTTGTTACATAATCTTAACATTTACCCTAGGAATTTCCTGGGAGAGTTATCGTAGGCTACATTTTGTACAAATGCTTCAAACCAGTTTGAAAAAAAGGAAACACACTTGGAAATGGGCTTGATGGAACACATTAGTTGTGCAGGAGTCTCCAGACTTTCTCAATGCTCTCTGTTGAATTAATCCTAAAATTTATTCAACCAGCTATCATAAACTGGGAAAAAAGCAAAAGAAAATAATGAATTGACTAGCATCACCCATTACTGGCCACATCTTTCTGTTTTGCAACCAGGGTTGAGACACTGCAACTTTAGCAGGCTTTTTCTTTGTTGGGTTTTTTTTCTCTTAGGTATATTGAACTGGAAGCCAAAGGTAGAAATGTCTGTAAATTATCACATGCTTCAGAGCAGTAATAATCCCAGAGTGTCTCTGACATTCAGAAATAGAAAGATATTACTTGGATAGAAATGTGCATCTCATAGCAAAGAGGCCAAGAAAATACTGTAAATGCTGCAGGTTGAAGGAAATGAGTGAGTACCATGCTGGATGCACATTCAAATGCTATGGCCTGGCATGTGCTTAAAAGTAGTAAAAAAGAAATAGAGTTAGATTTTCTTCACTGAATTATAACTTCAATTATTGATACTTATAAAATCTCTCAAAAATAAATGTCAGGGATGCTGAATTCATCATTACTTACACAGTGAAATAGTATGTTGATCACTGAGGGACACCCAGCATTGTGAAATGCAGATCCATAACATTTTTCTGGTTGGATAAATATGGGATATTACACTGTGAATAAATACACACTCAGGACTAGTGTGTATTGACATACAATACAAGTTTTCTCCAGTAGTTCCTGAAAGTCACTTTTCTACCATTGTGAAATATATTTGAGGCCTGAACAAAGTGGACAGCTGGCACATAGGGTTGGACCAGAGTTTACGTTCACAGTGAACAGTGTAGGCACATCATGTAAATCCCCCAAGCAGTGGTACATCTCCGTCTTTTACCTTTTGGATGTAACCATCCAAAAACATTGAACAGTTGTGCAAGATCAATGGACCTTTTTTCTTTCCTTATTATCAGCCACCTTAAAACAGATGTCCCAAAGAACACACACGACATTGCATGATTCAGCTGAGATTTCCATTTCTCTGGACATACTTCTGGAAATGAAGTGAAATGAAAATGCTAAGTGCTACATGTTGGATCATGACCTTGGGTTGCAGTTCTCAGCCCAGAGCACTGAGTGCCAAATGCAGGTGAAAGGACTACAGTCTCCAGAAAAAGCAGTGACCTTCCTTTAGGGAATCTGCCCATCTCTGTACCAGCAGTAACGAGGACTGTATTATCTTCTCTTATCCTTTAAATACTCAGGGCTAGAACAAACTTTACACTTATTATTTAAACTCTGTAGAAACCATAAAAAATGCAACTCCTATTCCAAAAGTCTCAGATTAAAATGGAAGAAAATATTGATGGTGATGAGTCTTTAATGAGTTGCAGCTTTGGACAGCTGATTTGGAGAGGGTAGATATTTGATACTGCTTAGGGAACAGGGCCTTTGAAGGAGGCTGCCTGGAGTAGCAAAGATTGACAACACCCTGGAGGTCCCCCAGGACAGGCCTGGCACTGCTGTGGCAACACTGGGGAAGGGCCTGATGGCCCCAAGGGTCTGACATGGGGTCCTGAGCCAGGGCAGGGGTGAGGGAAGCCAGGCTGGGACAGTATCAGAAGAGAAGTAACTCCCAGGTTGAGGGAAGTTATTCTTCCCCTCTTCTTCACTCTGGTGAGACTTTACCTGCAGTGTTGAGCCTGAAGAAGAGAAGGGTCCAGAGACACCTTAGAGCTGCCTTGAAGCAAGGAGATGGATGGGGCTTTGAGCTACCTGGGCTAGTGGAAGGCGTCCTTGCCCATGGCAGGGAGTTGGAACTAGATGACCTCTAAGGTCCATTCCAAGGCAAAGAGTTAGATAATGATGATGATGATGAAATATGGTCCTCACTAGAGGCCTCAGATTTTTAGGTGGTACATCCAGAGTCACCAGATCTCCCTGAAAAAACCTTAGTGCCAAACCCCACAAAACAATTTTAACATGCAAAGGAAGATACTCTATCCACAGGGAATAGCTTGTCTGGGAGTGACTTTGGCTGCAGCTTTGCCAACTGATTTAATAATTGAAACATCATGAGAGTATGCAGTCTTTTTGCTATTTAAAGCCTGGAAAATGAGGAGATTTAAGTCAACACGTAGTTCAATAATTAGTCGTGGGAAGTAACTCCAAAAAGGGCTAGTGTTCTGGAAGCAAAACACACAGCTTCAGGATCTGAGATGGATGGTGATGGGTGGGGTAATTTCTGGTATCAAAAAGATTAGGAGATTGAAACTGAAAAATCACAAGAGTAGAAAGATCAGGAGATGGTAGATTTAAGAGCAACCTTTTTTTGCCTTTTCTAGAGAAAAACCTAAACTTTTGTCAGAGCACAAATATGAGCAAAGTAAAAGAGAGAGAAAATTTAAATGATTCCTAGGACATGATTCATATTAGTGAACAGAGCCTTGGAAAAAGGGTATTTTCACTCTGTGTGAAACCTTGAGTCTAAGAAGTTTGTGTGCTACCCAGGCAGTGAGGGAAACTACCCCTTTATACATTCTACAGTCACTGTCTTAGAAGAGCATCTACACTAATGTAACTGTGCACTAATGTCCATGAGTTGCCTACAAAAAAATGGGAACAAAAATTAAGCTCAGAGGGATGTTAGGAAAGATTGGAAGAATAGCTGGGGGATGGAAGAGGAGACCCAGATGAACAGCCTGAAAAACATACAAAGGCAGAAAATCAAGAAACAAAAATCCATCCAGAATTTAAAAGTCAACAAGTATGAAAGGAAGACAACAAAAAGCACTTGAAGCCCAACCGGGAAAATGGGTGTTCAGATTCTTTGCACTGTTTCTGCTGCAGTTGTTCTGTGAGGAAATACCAGTGTTTGGCAAAACCAAGCATGTTTACAACATTTAACAGATTTATACGTTTCAAAGCATGCAACTAGACATTTCACTACTGCTCTCTTTTATTCTTTTCCTAAGTTAGTCCCCATGTTGTCCATAGAAATCAATGGAATTATCTTTGTTTTCAGAGATGCAGACAAGACTAGGATCTTTCCCAGGAACATTTATTTCAAAATAGCTGATTGACACCAGATATGAAAGCCCCCTGAATAAGTAATGGACTCTTTCATGTGCCTGCTTGGTCTGTGTGTGTTCTGCCTGCTGCTTGCACAGCAGATGCTGTAAGAGCTGCTGGAGGGAAGACAGAGAGAGCAGACATGTAGGTTAAACATAAGCAGTGATGCTAACAGGGTTTGGGCAGCACCTTTTCAGTGAGCCCATTAGCTGTGAAAGGCACTCTGCTGTGAGACAAGCTTATGTCTGACCAAATTTTTTCTCACAGAACACAGAGATATTTTAGAATTTTTTATATTGTTCCCATGGAAACTTTCTCTATGTCGCTCACATTTTTCTTGCTGCAGGTCACATCCTATTTCATCTTCAGTTATCATTATTATTATTAATGTAGATGGCGGTGGCTTTATGACTGCCTTGCAGATTGCATACTTCTAAGGTCACCCTTTAAGATAAAGATATAATTGTCATAATTGCTAGGATTTAGCTGTCACTTCCTGTACACAATATGGCAAGGAAAATATTCTCATGGGCTTTGTTTGCCAAAGCAAGCAGGCTGTTTCAAGTACAATGGTCTAAAATAGCATCGGATGTGGTTTGCATAGGATACTCTTATTCCAATGTCTGTAATGTTCTGATTCCCCTATGCAACTTGTGAAAGGTCATTAATTGTACTCAGATGGGCCTATTATAGGGTAAAAGTCACAAGTCAATTTGCTGCTTAGTGTTGTAAAAACCTGTATTTGTGAAAAAAAAAAAAAAGGCCAGTTGTGCTTTTCTTCATTTTGACTAGAAACATTCTAGCTGTAAACATTTTCAGAGAGATGCTGAAGTGCTCCCATTATGTTGTTCTTTTTCCCTTTATTCCTTCCAGAAGATTTTTTCCTGTAGGATAGTAGTCACTGTAGCCCATGATAAAGCAATTTTGGATCTCAAATGAGTAAAGAAATATAATTATTTGTGTGTGTGTGTGTGTACATATGTATGCTTTCAAATAGATGCAGTTCCGCAATTGCTTGCCTAGGAAATAGTTTAGCAAAATATCCCTCAGAGAGGAAAATTATATGAATCTGTTGATGAAAATCAGTTTAGATCTGGCCAAGTTACAGCTTGCTGAAAATAACTTCTTTCTAAAAAAAACAATCTTTTTCTTTAGAATGAGTACTTAAAATTGAAAAATACTGCACGAGTGCAGAGCTAGGAGACTCACCTATTTTCTCCAAGAGCAGCTGTCTCTCTAACAACTCACTGTAATACACAGCTTTTTGCTGAAGGCCTTCCCAGTTCTTCCTAATGAACAGCATCCTGTGTTTCTGTATACTAAATATGTAAAAAGATAGGAAAAAATTGTATATATTTATATTTAAGATGTAGAAACATCATGTCAGTGTGTATCTGTGCAATCCTAATGAATCAGACTGAGATTTGGTCAGGACTGATGCCCTGTTTCCTCCAGTTTCTACAGAGGGGTTTACCCTGGCTCCTTTGTAACTTTAAGAGGATAGAAAACTCTACGTATTGACAATGCACTATTGTCAGTCGTCTGCTACAATTCCTTATCACCCACAACAGAGCATGAGATACTGACAGGCAAGAAGTAAGAAGTTAGGCAGCAACTCCCACAAAACTGCTTTTCCAGCGCTGAGCTGGAAAGGGGGAAATTAAATAGGAAATTATCTTCTTGTTCTTTCACTATCTTGCAGCGAGAGTAGTCCTGACACATCTCCCTTTTACATGTACTTTTAGGATATTTTTTATCATGTATCCTTGTCTTCTTGCTAAAATATGCAGTGCCAGTATTTTCAGCCTCTCTTCAGTGCAGAGATATTGCTTCACTTTTGTCATTTTTCTCATTCTTACATAAGGTTGGTACAGACTGTATGAGTTAGGTTGATCTGCACCATACAGAATATGCATGTGAAACTGCAACACTCATTAGGCTACTAGCTGCCTTCTCTTCTTATTTGAATATTTTTCCTCCCGCATCTTAACATGGCTTTGTTTTTCAGTGCCTGGATGCTTGTGAGTGTCATACAACTCTTGCTACAATTTGTTCTTTTCACACAGGATGTTGGGCTCTTTTGCTGGGTTTGTAGGAAACAGGTCTGTGAGTGAGAGCACTTTTCAACCTCCAGCCACAGAAGAGCACTCATATTGACAATGACCACTTAATTCTCAGTGGCTTCATTGTCAGATTTATTTTTTTCCTAGCATTCACTGAATGTATTTTTGTAGCAATAGAGAAGTTATCACAGTGGAAGAAAAAAATATTTTTGAGAGAACTCTATTTTTTGGAATTTATTCTTTATTGAAATTATCAAAATAATAACATCAGAATGAGAAACATCTTTCCACCCAGTGTTTCATGTATGCATCCTCCTTCTATGCATCTTCAGTCAACTAGATTTTTAGTGAAAGAGCATATTCATTATTCTATACTCTTTTTGAAATGGTAATAAATTTTAAAAAACATTTGTAAAAAATGTAGCTCAGACAGAAAGTAGGCAATGGCACATAACTGACAGTACATTTTATTCTCCTAAAGCAATGACCAGACAATACACACCTTTGTTAGATCTCTTTCTGACTGTAGTAGAAGTAAGAATATACCTTTTTTATACCTCCTGGTTCAGAGAAACACTCAAAGAGTATCTCTAATTTCCTCATAATATAGTGTCCACAAAACATGAAACCATGTCCTACATTAGGATGCATGACTCATCATGCAAGATAAGACAAAGATATATAATTACAAACTGTTCTATTTGATAAATATAGCGTTGCCATTGTGCTACCTTTAAATACTCCTCTTTATTGGGACATAATTCAAGATCAGACACAGATCAAACAAGTTAATTATAGTGTTACTGCAACTGCCACAGACCCCACAGTATTATAAGAGGAATTTATTTAAACAAATGTGTTCTCTAAAGAAAGACCCAGGGGAAATCTATGCTTTCTTGGAGGTCTCTCTATGGAATAAGTCAACCTACAGAGTGTCAAGGAAAGGAAAAGATATTCAGAAATAAACTGGGAATCTTTTAAGAACAATTCACTTAATGGAAACAAGAAGGTTCCTGAGCCATTTGATTTCCATTAACTCTAATTAATTAGAATGGATTTTTCATCTTTCCTTAACACATTTAAAAGTTAGGTTTTCCTTTTAAATATATTTTAAAATCCAGTCTATTTATCCCAGGTGCCCAGAGCCTGCCAGCTCTTTGTATTCACTCCAGATCTACCGTGGCTCTATCCATTGACATATCCCATACATCGGGTTTAGATTGTAACATCCTACACTAAATTTCACAAAAACAATTTGTACAGACTTGCATAGCCCAGGGCCCTTATCATCTATGCATGACCATCTAAGCTAATTTTAACTTGCAGAGGTCCTTGAATACTCTGCAAACCCTTAGTTGCCATGGAAACCCCTGCACCTCCATGTGCACATATAAAACTTCCCCAAAGAAATCCACACGGGGAAATAGTGCCTGTTTTTAGGTTAAATACTAGTTAGAGGTTGCTAATATTACAGATCTCTAAATCACCAGTATCTATGCATTTCAGAAAATGATGTGGTTTCACCCACAACAGAATGGGTGAAATGGTGCTGGGTGAATGTCCTGCAAATTAGAAAGAAAATCATGCTCTGCTATTGTCAGCCTGGATAACAGAATAAAAGATTTGCAAAATTTCCATTAAAAAATGACCACTTCTTGTAAAAGTCATCTTGTCCCCTGTTATCATGCTAAGGATAAGCATTAAACAGAATAATGTTGTTTTCACTTGTCCTTGTAAGAAGTGACTTTTCCGAGGCAAACAGGCAGCTGGAATTTTGAAATGATGTCTTAATAATAAACGCTTCAATAAACATTTTCATACTGATCTGAGCAAAAATCATCTGCTGAAATAAAAATGCAAATAGAACCACAAAAAAGCATTACTCAGTGGCCATAAAAATGTGTTGTTTCTGGTGGCTTTTTTAGCAAGGCCAGCTAGAGATAAGCAGCAGAGACATACCAGCGAAAAAGGGGAGAGAGAAGGAATGTGAGCCAACAAACATAGGTAGCACTCTTCCAGATGTAGATTATCATGGGGGACCATTCTAGTGTGTTCGTTCTTTCTGTATTGGTTGTATCAAATGGTTAGGTCTGCGTTTTTCCTGCCTTCACTTTATAATGAAATATATTAAAACATATATTCTAGAATATTATAATCAGAAAAAATTACTTAACCAATGTAAAGGTCACAAAGACTATCCCTTATGTTTCCACTGCACTGGTTATAGATAATTTTGCTCAAACTGTTTTACTTTTTACCACCCCTCTGGACTTGGCAAATGTTGCAGTGCATTAAATCTAGATTGAAACTGATGCATGTCTGATTTCTGTCCCTGTATTTTTTGACTGTTTCAGAGAGTTCATTTAACCCTTCTCTCTTTTATTTCTACATTTATGCATGGGAGACCACATGACCTATTTCCAATGGCTTCTTTTGGTATAAAGTAATTGTAAAGCATTGCAAGCAGATAAAAAAATGTCTACTAAGCATTACTGCAATTAATGGCTATGAATATTATGGCTAAATCAAAAAATGAAGAAGTTTTTTTGCTGTTTTTTATGGTTTTGATCCCAGCTTACATTACTTTGTAATTACTTCATATTGCTTGTATTTTAATCAGAATGGCTGTAAATCTTTTTTATGTAAAATAAATAAATATATGTGGTGCAGAGCCCACTAGAGTCCATTAAGAAATAACACAAGAGATAATCCTCTATCAATTTCAGAAGATTATCTCTTCCTGATAAGATACTTCTTTATTGATTTCCTGCTTACTGAACTCCCCAGGGTCTTTGCATAAGAGATGCTTACCAGCTTTTAACTAATGGCATTACAACATCACTTCCACCTTCTCTTTAAACATAAAATGTAACAAAACAAATCATCTGCAAGGGAACATCTGCTGGAGAATATGGAACTGTTCTGTTCACCTTTATGTTAATGGACAAAGGTCATTATAAATGGAAAACTAAAGTCTTTAGCACTTTTAATATACATCCCATCTGATTTGAAAATGAGCTCACTATTCTGAAAGTATTTGATATTCTGCATATGGGATGTGTTTATACAGCTGTTTTTCAGTCTATAGGCTGAAGATGAGATCAAATGCGGTAAAAACAGAACACACATCAATATCATCATCTCTTTCTTATAATTAAAACCTTAATTCCATTCTCGACCCCAAACAGAGATGTAAGAAGAGCACTGTGAGATGATAAACACATTATGTGTCCTTTTAGAAGTAAGTCTTGATTAAAAGTCCTTATTCAGGTCAGTTGCCCTCTTAGCCGTAATGCTACAAATTCAATCATCTAGCTGAAAATGCACTATGCATAATAAATGTATAAGCTTTATAAAGTTCTTTTTAGAAAAGAAAAGAAAAGTGACTAACATGCATAGGCCTGAATCCTGACATGACAAGGGTCATGCTTGATTTCTATGCTGTTAACTTTCCAGTGAAGGAGGGTGACGCAGTAAGTCCTTCGACAAAAGCAGCCATGTATAGCACAATCCCACCAAATTCCATCCAAAACCATGAAGAGATGTTCCAAGTAATAATAAACCATAACAGTATAATTATATGACAGGGAGGTGTATTTCATTTTGGTTTTACAGGTGAAAACACTTAGAGAAACTAGTTTAGCAAAGATCAGGCAGTGCAACAACAATAAAAGCAATATGGGAACCCACAGTCCTGAAGAATACAGTTCAGAGAAATGAAATATTTGTATTTGCATCATGCCCATGTAGGATGTGAAGCTGACTTGCTGAACAATGCTAAGATGCAATTTACTACTTTTTTGAAACAAGGTGTTAGGACATTTGGTCTTTGTGCTGAAGACACTGACTTCCTGAATAGTTTGAAAGATTTTTAAGGTGAAAAACACCAAAGGATGTGTCAGGAGATATCCTAGTAGCTCATGGACATAAAACTCTTTTTAAGGGGTGTGAACATCGTTTTTGTCTTTTCTTGTGTGTCTATGCCTCAGTCTGCATCTGGATTCATGATGCAAAAGAAAAATCAGGTGAGGAAGAGAAAAGTTCTTCTCCCATAAATTTTTGTTTGATCCAAAGGGATGAAGTGGAAAAAGAAAGCCCATGCAGTAACTTCCCTAGTCTTTTTCTTAATGGTTTCATAATATTTTCTCTGTGGGTCTTGGAATTTTTTGGGGGATTTGGGGGCTTTGTTTGTTTGTTTGTGAAGTAGGTTGTTTTGTTTTGTTTTGTTTTGTTTTGTTTTGTTTTGTTTTGTTTTGTTTTGTTTTGTTTTGTTTTGTTTTGTTTTGTTTTGTTGGAATCACTTTGCTAGAGGAGGCAATGGAAGGAAGGAAGGAAGATGTCAATGGAAATCATGTTACCATGTTGCATTAACTGTAGCTGCTGTATCCAACAGTTTTTGCTGAACTGGGAACAAAGTGAATCCATTTGGAGGGCATAATCTTTATATCCTTATCTTTTGACAAGCAGCTATACTGGTACCAATGCCAATTTGGATGTTAGTCTTTTTGCTCTTAATGTCTTTAGCTATAAGCTCAGCTACTTAGATTCAGGTATTTTTTCACTGTCTGGGGAGATGCTATTGAACCCTCAAACACCAGAGCAATTCTCGGATCCAGAAACAGTTATATGCCAAATAGTATGTGCTTAAAACTTATAACAAGTTGCTGAATGATACACTGACACATAACAACATAGAAGGAAAAAGAAATTCTTGAAATCTTGAACAAACTTACGAGTAAAAATATGACAGATTTCAGTGCTGAGCTATTCAGTTAAAACACATACTGATCTTTCTCCTTTAAAATTTTGGTAATCTTGTAATAAAACCTACCTCAAGCAAAATTCAGCCTACAAAATGTTTGTCTCTGAGAAGTAAAACCACTTCTGTCAAGTAGAGTAAGGCTGATAAAGTTCAGTTGTGGCTTCTCACAGTGACTAGACGCTGTGGACTGAGACGTGAGATGGCGGATTAGATGGATGAAGCAAACACTTTGCTTGTTATTGTGTGTACAAGGTTTACCAAAAGACCAGGGCAGCTCCTTTGTAGCAACTCACAGTTCCTGTAGCCTGTGTACCTGTTAATGAGGTGGTAAGAGTAGTCTGTTCCTTCTACAGAAGTGATTTCAAGCATTCGCTGATTTTTCGCATACATCAAAAGCAAGTAAATGACATACAAAAGAACAGTGAATTATGTCCTCAGAAACTACATGGGTTTAGATTATCTTTAAACACAGGCATTTGTTCATGTACCATTGTCTTATACTGCCAACTACATTCTCAGCAGCTGTGATGTGTCACAACCTCACGTGATCATAGATGCTTGAAGAGAGATAGATGTCTTTTAGTCCACATTTTAACTTTACATTTTTTTCTCTATCTCTTCTACACATCCTCACTGCACAGCCTCACTGCCTTGTCCTCATGATTACCACCTTCCTTCTGTTATGGATTTTGGCCTTCCTGCAGCCTCAATATTGGACTTGACCTGAAAGTAAGGGACCAGCTGGGTGTAGGCAGGAGCAGGCAGTCCTACCCAGCAGGCAGACCCAGCGCTGGGAGAGGAGGTATGTGCTACATGGCCATGGGCTTCTATTGCAAAAAAGGCAGTGTCCACAGATTAGAGAAATTCAACCATGTGTGAGTAAATACAAAGAGCTGCCTCCTTCACAACTGACACTGGGAATGGCATTCAATTTTTTTGATTTTTACTGTTTCCATTTTAGTTTATGCTGGCTGTTAACTATAAAGCTTTCCAGACACTTTCCTTATATTTTCTTTAAACCACCTCAGCTTAACTGTCTTTAGCATTGTTACTTCTTTGTTACCTTCCTCTCCTCTGGCCTATTTCCTCATCTTTTTTTTCCCTATATTTATCTCTCTGTCCATTAATTATCTTTTCAAAAAGTCAGCCTCAGGAACTGAAACATCCTTCCATTTACTTCATGGAAAAGGAATTGAAAATTGTGGAAATAGCAGGGTATTTTCACAGATTTCCTCTGCTTGTAGAATTTATCTTTTCCTCAAATGATTTCTCTTTCTCTGAACCTTTTTCTTTGTAAAAATTTAAGAAAATAGGAGTTTTTCCTAAGGTGTTTTGCACGGTGATGGCATGTGGTGATAAAAGGCCATCCAGAGTGGCCTATAATGCACTGCAATATGCTCTTCCTGTTGTTGTTTTTCAACAATGCAATCCTTAGAATATAAAGGTTAGAGATAACTAAAGGCCTGTCATAGACACTACTCCAGTTAAAAGGTGATGAAGGTGTGAATAGAGTCCAGCTCATTGCTTACCAGAGTGGGATAGAAACTTTTAGCCACCTGATGATCATGGAATGTATTACTCACAAATACATGGTAGGTGATAAGGTAATTGGTTAATGTATGTTGAAGGCTTTCATAACATGTGATCAAGTAATTTAGAGGATGCAAGTAGATGCTGAAAAGAGCAAAGAAAATGTGGATATTGACACTGAACACCTGTACATTTTGTGTTAATTAGTGAAGGTAGAATTTCCAACAGTTTTCATTAGCAGTGCTCCTCCAAGCTTCATTGTTGTTTTCCTTCTTATTTCAGCTTCCATGCAGCTCAGAAAGAAAGGATTATCCATCAATAGCAATAAATAAAACAATAAGAATGGATAAAATCTTCCCTTATGTGAACAGATGACCATCAAATGCTTTAGTGAAAGGACATCTAACAATAAGAATTCTGAATCTGCCCACTTCCTCCAGGGCTGAGCTCAGTGTTGCAAAACAGCCACTTTTTCTCTTCCATCTCCTGCACACTGCCTCACAGATAACACAACAGCCACACTTCTGGTGGGTTTCAAATTGCTTATAGGGTGCAGATTTATAAGATAAAAAGCAATAAAAAAAAGCACAGTTACCACAGGCTGCAGAATATACAGCACAGTTGTAGATGGACATTTTAAGGGAAACCATGGAGTAAAAGCCAGCTGCTGCAGGGTGCAGATGGCAAAGCCCAAGCCAGAGCCCAGGTTGCCTTTGTGGCAGCTGTCACACAGTGCTGTGCAGCTGCTTCCTACTCCAGCCTCTCAGATTACCACTGAATGCATAGCCCAGCTGATAAATACCTTTAGTATTATGGAGGAAAACTAATAATTTGTTTACAAGATAAGACATGCTTGCGAAGTTTGCATTTGGTAAATTAAGAAGTCTGTTTTGTCATACTCTGGTTTTGTGGTTACAAAGTAAATTTTGGTAGCTAAAGAAAAAGTGTTGCAATACAGTGTCATTAAGCAATCCTGAATTCAGAGTGTACAGATACTGACCAATCCCTGTTTAGTTTTAGCTAAGTACATAGTGAAAGAATACCATTAGCTGAAGTTTTCATGCTGTTGTATATGTCATAAGTTCATGGGAAAAACGGGTCACTATTTCTACCATGTCAAGAAAACATGGCAAATAGGTGGTTCACACAGTGCTCACTTGTTGTTTTATGAAATCATTTCATGCTCAGATCTGCTACAGAGCCAGAAATCCTAGCCTGTACTAATTGCCTGGCTGGTAGAGCACACTCTGACCTGGGATACTCTAACATATTGATGTTCCCATTCAGTACAAGACCAGCATGTTTTGCCCTCATCTCTTCTTTTGTGCCTGCAGCTTTTGGTGAGGTCTTTTTAGGGATAAGGGAGGTAGGAGGTGCACCTCAAGGTGCTAGTTCTTAGGTTGTTCACAACAGAGACCTCATTTGGGAATTCCATTGTGCTCTTCTAGATCTCATAGCTTAGTTTCCTCAGGAAAAATGAGGTTTTTCATGAGTATATAAAGAATGGGTGAGATGAGAGAAGGTGTGGTGAATAGTGAGATCTCATTCTGACAGGAAGGTGACCTGTGAGGATCAGATGTGGGTGGAGTTCACAAGGCTGAAAATATCCCCAAGTTCCCCAGGACAGAGAGAACCTTGACTTGCTCTTAGAGTTTCAGTTTATCCCAGGCCTGGGACCATTTTGTTTTCAGTGCTGTAACAGTCCTTTGGATAAAATCCTGATTTTACTGAAACCTGTTTTAACAGGAGACTGTTAACTCCTTCAGTCCTCAGCAGGACTAGAGATTTAGCCTTTATTGTTTTTTCTCCTAAATACATACACATGTGTATACAAAGAAAGAAATGAGAGATATTGCTATTCTATGTCTATCAAGTCACTGAACATGTATGAGTTTGCTTCCCTCTACTCAAATCAAAAACTGAGGTCAAGTGTTCCTTTTTTATATAAACTGAATGCTGTGATTTTCAAAGAAAAATAAAAATGTGGGATTTTTTCATAATAAATTGGTATTACATTTTTGAAAAATACATTGTACAATCAAAACTCTTTATTCAGAGTTATTTACAGTTACTTCTTTTTGATTGTCAGTATTTGTGTCCCAGCTGGGGAAGAGAACCACCACAGAAGCAAATAGAAAATATAATATGAATAGTACATTTGCTGTGCTTGAAATCTTTCGGAGTGAGTAGATGCATAAATGTGTTTGGAGAAGGACCTCACCACTGTATGTTGTATATGTTCACTAAGTATAAATGTCTATTACCAGATTCCTAAGAATCCATCTGAGTTTCAGCACCCCCTCCCCCCCCCGCCCCCATCTTTTTTTCCTACCTCTCCCAGTGTTCTTTGTACTTTACCTGAATGGGAAGGTGAATACATTACTGTCTTCACAGATGACAACAGTGAAATATATTGGTTATTCCTCATCTTTATTCTCATAGTCTGTCCCTTTAATTAACCAGATGAAGTTACACTTAGTTCAGAAATTCTAAAAAGCCCTGATTGTTAGCTTTATTTTTTAAAGTATAAAGCCAAGTCTATTGCGAAAAATATATTATGGACCTCTGAAAATAAATTCTTTCCATTTTAAAATAAATATTGAATTAATTTTTAAACCTTAAATAATAAATCATTTTAAAAAATTAAGAAATATGTTGTATTTTAATAGTCCTGATTCTAACTTCTTTCCTTCCACTCATTTAAAATCTTATAAAATACAGAATTTTTTTCAAAGTCAAACTCTTCATTCACGTAGTAAGGAAATAGTGTATCAATATTATAAAATCCATATACTGTAGCCTTCTGAAGGCAATATGTCTTTGCAGTGCTTGTTTCACTATGCACACACTTTAATGCCAGAAAATATTAACATGCTAATAGCTGCAAGTATGCAATAAAATTTAGACTATAAAATATGACTGTGTATTACTAAAAAATTAACAAAAAGTCCTATACACCTATCCCTTGTAAGAAATTAAACAGTATGATATAGACTCCACTTACCCTGCAGGTTACTGGGAGACTGCATTTAATGCCTTTGCTGTCTCAAATAGAGCTTGATAATCCAGTTTGCCTTTCAGGCATTTCTAGAGATACTTTAAATCTCTGCTCATATAATGCTTTCTGGCTGAAAATGAAACCATTACCACACTGAGTTTCCAAAACTACTGAATCTTTAGGCATTAATGTGGCCTGCAGTACTTTGAGGAAAAGTCATACTAGTTGTGAACAGCTCAGGTGTTTTTTTGTGCACATTGAGATACACGAAATGTACACATCTGTAATACTCAAAGCATGGAAGTACATGGAAGATAGACTGGAGTCCATATGCTAGTTCCTCTTGTTTATATTGCATATAGTTGTATTTAGGATTTTTTGTTAGTAGCACTGCACTCAGCTTATAAAATCTTAAAACCAGTGTGATGAGACAGCACAGCCTTATCCTGTGTGGTAACCACACATGCACAGACACACTCTGGTTTATTAACACATCTCTTAGTTTAGCGGAGGCATAAAGGAGCTGAGATTTTAAATTCACAATGTAAAAAGATCTTCAGAGTATGACAGAAATTCTGATATTTATGTTTTTCTGAAAGCTACCCATCAAACCTTAGAATGTGATGTATTGGTATTGCTGTTACGTTGTATTCTTTCTATATATAGAAAATATACCATAATCATAGTTTTGCTATTAAAACCTTCTAAATTTTTTTCTTTAAATACAATATTATTTTTTTTAAAAATATAACTGAGGAAGTTTTAGGTTCAAATCTCCTTTTTACTACTGTTTTTGCACAGTGTAATATTCATACACATAGGATCTGTCCTGAAGATTGCCAACCAGCCGACTCTTGCTGGATCCTCTTTTAACCTTCCAATTCAGTTACACTCTAAAACTTTCTTTATTATACCAATATTTTACATGCAAAACTCATGGCACTGATATTTTCTTCCTTTCCTTTAAGGTGGGATATCACATGATAATGTTGTTATACCATAGTGGTCATCCATTGGAGCTGTGCTCCTCTTACCCTTTGGTAGAGTATTTCTCCCTGTTTTTAGAACTGAGTTTTGGCTGCCACTCCAGATCCTACATAATCTCTTTCAGGAATGCTTAGGACATTATGAGACTGGTCAGGGAAAATTCATGCCAAGCACTGCCATGCATACTGATTTCTGACAAACACAACCTTTTATCTGTCAGCTCATTGCAAGCCCTGAGAAGTCACTACAAAGAAGGAGCCCCTGTTGACTGGAAACTTGAACTTTGGAGCCTGTGCAAAGCGTGAAGGAACATATTTGTTTTCATGCTGAGATGGATTTTCGTGTAAATCACAAGGTAAACAGGGAAAAAGTGAAAAATGTCTGGTTTATTGGAAGAGACTTGGACTCATTTCCTGCTATTACCAAACTTGTTCTCTGTGAAGCTGGTATTTATAATCTTGATGCTGGCACTCGTAGCAGGCTGTTAAGAGGTTTGAAAGATCTGTTGTCATGTTTGCTCATATTCCATAATATGTTTTGGATAGATGATTCCCACAGGTTTAATCCATTTTTCTCACTCAAGGAAAGGGTGGGATTACCTGCTTGAGCCAAAAAGGATACTCAGCACAGAGATGTTAGAAAACAAATTATTATTGTGCTGATGATCCTGTTACTGCTGTAATGAAGCTGGCATTACAGTTTTTACCTAAGCCAAGAAGTTGAGATCATTTTCCACAAACTGAGATGAGAAAATTCACAGTAAATTTATGTTCCAAAACCGAGATTTTTTTTTCTCCCAAGTTTTCTTGTTAAGTGTCTAATTTCTAAGTTTATCCATAATAATGAGAGATTGATTAATCTCAGTAATAAATTCTGAGACAGTGGGTCAGGGAGCTAGATTTCTTGAAATTGCTGACCAAATTATAACAGAATTTGTAGCTGAAATTTTGAGCATGCCTTATGAAGAGGTAAATTACCATTTTATTTGGCAGTGTATTGAAATAAAACTGCTACATAGAGAAACCTGTCTTCTCATTTAAATAATCATAGACCTACTTTTTTTTTTTTTTTTTAGCAAACCTGATGGCAATAATTGCACACTGTCAGTAACACAAGGCTATCTTTCTGCATAAAGTGACTGGCTGCATTTTAATCAAGAAATTAAAAGAGTTCAGAGGAAAGTGACAAAAGCAATTAGACTGAAGAAAAGACTTCCATGTGAATAAGAATTGAAAAGTTTGAGTTCTAATGGACTTGAATAAGAAGAGACATGAAGAAGTAGACTTTTAAGGATAGGGTATTTGCCAACTGCAAGCTGTGGGGATTCCCCCATCTTCCCTACTCTTGAGGATCTTTGTAGGATCCCAGAAACTGGAAAAAATGTTCAGTCACTTGCCTAACTCTGCTGTGCCAGTCCAAAATTTGCCTAAGTCTCTTTAATTTAAAGTGCATACACAGTCTGCAACTTTTACCCCACATGATCTGGAAACACCATTTTACTCCCTTCATAGACATTTTCTATGTTTTAAAGTTCACCATTATAGTCAGGGAGAACCACTGAGACCCCTCAGTAGTGTTTGGCAGAGCCCACAGCCCACATCTAATCTGCTTGAGAAGTGACCACAGCCTTGTAAAAGCTGCTCTCCCCTCCTTCTCCTTCAACTGCACTCGAAGGTGATGCCATTGAGAAAACAGAAGCAGAGAAAGGGTGAAGTGAGTCCCAGCTTACCCTGTCTGCAAAGATCCCAAGGACCCCTCTTCCTGACATGTTGGTATGGCCACTGCTCCCTCTGCCAGGGAAAATCCCCCATTGTCACTCTCTAGCTGCTGCAGAGTTAGTGGCACATGGCTCATAGGTATGTGGGTAAGCATATTGACCTTTCCCATAAGGATTTCATGGTGGATATGGCAAAGGATGACTGATGATGGATGCACCTTAGCTAAGGGTTTCTGCACCATGTATTTCAAGTCTATTGCTCTCCTCAAGAGACAATATGGACATAACTATTTTCTATTTTTTACTGTTAATACAATACTTGCATGCAGTCAGTTGTTATTTTCTGAACTTGCACAAGTCTTCTTTCACTTGGAATATATTAAAAACCTTTGAGGATATACACTATATGAAAAACTGAGGCAATAACACTAGAACATTCTTTTAATGTACTATAAAAGTCAAAAAAATGAGCTTTGTTCCCCCAAGAGAAAAGACCTTTCTGGCCTGAACTCTTACTTTAGAAATGCCTCAATGTGGATGTTCCAGTTCAAACATTATATTGGTGCAAACAAAGTACAGAAACCTTTTTATATCAGCATTTTTCTTATCTCTTTGAAATACTATGTTCTGTGCAAGACACTGTTTAAGAAAATACAACACACAAAAGCAGGTGTGCAAAGGAGGTGAGCACAAGTCCTCATCCCTACACTGCCAGCACTTTTAGTTCTTCCACAATGTCCACACTTCCTCTGTCTCTATCAGGCTGCCAGGCCACACCATATCATGCACAAATGCATGCACAGGAATAGGTGTGGCTGCATGGGTGTGCAGGAAGCAACCAGTATGAAGTAGGACAGTTATGTTGATAGCAATGGCAGGTTTGTGTGGGTGAAAGCAGACACATTTAGAAATCTAGGACAACAGGAAACAATGGCTCACTAAAGCCATAGGTAAGAACAGACAGCTCATCTATTAAGCCATGATTCATTCATGTGACAAAGCCCCATATCAAAACTCAGAGTAATTACTGTTGAGTCATGCAGACAAGGAGAGCAGCTTGGAGCTGGCACAGGTATTGCTGAGAAGAGATACAGCAGCAATCACCTGGGCTGGGGAGAAGGGAGGTGCCACTTCAACATCTTGGGCAAGGTCAAAGGCCACACAATGAGATCAAACTACCAGTGTTTATTTTAAAAGAAAACATTTTATATTCTGTCTGGATATGAAGAAAACCTAAAAAATATTACAAGCTACCTGCTTTTTGCTCTGCAGCCTGATGTATTAGCTTCATAAGAGTAAGCTGTCCTGCTACGTCTCTCTCTGATACTTGCTTTCAGCTAAATAAGGAACATGTACTGTGGAAATAAGCAGAAGCAGAAGTGAGAAGGTCAGACACAGTTTCATGTAAAGCTTAGCCTTTCTCTGGCTTTGGAGAGGCTCTGTCAATTCTGAGCATGACAATCTTAATGCAAAAACCTATCTGCTCACATTTTATTGCTCTCCTTTGCATGGTGACTTTGCAAAACTGTGAAAAGATGATTTATGCATGACGTACAAGAGGGCTGGCTATGAGTCACAGCCAAAATGTACAAGTTCATTCAATGGAATGTTCCACACTACACCAGTTATTATTTGAATTCTCTGCCTTGCTTGAAAATTCCTCCCCTGCTTTGCACAGCAAACAAATAAAGCACAGAGTTAACTAAGCTACCTAAGTTAACTGGGAACACAGCCTCATGTCTTCAGGAGATTTGTCCTGACACAGAAAGGGATGAAATGAAGTGTGCTTTGGGGAGCTGGTAGCCCTTAGGAGAGTGCAGGAGGTCAAGGTGTTCTGTCAGCACTGCCTGATGAATCGAGTATTTCCAGGCGTGCCCTGTGCAGCAGAGGCCCAAAGCTGATGCAGTTGCAAGGGTGGAAAGTCTCATTCCCAGGCTGGAGGATGCTGCACTCCCTCCTTGGCCTCTTGCTGCTCTTGTAATGCTTCTGTGTGCCAGGGTGGAGTCTGTCACTGTAGACCAGATTTTTGTGGATCTTCAGCATCTGTTCCTTTCTCTATCAGCAATGAGACATTCCTGTTGGCTATTTAAACCAAGACTGACAGGCAGCCAGGTTCCTCCTACGTACATTTATTGTGAGAGCTCCCCATTTTCCTCTTTAAAATGCATGGAATTCATAGAAATGCATACACCTTGACACAATAATTTAAGTTAAAAAATGTAATACTCATCAAATACATAACATATTGGAAATAGAAAGGGTTTCGTAAGATTTTTGTCTTGTTAGTATCTAAGTGATGAAATACATTTTTGGGGTAATAGATTTCCATTATTACTCTGAAAGAAAAATTAAATTTTTCAGTCATTAGCTAAAATAATACTGGTATTGTTATTTTGCAAGTAACTCTGACTTCGCAATCTTTGCTTAGGGAGTACTGATTAGAGATTTTGAGAATCTGGAAATGAAAAAAATGCAAAATAAAACAATTCCTTAAGAAGTCCTTAGTGTAGCTTTCCTTACCCGTCCGTAGAAAGTTTATGCTGCTACTGATGGCTTTGCAAATGAGTCTGTTCTTGGAGGAGCCTAAAAAATCTTGATCTCACATGGAGATAGGGAGCTAAAAGCTGTAAAGATGAAGGTAGGACAGAAATCCATTTATTGGCTACTCTAGACTTCTAATATCTTTTTTCCCTTAATAAATAGAAAAGTCTAATTTGAACATATCAGAAATACCTGAAAATACGTGTAGAAGTACTGTGAAAAGATAGATCATCTTTGCTATATTACAGATGATTGATGCAGTTTATTACCTGTATATTGTTTTTTAACTGTGTATATTACCTATGAAAGTGGTAGCTAAGAGAAGTTATGAGGATAAATTTTTCAATAAATCCTCTCTATTTAAACTGTATTCATAAGAGTAACTTTTAATATTTTCAATGTTTGAAATGTGTTTCAAATAAATCCAAATAACATTGCTCATGAAAATCTTTCATCTCACTAAATTAATGAAGAGTTTCTGACTTTTAAGTAGCTATTCAAAAATGCATTCTCTTGTTTTCATAATCTTTTTTCTGTTAAAAAAGTGGGTGTCATGTGAGTCATTTCTTTTTGAGTTGCATAAGCCAAAGACTTGTGTATGACAGCCGGCCAAATTTACTTCCCAATTAATATAAATAACACGAATAGCTACTTTCCTTAGTTAAAAAAACCCACCTTGCTATACAGTACATAATATGCACTCAGATAATAAAGGTACCAAAAAATTGGTACCTAGAGTGTGTTAAGATATACAGCATTTCACATGTAATCTGAAAAGAGATATGCTATCTCAAACATTTAAATAAACAAAGTTTTCATCCAAGAAAGAGAAGACAAATTATACGAACAACCTTGGCAGAAAATTTTGAATGGTCAATGCTTGTTTCGAGATGAAAGCATTCAAAATGTTACCAGCAGGAAGAAAGTTTCCAGTAAGAAGAAACTTCAACAACCTTTTAAAAAATGGAAAATTGGTGCAATGAAGGAGTCATGGTCCTCAGAGCAGTAATGGGCCTGACTGTCCCTTCCCACCTCTCTGGGTGTCCCTGCTCAGCACCCCGTGTCACCCTGGAGCCACCATTCCCTGCTCCAGTGAGGCTGTGGCAGGGCTGGTCTCCAGCCCCCCAGCCCTGCCTGGCCCGGCCATGGGCCCTGCTGAGCTGGGTCCCACATCCCACCCTGGCCATGGGCCCTGCTGAGCTGGGTCCCACATCCCGGAGGTGCCTGGGGCTGGGGCTGCCTCAGCTCCCTGCTGCTCCTGGCTGGGGCAGGGGGCTGGGCCCTGGCTGCCAGCCCCTGCCCTGCCAGGCCCCTGGGGAACTGCCCCAGTGCTGGAACAGGCTGCATCACAGGCCTGCTTTCAGTTCTGCAAAAACATAGGCTTACATTCCTCGGCCTTTCTGAGGTAAAGAGCACATACATGCCAGCGCTGGAAAGGCAGAGATTTCCCATCCTTCCTCTCAGAGAGCAGCTGTCAGATTTTTGAGCAGCATCTCAACAGCAGCTGTCAGATTTTGTGGACTATTTCCTGACTATTTCCAATATCAGGTACCTTCATAATCTGTGGTTATTAATGTATTTTTAACTTCCAGCAGAATCTTCTAGTAGGTATGTCAAATAAATCGCAGTGTTCAAGGCTTGCCTAGTGCTTCTAAAACAGATTAGAAAGAGCTACAGGGAAAGCTGAAGCAAGTAAAAACTGCAAAACAGAACAACACTCAGTGCCCCAGAAGCAGCCTCAGGAGTGGAAGGATGCCCTCCCACAGTTGCTCTCCATGCTCTGGCCAGCACCACACAGCACATCTTCATCCCATGGGTTAACTTCTGACTCCAGCTCAACCTCTTGTCAGTGAGGTTCCCTTCTGCAAACCTATTTTCCACCCAGTCAGTGTTCCAGTTGCAAGACTGTGCAATATTTTCACATCCTGGGTGCAAGACACTGCATTTATTTTTGGTGAGCTTCATGAGGTTTCTCCTTATGAGGTCTCCAGCCTATCACATTCCTTTTCAAGGCAACCCTGTCCTCCAGCACACAGACTGTTCCTCCCACTTTTGGTGCTGTCTGCCTACTTGTTGAGGGTGTGTTCTACCCTATCATCCCGGTCATCAACCAACGTCAAAGTAGAACAATTTTGACCCCAGTATCAGTCCCTGGGAAACACCATTAATTACTAGATACCAACTTCACTACGAACACCATGAGCTCATTTCTGCACCCATATTACAGTCTAACTGTCTGGAAGAAACCTCCTCAGTTTGTCTGCTAAGATGCTATCAGAGAATGTGGCAAAAATCTTGCTACAGTCAAGGTCAATGACATCTGCTGCTCTCCCATTGTTCACAAGGCCAGCCATTTCATCACAGAAGATACTCATGCTAACCAGGCATGGTTTGCTGTTCATAAATCCATTATGGCCATTCACAGTCCCTTTCTGGGCCTTCATGCACTTGGAAATGGCTTCCAAATTAATTTGTTCCTAAACTTTCCCAGGAACTGACTTGAGCCAAGTGTCCTGGTTGTTCTGTAGATAGAGCTTCCTTTATGCACTTATGAAAGTGCCTTTTTCTTGTCACTGGGAAACTCCCCTAACCATCACTGTTTTCAAAGCTGATGGCACCTGGTTCTGCAATACAATCAGCCAGCTCCCTCAGCATGCAGTCAGCACCTATGGATATCTTTACATACAAAATGCTTAAGTAGGCCATAACTAGATCCTCTTTTAGTATGGTAGTGTGCCTCTCCCTCAAACTCAGTCAGTCAGCAGAGACCCAGAGATGTCTGGGGAAATACCAGCTTAGTAAAGACTGAGGTGAAGAAGGTAATTATTTGTGGTTTTCTTGTTCTCTTTCAACCACCCCATTCAGCAGTCAGTCTTGCTGACAAGGTACCTACAGAAAATGTTTTTTACATTTCTCACCAGGTTTAAATCCAGCTGAGCTTTGGCTTTTCCCTGCATGCCTGGGCAATGCCTCTGCATTCCTCCCATGTGACCTGGCCCCACTACCACCTCAAGTACACTATAGCCTCAGTGATGTGCTCTGCTTTCAACCAAGCTGGCTCCCAGTCATGATGGCTAGATTCCCTGCTTAAACATATTCAGGAGTTTTGGACAAAAGCAAATTATTAACTTATTATATACAAGCTTTTTGTTTATAAAATGTATAAATATTAGCAACAGCTATTTGGAATAGCTTTGATGTGCACAAGCCAAGAATATATCTTTGTCTTCCAGATTCATCAATAACAATAATTCTAAAAAAACAAAAACTAAAATACCTGTCTAAATCTTTCTTCTTCCTAGATTTCTCATATTTATTTCTTACAACTGGGTATCCAAGAGTCCTTCCTGCTTCCTTTGTGTACAGATGTATAGATAAAGTAACATGCCATCAGCCTGTGTAAGTAAAACATGGTAAGTGATCCAACAAGTAACATGCCTCTACAATAGTCATCTTAACTATTTTATTGACTATTAGAAATTCAAATTGCTTAACTTCAAATTGTTTTATCTTCATTAGTCATCTATTTAATTTTATTCTTGTAAGTCTTTTATTCTAATATATCTTGTATTCTAATACACCTAATGTGTATATACCTAATATGTTCTAATACACCATAGTACAGATACTGGAGTTGTGCTCATAAAAGCTATTGAGTCACTGATAGGTAGAATCATGCACATTTTTATGCTTCATTTCAATATCATATGTCAAACACAAATGACATCCTCTCATTTCCTGCTTTGACTGCCGTGTAAAATAAAAAAATCATGAAGAAAATTATTTTAAAAAAAAATTCCGAAGCAGTTTCTTACAAGGATTGGAAAAATCCATAGAAACCAAATCAAATGAATCATGAGATGACACATAATTATCTTTCAGCTCTCTTATTGTCTGTGTTTATGGCATGAAGGTTTTTCACCCTATGAACTGTATATCTCTTTAACCATGCATTCTGCCTTCCATCACCTCCTCACATCTCACAGACTGAGCAGGAGGAGGACGTGTCACTGTGAAAGCTACACAGGTAGCATTTAAGTAAGGACAGCAATTGGGAGAATTAATTTTTCATAAGTGATGTGTGGTGACTCAGTGCTTCTGTTTGGAACTACTCCACCTTTGAGATGAGAGCATGATGGAGAAACTCTCTCCCATCCAAGTGCCCACGGCCAGACTTGCATTCTGCTTTTGGCTCTGCTGTGTCACATTGACCCTAACCCCAACAGTCCTGGAGGTGTATAGGAAGCGTTTCAGCCTGACCATCCCACTCCCAAGACTGACAGCAATTTATGAATTTGTCAGATGTAATTTATTTAAAAGATACATAGAATAAGTGGGTTGCAAAATGTTACAAAATCCAGATACTCTCACAATGTAAGCTTGTAGCTGCAAGTCAAGTCTGAACCTGAGCTAAAAGACCCCCAGACACAGCAGTCAGTGTTCTGAATCCCTGTGCTGGTACCAAGGTGGGGTCACTGCCAGTCAGCCTCATTGGGATTCCCATTGCAGGTCTTGAGGCATAAATGTAAACTGTTTAGTAAATAGATATTGGTAAATCCAGTCTTTTGGTAAAGATGGTAAAGATCAAAGATGTATAAAACAAAGAGGCAGAAATGGATTATCATCAGATGCATTAATGTCTGAGTCTTTGAAATGAAAATCTCAAAAAAGAAAAAGGAAAATGTATATGTTTGTTTGTATATGTATATGTTTGTCAGCTGCCGTGGGTATCTGAGACTGACCAATAAGAACAAGATTTTTCCTATGTGCTCTTAAGAAATGTATGAAGCAATTATTTCTCAAGTGTTATACACGTGCTGTATTTATGATTATTGAGGCTACAGAAACTGTAAGGCATGCTCCCCCACGTTTTCTACTGTCTCATACTTATGCATCTCAGATCTCATCACTCACTATGCACAGAGCTGGGGGACACCAGCCCAAGCAGTGGATTCTCCTGGAGGAGCCAAGGACATGGAGGCTCAATGCTACAACTGTTTTCCAGAAATCATGATCCTAAATCATGTGCCAAAGTGCACATATGCTTCTGGGAGCAGGGGATGGATCTGCACTCATGTTATGAAACTCAGGACAAACATTCATGTATATATGGTCCAGCAGGAATCTGGATTCCTCGAAGATGCGTGAGGTGGAAGTAAGGTGGATTTCTAGTCTCCTGGTGCTCCTTGCAGGATTAATACTCCACTTCTTCTTCCAAGTATTGAAGTGGGAGCCCTATATCCATAACTTCCCAGGGTTGGATCAGCAGAGCTTATGCTGGTTGCTCACTGGAGGTTGACAATGGGACATTGGCACCATGTGCATGTCACCTGGGCAGGAGGTGGTGCAGATGAGAAGCAGATGCCAGGATGTCACATGAAGCCCAGGCTGAGCCTGGACCCTCAACCTGCACCAGCACATGTTGGGTATTTGGTTCTCTGCTGCTACCCTGAAGTGGGACAATCCCTCATCTTTTTTCCACTTTGGATTCAGTGTGCTTCACATTGCTCAGGAATCCAGACATTTCCAGGGAAGGCTGATCCTGCTGTGCCTGTGCAGGACCAAGGACAAGCATGAACAGTAAAGCTGCTGATCCCAGGAAGTGCCAGAATGATGATGTGCTCAGTTAGCTCATCCAGTTGAAAGAGTGAGGATGGTGTGAAGCATCTTGGCTGGGATGGTGCTGTGCCCTATGGCAGTAGAGCCAAGGGCCAAGTTGACCTTCCAGACTGACTTCCACACTGACTGAATGCCCCCAGAGACATAATCTTGATATTCATCAATTATTTATCAGGAAATAAATTTATAAATTATTCCATAAAATTATACTCTTCCTTACACAAATCAGTTATTAAACAAAATAAGAAAGCAAGAATAACCCCAAATCTCTGGCTATTGTTGTTAGGGTGCTGCATAGAGCACTTAAAAATCTGCTGTAGTTCTGGCACTGGCCATTCACTAACACTGACAAGGTATAGAGGAGGTAGCAGCCAGTCTGAACCCAATACTGAGTGTGACCAGCAGTATTGCCTATAATTCAGAGTGTTTAAGCAAGTTATGAACCCAAAACCTGCTCAAAGTCAATTGAAAGGTTTTCTTTGCTAGGATTTTAATTCTCTTTGTTCAGAGAATTAAAATCAAGGTATGGCTAATCTCCACCAATGCTTTTATTTGTCCTAAAGTCTTTGGGCATGTCTGTTTTTACCAGAACAATTCTTGGGACACCTACAGTGGTTATTTTTTGTGGTCTAAAGTGGGCTTCTCATTACCTAAAACTGTTTGGATCCACCTGCTAGTAGTCTTTCCATCCAAGTCCCAGTCCAGTGTGCAGGTACAGAAGATGTTTACTAGAATCATGTTGTTATCTTGCATCAAATATTATTAAAAGTTGCACTATGAAAAGTTCTTCTATGGCTCTGAGATCTTATTTCTCAGATATCAGTAGTTTTCTTGACAGGACTATGCTTTTTTTTTTTTTAATATTAAAAAATGTGGTTTCGTCATGTTCTTAGTCTTGATTTTCTTGCATAATTTGGCTTCCAGAGAACAATTGGCAATTACAAAGCAATGTTTCTAGTATAAATATTTCTCATAAAATCATGTTCTTTCTTCATTGTTTCTTTCCCTTTCAAACCCTTCAGATTTCCCCCTCTTCTTGATTTTCCTTTAAATGCATATTCCTGAAAACATGGCAATACTGCCAAGGGAATCTTTGCTTTTCTTGACATTGCATTGTACCTCTAATTTTATCTATTCTCATAAAACAGAGAGAATATTTCTGCTGAAGAGCAGAGACCAACAGAAACATGAATATCAGAACTGGGAATAGAAATATCACCAGAAATCAAATCTTCCTTTAAATGCTCTCCGTATGAGGAACAACACACTGAATGAGGAGAAAAATTCCTATTGTCTAACCATGTTGCAGACTTCCAGGAAGGCTTTATTAAGTTTATTTTTGCCCCCACATACAAGCTGTTTCAGATTAGCTTTAAAAACTGTACGTGCTTTCTTACATATTTATGTGACTACAGTGCTTAGTTTAGGTCTCAGCTGCAGGCAGATGAGCAATTCTAATGCTGCAAGGACAAAAAACATGTATGCAGGCAGAGAAGGTTAAAATTAGATGGGCTGTTTGCTACTTGTCACATGCTGTTTTAGATTGCATCGGCAGCTCCATGCATGCTATACTATAAAAAGATTAGTCAAAGCCAATGAAAGGAAAACACTGAAATTGTAACACTCTGGAAAGGAAAAAGAAAAATAACTGTGTACCATTAACAGTCCAAATATTTACCCTCAAGCATTTTTTTTAATCTCTTTATTGGTGTTTTGCCCACTTTATTAAAATTACAAAGTTACAGTGTTTAATTGTAGGCCAAAAAAAAATTACAGTACAATATATTGTACTGTAATTGTATTGAATAATTACAGTACAATGCTCCCATAGAAAGGATAAATAGTTAAAATTAGCATGTGTGATCATCCATGTGATCATCCAAACCTATGTTTGAATCACTGATTCTAATAAAAGAGATGTGTACAGCAAGACAAACCACAGTGACATATGGTTACATTAAACAGACACAGTAAATCTCTCACAGCACCTGTAGTTTATAACTGAGAGAACTGGGAGGGATTGGGGCAGAATCTTAACCTGACAGAATTCTAACTGCTTGATAAGGTTGATTCAGTTAGAAAATAATTCCAAATATTAGGGAAAATATTTCACATTCCCATCCTATATGTAAAAAATAAAGCAAACAAAAGTGTTTTGAGATCATAGTTTTATCTAATTTTCTATCTTTCCTGAATTAAAAAATTTAGTATTATATTGTGACTCTTGCAATATGTGGATTTTATTAACATATCAAAAAATGAAGAGAAACTTATTTGATTATTGGATTATATTTCAGAAATCAAGCCTTAAATTATCGTTAATTTAGTGATCTTTAATGATAGTTACCTATAAGATTTTTTAAATAATTAATTTTCACTATCGCAGGAAAAAATGTTGGATCAAATATTTCAATGAAAAGGCTTTGCCAAAAGAAGAGTGGTTTTTTGATGTAAAAAGCCTTAGTAGTTAGGTCAGAAATATAGTATCACTTTGCATAAGCATTTTTTAATTATTTAATATCTTGCTAAATCTTAATTTTCAAAACCATTCTTTCTTTAAGAATGTTTTCTGTATTTTTCTTTCCACAAGGATGAATCAGTTATTTGAAAAATGTATCTTTTGCTACATTTATAAATGGGTTATAAGTAAACTTTATTTATACATTTAATTCTGGCTTTTTCTAGTAGGTAGAAATAGCCAAAAATTTCTATGTAAAGTTTACATTTAATCAGAATGTATAGTCAAAAGAAAGGCCCACTGTACTCAATGTAGTGAAAATTCAATTTCAAAATTGAATCAGTTCTTATAAGTGAGCAGATAAATAAATTAGTTTCATGTAAAAACAAAACAAAACTAATAAAGCAGGCTGGGAATTCATTATTGGCTGCACCAAATCCCCTTGCAAAGAGTTTTCCATGAATAAAAGTTGTAGATATTGCCTGAAGAGTTAGAGACTTTAAGGACAAGACAGAAAAGGAGTCACAGTGAGAAGAAGAAATTGTAAAAGGTCACATTAGGATAGTTTTGAAGAAAAAGAGTTTACTGAATTTGCATCATTTGACAGAAGAGACATGGTCTTTTCTACGATGTTCAGACAGTGCAGGGAAATGGTAGAGGATATTACAGACTGATCCCACCACCCTTTTCATATGCTATGAAGCCAGATCCTTCCTCATGTGGGCTCTTTAGTCTTCAAAGTGAACTCCTTACATGCTGACTGGTTACTACTACTTAAATGGGCAATGAAAATAGTCTGAAAATATACTCTAAACCATAAATACATACAGCATTTTTAAAACTGAAAGTAATAAACTGTTAAAGGGATTAGAATAATAAACAGAGGAATAATTACTCTGTTTACCAGGGTACAGTGTATTCTTTCTAAAACATCCTGCCTTGAATAGCAAACAGTTTCAGAAGCTTCAAAAATACCTAAATAAGAAATAGGAAATCTCCAAGATTTAGAAAGGGAAAGTGGTAAGAAATTACTTAAGTAGTTATTGACTAACAAACTGATAACACAGTCTTCAACTGCATATATCAGGTTCCCTGTTTACAATTCCATTACATAATCTAATCAACCTATCTTAAAATATATGTATGGTCAAGCTTAGCAGATGGCCATCTTTCTCTGCTCAAAAATGTCTTCTAAAGCTGGTCTCTGAATAGCAGTTGGCAGGAAAAATATGCAGGTGGCTGAAGTAACTTTAACGTACATCCATTACTGATACTGAATTAAATGGGATAGATAATTAGGCATCATAATCACTGATGATTAATTACAAACAACAGACATAAAATGTGTATGTTTCATATGTTAGTTCTTCAAATGGACTGCTAAGGAAGCTGGGCATTGAATAAAAAGATTAAAACCCAAAATAGATATGCTGCTGGCCAAAACAAAACCAAGAAAAAAATCCATAACTAGTCAATACAACAGATATCTCTTGCACTGTAGCCTGAAGGTCAGTCATCTGTGACTCTGATGGCATGTCAAGAAGAGTGATTTGCTTCAGATGAAAAGAAGTCTGCCTGTAATTGAAATATAGCCAGTCTGCTTTAAATTTAGATCCCTTTTTTCCCTCAGAAAACCAGGAGACAATCTGTATTGAGTACCCACAGGTGTAATAAAGAACACAGCAATTGAGCATGTATTAGAGAGCTGAAATAGCTTTAGGCTACCTATGGTTGGACTACAAAGATATAGCAGTGGTTCCTAAAGCCGTTCAAAACAGTTATGGACATCATTAAATTATAAGTTGCATTCTGGACTGGTGTATCATCTATAGCACTATGTCAGCACTGCAGAACAAATAGATGTCTATCCTTTACCTGGGCCTACTGGCCTCCACACCAGTGCTACCTAATGCCACACATTAGCACCACACATGCCCTTTCGGGCCCTCTGAATCCTCCTTCAGGCTGCTATTAGTGGTGCCAGAGTTTGTGTATCCCTTTAATGTAATGGAATTCTTCTCCAAAATTGCTGAATCTACACACAGATCAAACACAGCATCAGCATACAGGTGATGCTTAAGCTAAAATAATTTCCTGTTTTGATGAGAGGCCCATACTGTATTATCTACATACTCACTGAAATACATGTTAATAGAGAACAAGGGAGAACATGAGGATTAAAAAACTCAATGTCTTTCACTAAACTTTAATTAGAGGAAGTTTCAAAAGAATATGCCATGTTTCCTTTTTTCAGTAAGGATGTTCCCCTTTCCCTTTAACAAGCAAACATCAATGATACTCATCAAAAAGGGATCTAATGTGTCTGCACCACCTTGTTTATTGTATCAGTTTATCTGTGGCATAGTAATTACTGTAGCATCTGAGCACAGCATCAGCAATGACAGCTGTACCCTAGTGTGATGAACAGCACATTGATCACTCACATGAACCTCATCAAATGTTTACTCACATCTTCCTGGTCACCAGACTCAATTATTAATTCTATTTTTTGTCACTACAGAAGTGACGTCCTGCAGACACTGTATACTTTCCAACAAATAACCCTATCCTGGTCCCATAGGATTCCTGAGTCTGAGTTTGTGATTTTTTTTTTCAGTTAAAACTCTGAAAAGGTAGAGGAGTGGATTAAGGTAGAGCACACAAGAGATGCCAGAAGGAAAAGATAGTTGGGTACAAAGAGCCATGGTACTTACCTGTCTACTGACAACATATTCTTCCTATGGGAAAATCAACTTTCAGTAATTGTAACATTATCAAATTGTTCTAAAGAGTATTGTAGGCAAAGACTCCACCCTGCTTCAGGTTTAATCATGTTTTGGTTTTGTTTAATTGTAGTTTCTAGGCATACCTATTTTGAAATGATGTGTTTTTAAAGTATTTGGAAAACAGTGAAATATCTTCACTTTCTCAACTTACCATGTCTCACAGACTTTTTTTTTATTATTGTTTTCTGTTCCCCACCAGTCCACTCAGGCTTACAATAAAATGTCCTTGAGAAATTTCACTTGTGATACATCAGGAATATTGAATGTACCCAGCTACTCAAGGGAGTAAGATTAAACCATCTCCACTAAGCTGGTGCAACTCTAGTTGAGAAGGAAGATACCACTCCTAATTTCAAAACTAGCTGTCTTAATGAACAGTTTTGCTCTAAAATGCTGGATTAATGAGTTTGATATATGATTTCAGTGGATTGCATCTGACTAACTGGACCCATGGCTTATAGCAATACTGCATAAGAGTAATTGTGCATGAATGACACATTTTTCTGATGTATTTTTGTAGTGTTCCAATTTATGCAACTGCCAGATGATAGAAAAATAAAACTGGGAATAAGGAGACGAGAAACTGAAATGGGTATTTAAATCCCTTGGACTGTATTATCATTCTGACATTTTAAGACAATGTAAAATTGTGAAATCTGAATTTCATGAATGTTACAAGAGTTTTGCAATTTAATTTGATCATTATAATAGGTGAAGGCAAGGCATGTTACCAAATACATTTAGTTCTCAGTGATTTATATTTTGTGACTTCTTTACATAAAGGAGAGATATAAACTATGTTTATGGACCTGAAACAAAAATTCCTGTATTTATCTTGAGAATAAAATATACATAGTCTATTTAACATCTAGACTTGTTTAAAATGGCTCTATATCTTATCTCTTTTGTATTATACCTTTATATAATTTTGCCTCTGAAATTTATAATACATACAAATGTCCATTAAAAGTTGTATTAAAAAGATAGGATAATCTTTGTGACGGATAGCCAATTTCACTAAAAAAGAATTAATGATTTTCTGCAGAAACAGATAGCAGTGATCAAGTTTAATTAAAAAAAGAATTAATTAAATCATTAGGAGTTAACTTTAGCCATGCAGAATTTTGAAGCAAGAACTCTATTAGGGAAGTGCATTGATTTAATTGCATTTTTTATACTCTTCGTCAAAATGTCAAAGGTATGCTCTGAATTGTATATTATCTGATGGCTTGATTATTTGCTTGTTAATAATTGTATCACTCATCTGGAAATACTCTTCTGACATTTAGCTTTACTCTGTTTGCTTTTTAAAGTGAGACGTGATTTAGCTGGGGCAAAGAAAAGAACATGAAGAAGGAAGCATATGGAATTAATTATTTACTGTGTAGAACTACATTTACATTACTGTGTTAGACCAGATCAGCTGGGGTTTTTAAACTCCTACAGGCTATGGATGTAGATGATGCCCTTTTTGGATTTATCCGCCCTCTGCCTGCCCTCTGTGCTTGCTCCCACTGCTGATCTGCCAAGAGCCCTCCTCACGTTTCCCTCAGGAGTTCCAGCTCAGCACTGACTGTTTGGAGAGCCAGGCTAACAGTTTAGGTCACTGCAGTGTCCAGACCAATAAAAAGATGCAGGGCTAATACCATATTAGTGAAGCTAAGACGTGTCACTGCAGGTGAGCAGTCCTCACGGGAGCTATTGCTGCAGAGCATGGCAATGCCTTACACAGAGGCTTTGGAAAGGATACACATCCACAGCTAAACTTTTATGTAGTCTTCAGGATTTAGTGTGGGCAGGTCATAATCTGGCTAAATTACACCTTTCAGCGATGATGTTCCCATGCAGACATAAAATGATTTGGTCATACAAACCCTGACAATGTTGTGCAAGATCTAGGTGGGAGCTAGCTCTCAATAGAAGAGCAGAGCACTAATCCCAGCATGCTCTGAGTTCTGCACTGGATGGCTTACCATGCTGGATCTAAGTTAGTGTCTGCTTTGACCTGTCTAGGCTTGTTCAGCAAACAGGGAAACTGGCCTGCTGGCCTGCTGACAGCACAAACGAAATTTCAAAGCTGGATCTGGTTGCAACAAATACTTTGTTTGGGGTAATATCTTCAACATAATAACCAGTCTGTAGAAGACAAAGCTCTAGGAGATCTTATAGAAGCCTTCCAGTACCTAAAGAGGGCCTAAAAGAGAGCTAGAGAGGGAGTTTGCACAAGGACATGTAATGATAAGACAAGGGGGAATTACTTTAAATTGAAAGACAGTAGGTTTAAATTAAATATTAGGGGGAAATTCTTTACTGTGAGGGTGGAGAGGCACTGGAACTGGTTGCCCAGAGGAGTTGTAGATGCCCTATCCCTGGAAGTGATCAAGGCAGGTTGAATGGGGCTTTGACAGCCTGGTCCAGTGAAAGGTGTCCCTGCCCATGTAGGGAGCTCAGAAGTTGATGATCTTTAAGGTCCTTTCCAACCCAAAAAATTCTATGCTTCTATAATAATACAGTTCCATTTTGTACTGCAGAATGGACTTTTAGCAGTTATTATTGGGCATGGATAGACAATTTTCCCAAACTATTTCCTATCAGGTTACAAACAGACTGCATTCCATTAATTTCACTGCTTAGTGGTTAATATTAGCAAATAGTTTCTATTTCCAAGGCAATTAGTGGGGGGAAAATGATTGTAACATCATATTTCTTATCACTGCTGCTTGTCCGGCATGGATGGACATGATAGAGGAGAAACATTACACTCATGTCCTTAAAAATATTATGTCTAATATATTATGTAGCAAATCATAAAAATTAATAAATTGTCTCAAGTAAGTAAATTGAGAGTCTTCCAACCCTTTAAGTCATACCTCATTTCCCACAAGATCTCAGTAGATCAGGGATTCAAGTTTCACTGCGGTGCATACCATCCAAGTCCAAGCAGAGAGCTTGGAATTGCCACCGCAGAGCTCCTCGCCACAGCACCCTGCCTCAAGATCTGAGAGGTGCAGAACTAATGAATTGTTTTCCAGTAATGTTTAGACACATCATAGTAAATGATTGCAATTTAAATATTTCCTATTGTTGTACTGAACACTACGTCAAGCAGACAACAGATGTGCTGATTCTTCTTCTCCAGCAAGCTGAATTAACATTCATCCCTCTCCCATTGCAAGAGACTGGTGCTGCATTACCACAGCCTATTCGAACACTGTCGATAATTTAAATGAAGTCAGAGCCAAGATAAGATAAGAAAAGGGGCAGAGTCATGTTTCCAGTTGCTGCTTTGCAAATCACAAAGCAGAATTTCTCATTTAGAAGGGGAAAAAATGTAAAGAAACCTCAAAGTAAAAAAACCCAAAGCAATTAAAATGAAAAGAAAAAGCTAGAACAGGAACTGCCACATCCCAGAATTAAGCACTGTGTCTGTCTGAGTTCAAATGTCAAATTTGCTACTTGAATGGTGTCTCAAAGGTGCTGTATATCACGTAGTAATTTCTGCACTGCTTTCTCCTGCCACCTTCTACCAAGAGTACATGTCAGAAAATTAAGCCCAAGGTTTTATTTAGATAAATACAGGAGGATGTATGACTGATGATAGACATAATTTAATATATTGCTCCATCTTTTCGCCTATACTCAATGCACCAAAGTTATCATTAAAGAACTTTGATTAAACTTATCCAACATGGGTAAAATTTGTTGCCAGTACTGTGATGCTTGAAGATTTTAAAATATATTTTGGTTGTTAAAAATTTATGTACTTTTTGAATGCATAAAATAAACTTTTCCTGTTAATGGAATTTTCCTGTGATCATGATCCATGAGAAAACAAATACAAAAACTAAAATAACCCACAAAAAGTGAGACATTTAGTGGATATATTAATTTCTGTATGCTTTATATAAGAGTATAACATACTCTCCTCCTGTATACCTTTAACATACCCTGTATTTGTAATGATATAGAACTTTCAGAAGATCTTTATATGTATTAAAAGCAAAGTATATTACTAGAAATTATATCCTATAAAGTATAGAGCCATAGAGTCACAGAATTACTTAGGTTGGAAGAACCTTAAATATTGTCGACTTCAAACCCGCTTGCCTTTCATGATCATCGTGATCAAATGGTTTGGGTTGGAAGGGACCTTTACCTTCATCTAGTTCCAACTCCCTGCTGGGGACAGGGACATCTTCCACTAGATCAGGTTGTCAAAACTTCATCCTACCTGGCCTTGAAGACTTCCAGGGTTGGAGCATCCACAGATGACTGCTGGTTCTTAAGCATGCTAAGAAAAATATAATTTATAATGGAAAAACCTATAATTCCCAACAGTTTGGATTTATTATTAGGAGTTGCCAAATGGGAAATCCAGCAGAGGCAAAGCTGTCTGAGTCCCACATCTATGGGGGACTGCCAACAGTGGGGCTGAGCACATACACCCACATGCTTCTAGGTGTGCATGCACATTTACACGTGATAACATTTAATTCTTCAGAGGTGAAGAATTAAATAACTGGTGCATGTGTATTTCACTGACTTGTGTTCACTATGTGAAATGCCAGGGTGCTCTAGATGGCACTAATGCCATTTTCACTCTCATCTCTTCTGGTACCTTTTCTGATCTTTTTCTCCTGTCTTACCTGGTGGTTTTGCTCATGAAGTCATGGCAATCTCACCTTCTACTCACAGTACATAATTTTTGTGTACATACATCATTTGTATTACAGATGTAAGCTAAAAGAAGTGACTTCTAAAAGTTCCAAAGGTGGGGAAAAAGGTTAATATAGCAATAGTTTATTTTGGTAAAACCTCGGCATTTTTTAAAGCTCAGTAATGGTAATTTGAAAAACATGTATTTCAGGAAGAAAACAAAGGGTTTCTGCTTTCCTTCCTCACCATTTTCATATATAACAGGCAATATATGAGAGGTATAGCATACATGAGGTGTATTTTTCATAGGCATGGAAGAAACACAGCACTCGGTCCATTTCCAAGGAGCAGATATCAAAAAATGAATTGAACTGGTGACAGAGGCAGGAGAGAGGGAACACCTTACAGAAGAATTAAATCTCTGCTAATGATCGCAGGCCATATACATTCGGGTGTCTGTTCTCGTTTGTTTTGTAAACCTTGTGTTCTTGGTCACCCGTAAACCTTGTGCTCTTGATCACCTGACTCCAAAGTGAAGAGGACCTTACACAGGACAGAGAGGGCATCAGCTCTGAAGAGAAAGCAACTGTTAACCTTCTTCCATTCCCTCCCCCTCCTTCCTTTCTTTGTTCCTTTCTCCCTTTCTTCCTCAGAAGACATTTTCGTGCTGTATCTGAGTGAGGTTCTGATAACTGGCCTCCCCCTCAGAACTTCACTGATAGTGCATGCTAAAAGTTATTTAATACTAATTGCAGATTATTTAAGGCATAGAGGCCTGATCCACTGCAGAAGCATCACATCATTAATGTAAGTGCAGTGATTGATATCCGCACTCTGCATCTGCATTTGGCTGTAACAAGCAATTCAGCTAAGAGAATGCATGTTCTCTAACCCTTGGTATCATCACTCACTGCTCTGTGGAATGCTCTCAGCCAATGTATAGTGAACATTAAAATATGAAACAGTCTAACACTTGGAAACATTTCCCAGTACAACTCAAGTTGACGTGGCAGGGAAGGCACACTGAAGGTCTGTATTCTTTCCTATTTCACTCCTTTCTTTCAGAAATACCACAGAGAAAATGGGATACAAGCAGCAGTGGGGTCATGAAATTTCTGCCATACTGAAATTTTTGGGGGTTTAACCATTGTGTCATCACTGCTCAGAGCTGGGTTGCTTTTGCTCTGGAGCTTGGCAAAACAGAATGAAATGAATTGGCCAAGAATTGAGTGTTGGCAATTCAACTGTTGGCCCAGCAGTCACAGATGTTTTCAAGGCAGCTCATGTTGTGCTGTTCACCAGCATAGTCAAAACTAGAAATATTCCCCAAACAGTTGTCTTTAATTGGGTTTAAATGGATGGGTTATGGCATATGTATCACCAGATATGAAACTAGCAAGCACGATAATAGAAAAACCCATCAGAAACTTGGGGGCTACTGTTCTGTGTGAAGGGATTAATGGAATACAAGATGCCTTCAATATCCAGAGTTCTGTTATTAGGTTCATGCCAATACTTTGTTCTCTGCAGCATCATAAATGATGTGTCATGCCAACCCTGATTTTAGGCAACCCAAAGAACCACCTGCTGCCTTGATTGCAGACGCCTTGTCCTGACATGTGCCAGCAGGACAAGTGGCAGCGTAATGGTGCTCAGAGTACCATGCTGGAATGTGATCCTGGACAACTGACAACAAACTGGGTCTGTTTGCTTTCTTGTTTGGATACTGGGCATGATTTCCCCTTCTCAATATCTTTGTGAACAAAGAAACAGCTTTGCAGCACCAAATACTTAAAGCTGTCAAAGCTGCATTGTCTGTCTCAGCAAAGATGATAAGGAACACCTGTATGAATTTTAATTCCCCATCTTATCAGTAACATGTTCACATGTAACTGATGTAACATGTAACACATTCAATGATCTTAAAGTTCACTGGTGCACTTGCCTTGTATTTAAATACAGCATTTTTGCAGGCATCCAATATGAGTGAAATAGCTGTCTGACTGTGGTGAAAAATGAAAATGTTGCACATAACTTTGCCACATCCCGATTTTACATTATTTTGCCCTTATTCTTAGAAGAGTATCACTAGCATTGAAGGAATAAATCCTGTTGCACATGAACCTGATAGGGGAAAATAGGGTTTTGTAAAGTATAATGTAATTCCCTGCTTGCAGTACACAGCCATAACTGAAAAGTAATGACTTTTATCTAAAAAAGGAATCCATTGTGCTAGCTGAATCTCTGAGACAGTCAACTTCTGCATATAGTAAAATTCTGGAATAGAATTGTTTTCCACTGGAAAGTTGATTATTAATTATCTGCACATTATCTTTCAAAAATATATATGAATGTAAGGACAGGGTCCCAGCAGGAAGAGTAGTGATTTAAATCCTTTTCAATAGGCTAAAACTTCATAAATACTGTGATATTTAGACATAAGCATAGAGAAAAGATCTTCCCATCCCCCTGTGCAAGCAAAACGTTCCCATCTCTTGTAATAGATTGCATTCAATCACTGTCTGCTGCTAGGCTGAAGGGTTTTCCCATCTCTGCAAGCAGAATAATAGCATGAGCAAGGAATAAAGGCTGAGCAGAACTGGCCTGTAGCATGGGAAAAACATCCTCTGAGCACTGCTGCAGAAGCAAGGGATTGTATGACAAAACTGACCCATAAATTTCACACTCTTTGTGCAAAAGAAATACAGGCAAACCAATCTTACCCCATGCTAATAATCACTTTCCTCTTCTCCTTCAAACTCACTTTCATCCTTTCTTGTCCAAAGTGAGGAAAAGGTAGTTTGAACTAAGAATGATCCGACCAGCCAGTATGGGGGGTTGCATGAAAGGGACTGGCATGTGCTGTACCTTTGCACACATGCCAGTTTTGGACAGGTACCCATTGTTACGTGAGGCTCGTTGCTCACAGCGCAGTAGAGCCAGCAGCCTGAGCCAGGTTGCTGAGACTCTAAGGGGTTTCTAAAGGCAGATCTATTGGCAGCAGTCCTGAGGGTGACACATTCATGTTGACTCAGAGCACAGCACATTAGTCCCATCAATACTAGCTCACAGCTCTCTGCACCACACAGCAGTAAGTAGTACAGCTGTACCTATGTACCTATCGATCATCTCACACTTTGCATCCTCTTTACCCGATTCTTGCACTCGTGTCTAGCTATCTTAACACCATGATAAGCTCCTCAGTGTGTAGACTTAATACTGGACAATTCAGTGTTGCATTTTGAAGATTAAAAACATTTTCTTTCTTACTGTCATCCAAAGTTGTATCTCAGGGTCATTTTTCAGCTAAGTAGTTGCATGGTTAGTCCTGGCTTCCCATACCAGTGCACAGGATGGATGCACAACAACTTGTGTAAGACACCATTTTGATCTGACTTTAGCAACAGTTAATTTGATTTAGCAGTGACAGGATAAGCTCCTTTGGTGTTTGGTTTGTGTACACAATGGTAAAGTATCTTTGCAGGCATTCAAGAAAATCTCTGTTAATAGAGACTATTCTCTGAGATGTTAATGGCAGCTTGCTTTGGATTTGTACCAGCACTAAAGCCAAACACCTGCTTCTGCCTGTGTTGTTCTGGACAGGGAGTGGGATGGGGAGAACCAAGTTATTGCCCATTTCAACTCCACCTGCAATGATGAAAATAAAAAGATTAGACCCAATGTACAGGAAACCACAAACAGACAGAAAACCAATTACTCTTACTGTCTTGACCAGACACTAGTAAAAGCCATTATCTTGACTGGAACTCTTTTGTTTACCTGAGAAAATACACTGGTTTTTCCATAGCAATACTTCAATAATCCAAAAGATCTGGCAGTTAAAAAAACCTGAATTAATGGATAAGTTTCACTTGCTTTGTAGCTGTGTCAGCATCTGGGTCTCCTGTTTTCCAGCCTACTTTTATAAGTCTAAGAGCAGCAATGCAGCATTTCAAATCCTAGACAATGTGAGACTTATAATAAAATAATAAGAAAAAAAAATGTTATAGCAGACACGGTAGATGACGAGGACTTTTCTTTCATTTTATTAGTGAGTTGCAAAATTTATTTTGTGCCAGAACTGGCTGAAGTAATACAGTAGCATAAAATTGAACAATAACCTGAAAAACACATTTTTTTTTTCTGTAAGTGGCAGTATTTGTATGACTTTTGGTTGTGAGTTGAATTTGTGATGCTTTCACTCATCCTTCTTTATAAAAGGAGTACTACATCTTTTCACTTCGGCAGAAACCTGAACCAGTTCATATGTGAGGTAGCTGAAGAGAAAAACAAATCAATGTTCTTCTGTTGGAGATACAAAGTGGCCTACCCTAGACACATCATCTCACTTTTCTCCAGGGCAATCAAAACCTAAAACACTTTCAGATTCAGTGGAATTGAGATGGCTTCAATGGTTAGTGAAATTTGGAAGCAGACTGACCGTAGTAATGATGAAAGTATTTGCCCTCAGATGCAACTTTCTTTTCACCTTGGAATGACATTAAATGCTATGCAAGGGCCAGAAACCTTCAGAATATTATTTCTCATATATTAACTTGGAAAAACATAGTATTTTATTGCAAAAGCCTTTTATTTCCACTGAGTCTATTCAAATGCTTGCCTGATATTAGAAAAGCAAGATGTCTCTTTGGACTTTGCTGTTTCAGGATAGCATTTCACTTGTGTATTTCCATTTTCATACCTTTCAAATTATTATGAACTTTAGGATCTTAAAAATCTCAGCACTTCAGAAGCTCCTATCTAAGCAATTGTTTCTCTTTCAAGACAGTGTTTTTTAGTCCAAAATATAGGTACAGCTGTTTAAACAAATGATCTGACAGTACTGAAATTGTGCAATATGATTTAAATTTTGCAAAGATGCATTTTTTTAACATTTGAGGTTGTAAACTTAAAAGAAGCTTTGGCAAGAATCAATGAAAGAATCAATGAAAGACCATCAGGGTATCTTAATGATTTTCAAATTCTAACTGAATATAAAATACAACAATTTAAATAAAAAATAACACACGGTTGTTTGTATTAAAGCCTCCTACTAACATATTCAAAACTAAAAATATCATAGACTTGAGATTATGTACATTACATATTTTTGTACTCCCATGCTTTAGAAACGTCACTATTGACTGACACCAAAGATGTACACAAAGTATTTAAAACATTTCCACTAACAGATGTGCATTTTCAGGAAATTGAGTAAATAAATTAGATTTATGCTTTAATTTACCTTCAAATCTCAACAAAGTCTTTTTTTTTCCTCTATTCTTCTTGGGTTTTGTTTATTTTTTTTGGGGTGGTATTTTTGGGGTTTTTGGGTTTTTTGATTGTTTTTTTTTTTAATGTGATTGCAATCACAATGGTGGGGATCTCTTGTGCCAGTCCTATAACAAACCAGTACAGGACTCATGCTCTTTAAGCTCTGGCCTCAGGGCATACACGACTGTTTATGTCCTTGACAAACACAAAAGAGCAAAGGAGTGAGCAAAACAGGGTTGAATCCCAAAAGGTTTTTCTTCTCTTTCCTTCCATCTTGTCACACCACACTTCTCTGTCTCTCTCTCTTCTCTTTTCAAACTTATTATGAGGGCTGAGTGCTCATTTGAACCATCAGTCACATGCTGTAGACTAAATCCATATGGATTTATTGTATTGCTGTGCTTCCCAGCTCTCAGAAGGATATACTCTCATTTTAAAAAGAACGGTAAATCTTATACTACATAATCAAACAGAAGATTGGGAAAGACACTTTACACAAAAGACAATGATAAATAGCAACATAGAAAGTGGGGGGAAATCATCTAGTTGAATATTTTAACTGTTGTTTTTAGGTTTGGCCTCAAAAATTTTCATTTATGTTTCAGAAGTTAACCCAGGCAGTCCTGGGTTAACAGTTGGACTTGATGATTTTAAAGGCTTTTTCCAACCTTGACAATTCTATGATTCTGTGATCTAGGGTACTCAATGCACAGCATAAGAGAACTGTTAATGTTAAGTGCAACCTAGGATAAAGCAAAATGGATTTCAGTATAAGAAAATACTTAGCATTAAGGTCTGATCTGCTGGGCTATGGAACATCCTTCCAACAGCCAGGGCAGAAGGCCCCAAAGCAGAAATCACTTGACACGTGACCTGGCCACTGCTGGGTGTTAGCAGGAGCAAGCCCTGGGCGTCACTGAGAGGAGGGCGAAATTTCACTGTGGGTGCAGCTGTGGCCAGAGACACAAGGTCCCAGCCCTCCCATGACAGGGCAAGGAAACAACTTGGAGAAAACTATTTTCAGAGACTCCACAGAAGAGTCCACCCAATACCCTGCAAACAGGGCACTTTCGAGCTCATCACTGCCTAGGAGAACTTGCTCAAACAGTACTGCTGCTGCACTGGGAAAAGTGTAATTGGTTTCTATTGATGCCTTCCCAAAAAGGGTGAGAATTGAAATTGTCAGATGTTGACATGATTATTAAGTATTACTGCATGGAGATATTTAGGTTTGATTCATGGGAACTTGCTAAAGAGCAGTGACAGTTAACATAAATTTATTTCCCGTAACTTCTCTTGGCATTAGAGTTTTTAAACAAATCTTTAAGTAGATTACTTTCTTAAACCCTAGCCAAGAGACTCAGAATTATTTTTTTGCATCTCCTTCCCTCATTCTCTTTCCCTTCTGCCATTCATTTGATGAACACTAATATCAAATGAAAGCACATATGCTGTGCCCTTGACACTTGCAGCTCTTTCTTATGTAAAGAAAAGCAAAACCAAATGCAGTTTTCTCTACAGAATCTGTCTTTCTCAGCATTTCTAACTGACTCTTGGTGCTTTGTTCCAACATCCTATGGACTATATCTCTTCCATATCCTTGTTTCTTCTTTTTTTTTAGAAGGGTAATTAACATGCTGTATTTTAAATCCTGGTTTTTTTTCTGCAAGCCTGCATTGCAGTTTTCTAGTGGGTTCTCTGCTTCCCTTTTTCCTTTTGAATGTGCTTCCACCTTTGGATCATCACCTCTACAACTACTACTTCTCAACTGATCAATTGATCTCCTTGCATTAACTCTGTTCCCATCTTTACTTGCACAGTTCCAACACCTAACCTGTGTCCATTCGTTAAATCCCATCTCTAGCCACTTCAGAGGTCCCTTATTTAAAGTCAGGGCATCTAAACCGAAACTCCTGTGGCTGTGTCTGAAACTACTGACAACAGCAATGGTATGAAGGTTTCCCTGTATCACTGTTAGCGTGCTGTGTGTTAAAAAAGCCAGTTCCTTATTTTTGCATCCACCTAATACCATGCAAGCTGAAGGTAGCGATAGCACTGAGTTCCCAATCTTGAGCAGCCTTTAGAGAGCCTTTGCTGATAAGAGGAAGCTGACCTTTTAAATGCTATTGCTATATTTTTATATCTTTCATTTATTCTCCATACACAATTTGTTAATTTTCCCCCATTTCCAAACAACCAAAAAATTATCATTATTTGTCATATGAAGAAAAGTAGCTTTTAACTTATCTTCTGTGAATCCTACAAGTATTGCATTCATTTATTATGTAATAAAGTTTAAAAGCTACTTTAAATTGTTTTGACCAAATTATTTAAAGCAAAAAAAAAAAAGTAAGAGAAATGCTTTCTATTTTAGTAACATACTAGCTTAATTATGATTTTGTAATTATATATTCTAATTAGAACTTTGCAATCCCTTGCAGTACACAGAAGCATCTTTTCATTCACTGTTTTCAACACACAGTTATCAAAATATTCTCAAAATGTAATTAGTTTCTATGTTTTCTTATGATTAGAGCCATTGCAGAGGATGTTTCACACAAATCTGTTATCCGAAAATGAACGTGCTTAGTGCTGTGTATCCTATATCTGGATATTTATTTAGGGCACACAGCCAAATCTGGCAGTTGTCTAGAATTGTGTTTTTATTGAGCAATCAGTTGAACGTTCATTCAGCATTTTTCCATATTTTGACAGCTAACAAGCAAAATCAACAGCTGCTTCTCTGACAGGAATCATTCCTCCACTCATACTTACCCAGTTTTAAATCCTAGACACAGTTATACATGAACCAACCCTGTGATACAATGTTCACTCCAAATCTGGCAATCTTTATCGTCCTACTCTATACCCTGTGTTTTCTCCTCTGGCAATTTTTCTGAGATTCAAGCTTTCTCTATGTCCACCTATATAAACTTCTCACAAAAACTGTTTATTTACTCCACATTCTTCTTGAATGGCCTCCTGATACACACTTGTGCACAGTTACCAAGCTTCCTTGCCAGAGTATCTATTATGGGGTGTTTTTCCAGGAATCCAGATTGAGCCTCACAGAATATTCCCACACTGGTGGTTCCACTCAGCCTCACTAGCCCTTTACCACATTATTTCCACAGTGTGCCTGTCTATACTGCACACAGGAGCAGTGCAGGAATAGCCCCAGGCTATCACTGGAGAGGCTGACTCTGAAACTGGAATCTGTGCAGTTGATTTCATGTGGTTCTGCATCTGGGTTTCCAGTTCAGCTGCTGGTGGCTCCACAGCTTTTGTTTCTGAGCCTGCACAAATTTGATGCTAGCTAGAGGATACAGATCTGTATTAGTGCTGTATTGAACCTGACAGACATATCCATAAATCAATAACCTATTTTTTAACAAAATCCTGGAGTAGAAAATATGCTCAGCCTAGCCGTATGAACTAAGGATTTAAATTCATTTCACATAGAAAAGGCAGCTTCATCAGAACTCAATTTGCAGAAGTGGTTTCTAGAGTCTCCTGCATCATACCTAACCAATCAATTACTTCCAGGCTTCCCTATGTTAGTTACTAGTGAGAATAATCCATAAATTCATGATAGGTATCTCTAATAAGCAATGCTTATCAGTGCATCCAGGCTTGACAGGCTTTTTGTGGCAGCTCTTATGTAAAGCACCCAAAATTTAAAAATCTCCTGAAAACAAAGACAGCTTTGGGCTGAGAGAGTTGCTGCTCCCCAAGGCTGTCTTCACTCGGAAGGGCTGTCAGATCATCCCTCTTTACATGGACAAACAGGGAGGCAGCAGAAAGCACATGGGATGTGTGTGGGATGTCGGTGGACTCCATGCCCGGTACACACTGCCACATGAAAAAGAGGGACAAGATTAGCAGCTGGGCTGATTGATGATACATTTTTTCAAGTGGATTTTTGTAAGGGACAAAATCAGATTTGTCTAATGGCAGTTCTGCCATTTATAAGAACAAGCTGCCAGTTTTCTGCTCATATCAGTGGACAATACAGTTACCAAGAAATGCTTCCTCCATCTAACGGGAAAGAAGGCTGCAAGATATATTCTCCTAATAGCAGAAGTCCAGCCAAGTTTAAGGAGAGGTAAAATAACCAAAAAAAAAAAAAAAAAAAAATTACAAGCCAGACAAGAATTTATCTGTGCAGGCATATAAAAGCCCATCCAAACTGCCAGGCTGGCTTCTGCACTATTCAGCAATCAGAACATCTTCAATAAAATCTGGCTTTTGAGATCCACAGGCATTATCTAGTGCTGAGCATCTTTTAGTACAAAGCTGCTGAATTTCTGAGGCAAGTCTGAGGCGTGTTTAGGCCGGGTGAGACCTTGAGTCAGCCATGCACAACTACTCCAGTATTTTTTTGGTTGTTGGAACTGACTCTGTGGGACCGCAAAGCAGTTACTAAAGCCTATCCCAAAATAACCAAGGACAAAACCAAAAAATGGCAGAGCCACTGCTAATTTCAAAACTGCCTTTTTAAAAAGCCTTGAGACATTCACATGTTCCTGATAAAACAGATGCAAGTTTCATTTAAATCATTAATCTCCCATGAACTGAAATCTCTTTCACAGAAATTAAATTTCAAAATAGCCACGGGTTCAGCCTGCAGTAAATTTCTGCCAGCAGTACAATCTCAATCAGATCTAACAGAAACAAAAGGTGCTGAGAACTAACAATGATGTCTCACAAAGCTGGTTTTGGTACTTCATGGCAATCAGCTTCTCATCCCTTTGTCATTTATTCCAACCCAGCATCAATCTGGCTCCCTGCTTTCACAGTCAATTTTCTGTTTGCATGTCTGGATGCTAAATCAATTGGTGACAAAATTATTGAAAAAGAGTTCTATGCAAATACTAACATAAAATTTAACATTGCTGCCACCTGACTAGATTGAAAGATCCCCTTTAACTAAAAGCAAATTGCCTGCATTCCAGTTCCTCTCTCTGCAAAACAGCTACAGGGTTAGGCATTGATAAAGAAGCACACATTGGGAGTCTGAAAAACTATTTTATACAAATTTTCTTTACACCCAATTTTTTTTTTTTTCAGATAAAGACAGGCAGATAGAAGGGGGAGAAGAATAGGATTTTTCTTCAGACAAACAATCATTCTGTTTGCAACAGTTCTCTGAACAAACTCATTTTCAAGCTACATGTCGCACTTGTTAATGAGACAGTAGTACCCAGCATCCTTCCTCCTCAATGTTAAAGACTACCAGTTTTATTAGTGCCGTTTACAGCCGATTTACTTCTATTTTGGTGTCGCGTACCGATAAAAAGTCTTACTACAGAAACGGGAACTTTTTCTCAATAAAGGCTCATTACCTCCAGTCCTGCACCCGCTGGCAGGTGCCCCACAGCCCGGCCCG